>JBBELK010001398.1:0-421220 GCA_037783545.1 Henricia sp. BOLD:AAB3569
CCGAAGTGCTTGCCAGCAAACCAGAGGACAGTACCCTTACACCTTCTCTCCCGATCTGGAAAACAAGCAATAGTGGGACACCGTGACATTTTGACCCCACATGAAAGCACCCTATACTCCCTCGGGTTTTCCCCTATAGACCCAATTCTTCTCTCGGTGTGGACGGTGGAGCAATCTGGGCAAAGTAACGAACACACATCTGGTAATGGTGCCTGTCACCATTGAAATTGAAACAACCAATGGATGGGAGAAAAATCGTCAAGGGCCTTATCGGGATTCGAACACGAGACCTCCGACTCACAAGGCAGATGCTCTACCAGCTGAGCTATAAGGCACAGATCTGGTATACTCCCCTCATGTCTTCCCTATAGACCCAATTCTTCTCTCGGTGTTGCATGGTTGCGCAACTGGGCAAAGTAACCAACACAACATCCGGTATGGTGCCTGATCACCACTGCAGTATAGACAGAGAACCAGACTGAATAGGACGGTGGTTTCGCACATTTTTTTGAAAGTAAGGGCATACTTTTTCATTGTTTTCTCAGAACGTAGATGAGGTACTAAGCTAACTTAGTACCTCATACACAGGTTGGTTTTTATCAAACACATCGTCAATGTACGTACCAGAAATGTTTCACACAATGCAAAAACTGTGGTGTTAAATTAACACAAGTTAAATTTACGACCACAAGTGTAAGTTTTAACACATAGGGTGTTAAATTGAGGAATAAAAATTAACACCCGTCATGTTGTTCAATTTTCACACCAGACTTGGTATCTACATGTATATGAGACAACACCACTGGTGTTAATTTAATACCACAGTTTTTGCAGTGCAAGACCTCTGGGGCCAATTTCATGGCGCTTTAAGCGCCAGCTGAAAACGTGTGCTTACTGTAGCAGAACAGTTGACGTTCCAACATTAAGGCTATTCACGTCAGCTGTGGCTTACGTATGCGCGTGCTAGGAAACGGGTATTGTTATCTAATCACTAAATTATGACAATATATATGTTTTGCTATCCTAATAAATAATAATAATAATAATGATTAGATTTGTATAGCGCACATATCCAACCTGCAGGGTGTTCAAGGCGCTGTTACCATTATTACCGCTGCCATCAGGGAATCACCAGAACCATTTCGCTTCAACTAGGTGGCTGCTGGTCAGGCGCACAACCCTATCAGCAGTTAGATTGTAGTTTTCCCCTTAACAGCTTCCCATATATCGCTTGGGTTGACGAGGCAACTGGGATTAAGTGCCTTGCCCAGGGACACAGACACGTTGGTCGAAGTGGGGCTCGAACCCCCAACCTCTGATTGGGAGTCCCGCTTCATACCCACTAGACCACACGCGCTCCCTAACCGCACGAAAGGGCAAACGCTGCGCCGCTATTATGCACCTTGTGTACATGGGCGCGCGCGCGCATGCCGAACCCTCTAAATATTTACTGTTGAATATTCATGTTATGACGATGTCATTTTGGTGATTCGACACCATGATCAGTGCCTATCGTATTGGTGCGTCACCAGTGTTTGGCAAATTTCGCCTCTGAAGCTAGCAAACGGTTAGCAGTGCTTAAAGTTACAGTCTCCACGAAATAACCGGAGCCTCCGTTCGCGGCACAAAATCGGCTGCTAAACAGCTCCATGAAATTGGCCCCTAGACTTTCCCGGCAAGTGTGCAAAATTCCTGAACAGATAAGATATTATACGTATGTACGAGATGAATGTGCTAATATACACAACAATAGAGCCAATCATGTTGTGGCAACATTCGGTAGCACAAGGCAGTATATCTTGCTAAAATATGAGCAATTGATGATAAGATAAGGTAACAAAGTGCAGTACACCTAGAGACTTGAATGCTGTATTTGAAGGCTTTTTGTCCCCTTTCGTGTAGGGAAAAAAACACTCGTCAGATATCGGAGCGGCCTCTCCCACACAAACAACATTCAAGAGTTTTGTTTGGCGAGGATCTCTACCTTTTATCCTGGAATTTACACAACCCGGAAATTGAATTTTTTTAATAGTCTATACGTCCATGCCAACTGTTAAAAATTCTATCTATGTTTGGAAGGGTAGGCCTACTCCAAGGCAGTTCCACTAAATTCCGTTTGTGATCTCAAAGCTCGTAAACAAAGGTTTTGCAACGTCCCAAAATATACGCACATAAAAAAGTGGTTTTAACTGTAAAATGCATTTTATACATTCATATAAAATATTTTGTTTTGAAGGTAGTTTACAAGATTGGTAAACCGTTACAAATAGTTTTATCCCCCTGCGTGATTGAAGATATTCATGATAAAAACCAACCCGAGCAAAAACCAGTTCCGAATTTAGTGTAACTTTTGAGAAAACAGTCACATCTCCCCAAAACCACTTCGGCCTGAACCACAGTCTGTGCACGAAGTGGTTTCGGCACGAAGTGGTTTTGGGGCGAAGTGGTTTTGGGCTAGGTAGTGTTTGGACGAAATTGTTTAGGGGCGAAATGGCTTTCTGGGCGAAGTGGTCAAGTTCAATAAAGTGAAGTGCGAAAAGGCGTCATTTTAGTAAGCAAACTGGCCGCGTCCTGTGTTTGTTTCACATGCCTGCCGCGGATAGTGCTGCAACTTTTCGCCACAACACAGATTACACCGCGAAAGGCCAATGTCAAACAGGCACGAGGCGCGTCTAGTTTGCCTACTCAAATGGCGTCTTTTCGTACTTCACTTTATCGCATGAGTGGTCCATCATCTTTGGTAAAAAGTGCCAACTCACCATCCAGATCGTAGACATCAAATATGAACCGGATCTTCTCCTCTCTCGTTCCCTTGGTGAGGATGTAGAGACCGTTCATCATTTCGTCCTGGCAGACGGTGCCGCTGTGGTCACAATCGAACATGTCGAAAAACCTGTCCGCGAAAAACACCTGTCGGCCCAAATAGATTGATTAACTGATTGCTAGGAAGAGAAAATGGAGTGCAATCAAGCAAAATCAGTGTGAAGTATGTAGGCCCAAGTTAATTTCTGGATTTTTTTTTACATATTCATTTCCCTCTCCATATAAGTGAAAACTCCATGTAAATATGACTTTTGGTTAAAAGGTTGCAATCATTTGAAAACCGCGTTAAAACACTCGCTTCTTTTGAAAATACTTTGAGGTGTTTTTTTTTTGACAATCATCGAAGCTCGATTGGGTAAAAAGTGAATTTTAAAAACTTCCCATCTGAATTTCCTGAAGGAGAAATTTTTCTATTCTGACAGTTTTGTGTTGAAAAAAAAAAGTGTTAGGACGTCGTAACTTTCTTTATTGCAATCCACCCCTGACTGATTTTTCTTGGTCACATCACAAATACTATTGTATTTTTACATTGCTGTTTAGATGTTATTTTTCCTATAATGACAACAAGTAATTTTTTTAGACACAAATAACCAACTGGTTTCTTCCTTCTCGAATAAGAAACTGGAAAATATTTTCTCATTTGTTAAAAAAAAAAACACCACTTTTTCATAACGTAACTTTTAGTATATGGCGACTAATTATCACCATAGAAATGAAACATCCAAACGTATGATGAGAGAAAAATTATCTTTCACATTAATAAATTGTTCATAATTAATAAACAAAAACAAGTCATTTCCTGAAAAGAATAAGAAAGATGGGCCTTTTTGAAAACTGGGATATGAATGACTTGTTGCGTATATACAGGAAAAAGGGCGAGGAGCCGCTATAGACCGTAACGAATAGCTGCCATTTCGTGGGGCAGTTTCTTTGTTCCTTATGGACATGCATGGTTGCACATATTGTGCTTCCATTGTTAAACGGTTTAAGTAACAAAAGGTGCACCACGAAATGGCGGCTATTCGATACGGTCTATACTTACATTTTCCACCTCCAGTGCATTCTTGAAACTTTCTCGGTCAATCTCCGCGTCTTTGCCGGCGATGGACTCAAAACGAGACTTGGCCCACAGCAGCCATTTTGTGTCCTCGTCCAAAACATTTCTGTATTTTGCGAAAAATTTGTAAATTATCATGCTTAGCGATTTGCAGAGAAAACACAAAGTCTTTCCCGTTTTAACATTGGCTTACACGATTGTTCCGCTTTAGAGATTTCCTCCAGGTCTGGGTATACCTGTCTGAACAAAGTGATTTCCACAGTGATTAAATGTGACATTCTCTGTTTCAGGGAGCATCCTGTAGTTATTTAAGGGATCCTAGAAAAAAAGTTGTGTTGGGTTTTAACCTCCTTGAATTTGCATGGGATGGGCTGACCGCTGGAGTAGTGTGTCTTCCAAACAGCCATAGAAGTGCAGGAGCTCATGGAGGCACTTCAGGCAGAGTGGCACACCCTGTCTAAGCGGCTCTTACGGAGGACTGTTGTGCAGTCAGTCTTGCCACAAGAAGTGGTCATACACGTTATTTACGGATAAAATATATTGTCATATATATACCTCCAATATATAATAATGACCTCTATAGTGAATGGGTTGGCATAGATTACAACCCCCCCCCCCCCCCCCGCTTCAATTTTTTGAATTATAGAGAAGGTCAGAAGGTCAGTTTATTTTTTGAGTGCGCTCATCTGCGTGCATGCGTTTGCAACAGTTCAAAAACAAACTTTTCCGGCAAAGAGACAAATTGAATTGAAATTTCTTTACAGACACTTCACTGGCAATGCTTTGCTTGCATCCAATCTATTCAGCTTTTGTTTATTCCCAACGCATTTTCGTCCAATGGTGCGTGTTTTCCGTATGCATGGGTGATTTCACAAACAAATCACATAAACGTCCTTGTACCAGATTTACACCAAAACACTGTGAAAAGCAAAAAAAAATCCCTTCCTGCCCAAACGGTTTCGGGCCAATGAGAACTGCGTGTACAGCATTATGGACCTCACCGCTTGAGAGGCCATGCATTATGAAACAGTGCATCCCATAAGTATACTGTACTTTTTGTCCCGATGAACCACTTCCCAACTTTTGGGGCTAGCTCTGTTCTGATAATACGAAGTTTTTGCCATAACTATAGTCGTAGCAACCTCATCGCTTGAGAGGCCATGCATTATGAAACAGTGCATCCCATAAGTGTACTGTACTTTTTGTCCCCATGAACCCACTTCCCAACTTTTGGGGCTAGCTTCGTTCTGATAATACAAAGTTTCGGTCAGAACCATAGGCGTAGCAAGCTCTTAAAAAGCAGGTCGCTCCGGTATCGCTTAGCAGGTCGCTCTGTTATTGCTCAGCAGGTCGCTCTGTTATCGCTCAGCAGGTCGCTCCTTGTATGGACATACATGTAATATAATGTAATAGCATTATTGCCTTGGCATTTTATCAGCGGTGTTATATTAGTTTCATTAACTTTTTTATTTTGCCGACAAAATATGATTTACATCATATATTTCCCCCTGCCCCCGTCTCCTACGCCTATGATAACAAGGTCATCTGCAATAGTGGACGAGGTTGCATTCCTCAAAGCGCCCAAAACCACACTGCAGTTTTTTCCTCAAAAGGCAACCAAAACCGCTCTGTATTTATTCAATGTTGAAAATTCAAGTGAGCTCGTCGCTCTTCGGAGGCGAAATTCAAGTATCGTTCTGGGGAATCTGCTTGATATAAGTGCTAAAATAATCTGGAAATCATATTATGTTTAAAGGAATACACCGGCTTCGTTGGGCCATTTTTGGGCTCAAAATAGACCTACATTATTCTGAAAGTCTTTCCGAAATAAACTAAATAGATCCTGAAAAGAAACCATCAAATTTAGCTGGCTTTTTAAAAAAAGAAAATCAAGGTCACGTGATTTATCCGAACCAGATTTCTGGTTCGAATAAATTACGTGGTCTTGCAGTTAGTTTTATTTCCAGCCGTAGAAACCAGCGCGAAGTGCGAATTGATTTTGTCATTCGCGGTCAATGGTTTCTCTTCTTGTTGGAAAATAATGTCCTACGAACAATATGTACATACCGTGCACGGACACCCTCTGGAACCCCCTCGCATTAAACATATATGAGACAACTTTTCAAAAATTGTACGTTATTATTTATTCATAAATAGACAGTTGACGCATCCCTATTGGCGGAGAGCACGTTACGTAGCCAGTTTTAAAAGGACGATAAATACCAGTGATGAAGATCGGCCGGCTGGCCCGTGTGTGTGCCCGCGCCCTAGTCAGCGTGTATGGAACACGCACACGCACACAATAACTGCACGCTCCCGAATGCAAAATGTGCACTGTGACAAGTACCCAGTCGTGTACGTGCGCGTACAACACGCTTGCATTACGCGTAACGCGCGCGATCAAACAAAAACAAATCGACGCACAACTATATAGCAGTTGTACGAACGCGATGTAGGAAAGTGAATGCAAAACATGGCAAAACGACGAGCTAATTTTGGCGAGTTTTACCGACTTACACAAAAACGTATTTATGAATGGGATTAAAAGTAAGTTGGCCAATCTTAAACAATCGGGACCCTAGCCGATTTTAAACATATGTTTATGACTGGCCAAACCTACTTTTAATCCATAAGTAAATTCATTATTATTATTATTATTATTTATTTCTGGTATTCATACCAATAATTCCTCAATAGTGCTCATTGCACTGTCACTCGCAAGTGTGAGGAAACCCATTTAGAATTAGAATTAGAATTGTAAGAACTCTGGATGCGGCAATAGGGCGACATTTCGGGAAGACTCTCCCCGGAGACCACCGAAATTTCGGCAAGAATCACTCAAAATGACACCTTATTTTTCTACCCAAAGCTTCCAAAGATGGTTACAGACCTAAGAGAGACAGTTCTAGACCTAATAAAAATGGTTCTCGATTTAAAAAAAAAAATGGTTTTTGACCTAAAAAAATTATTTAAAAAAACAAAAATATTAGGGCGACACAAAAATGTCGCCCTATTGAGCGTGTCGCCCTAATATAGCTTTTTTGCACACAAATTGTCGCCCTATCTTAGCATCCATGGTTTTTGGCCGGAGACACCGGGGATTCTCCTAAATCTTCACGAAAGAATGCTCTAGGATCTTTAGAGTGCGTTACCGTTAGCTAACACGCTGGACCAACGGCTTTACATCCCTTTCGAAGGATGGAGCAAGTGTGGTTGAGTGCCTTGCCCAAGGGCACAGGTACCGCAGCCGGATTCGAACCCGCCACCCCAGGTTTTCACCTATGATTGCGAGTCAATGACCCATACCACTCGGCTGCGGTAGACTTACCCCATGATGACACTTAATATTTTGCCTCCGAATTTTGTGTTTTTATCATCAAACTAACATTTTTTATACCTGTTTTATAGGGGCTACCTAACAAGGAAAATCCTGGGTGTCCGTGCATGGTAATTAACCCCGGATGAATTAGTTTACAACACACTTTTTTGGACGATATCCTTTAAAAAAAATATATACGAATCCAGGGCGCGAAATGAGAAAAATGTGACAAATGACATAGTATCAAAATCTCAACACCATGGGAAAAATCCGGGGTTAAAATTCACGCTCCTTTGATTGCTTCGGATCGCATTTCAGACCCGTAATCATACTTTGCCTCGTACGAGATATTTTATAACAGGGACAGAAATATTGTTTTCAAGGGCTTTCCAGTCGAACATCAAATTTTGAATAGAACCATCCGTGCAAAACCGCCATACGGAAAAGCAACAATGCGACAATTGAAAGCTGTTTAGGCCAAGGACATGTTGTGTGAAGCTCGTATACCTCTTGCATGACCGCAAGAAAATGCCGATCTCCGAATAAGAAATTACAATGTGTATGCAAATTTAGGTCGTCCTTTTTCGAAACGTGAAGATTTGCTAACACCGGACATTCGCCATTTTGTTTGTTTACACGCTGCTACAACAAAATTTTGTAGGAAAGATTCTCATACACGGACACTGCTTGGGACCCTATGGGACAAATGAGTCCGAAAAAAAAAGAAGTTTGTCCTAAGTAAAATCGTTTCCTTTTCTCCCTCTTCATTTAGTGTTTTAACATCAAACTATAGCATGTTGTATATGTCATAACAAAACAAATGCCAGTGTTCATGTACGGTACTCTTGCCTTTACAACATAGGTAAGAATTGAGAAATTGATCGTTAATAATTTTTCTTTAAAATGATTTATCAGGCACCAGTAAGAGCAGATTTGATTTTTTTTAAAAGTACAAAAAAACCCAGATTTTCTAAGAATTTTTTTTTTTTAAATTCAGCCAGTCTCGACCTGTGCACAGGTTAGATCTGAAATCGTGGTCAACCACTCAATTCTTTACCGTACTTCGACCAACGGAGTAACCCCATATTGTTTGTGCACATTTTGCGAATTCTTTCCACTTAACTTAATATAAATTAAATATAAATTAAATGTCTTACCTTCTCCAACGCACCGATTTTCTATCTCTGTTTGCAACAGTGATCCTACGAAAGGAACGTTTTCTAGCGTCGTGTTCCATTGTCGTTGGAATGCAAATCCCAAATAAAATTAACAAAAATGTCGTGAAGGAGAAACTGTCAGAATATGCAACGTCACACATTGGTTATACAGTTGGTCAGAGAACCAACTAAATTCATCGTCTGGTGCCTTGGTCCTTACTGAACGCAGTGATCTGAACAAGCGGTTGCCAACCACATTTATAAAGCCGTCTTTCCCCTCCTACTTCATTCGCCAAGACCCGCCCCTTTAAAAAGTAATCCAAACGACTCGAATATTCGATGTTCCATCGAATGTTCGAATATTATTTTACCGAATCGAATATTCGGTTTGACTTTTTTCATGCGCAAACCGGCACAGCTCAAACCAAACACATCATCCAAGTGTTTTAGAATGAATATCCTGTGGGTGAATTACAGCATGTTATTATTGAATGTAACGAGGCGGCTGATTTGGTATCGAAAAAGGCTGAAAGAATCGAAAACATCCTGCATAGCACCCACGCGGAAAGCAACACTTCGAATAACTTTAGGTTCAGATAACACTGCAAAAAAATGGGCGGACATTTTTCAAAAGGTTTACAGGTCGAATATCGAATATTCGATCGAAATAAATTAATCGAATTTGCACACTAGCATTGTATTGATAATTTAATCATCGCGCCAGTTATCTAAATTGTATCCACATTTATCTGTAGCGGCTGTCACTGCGCATGATAAATCACCGTGGACAAGTGGTTTGACGCCATGTATTTGTCAAGTATCGTAATTTTCGGAATATTTAACTGAGTGTCTGGAATATAACAGCCGCGGGGTTCCAAATCCTCCAGAATAAAATTCAGACGTCAGAAGTACAACGGACGAAACTATTAGCCTTTTTGAAGTATGGCGGACACAATAGGAGGGCGCACTTTGCAGTGGATATAAAATCTACTAAAATGCAAAATAACTCAGTTTTTCACTTTACACTTATTAATTTTATTTATAATTCGGTCTATGTATTATAATTACAACATGTAAATCACGTTTTTGGAAAGAAATTCATACCCAAATGAAATTGCGCCCTCTCCTTTTGTTCCGCCATACTTCTAAAAGGCTAATTGGCCCCTGGCTACCGTGGTATTATGGCTGTATCTATGCAGTATAGACAGGGAACCAACTTAAACATAATTTGTTTTTTTCGGAACGCATTGGTATTAATCCGCCTTATCCACATGATGATTTTTATCGTACACTCTTCGATGGAGCTATACAAAGGACATATAGGGCAATTGGTATTTTGCGGAAATTGCAGAACTTTGCGGAACTTTGCAGAACCTTGCCGAAATAGCAAACAAAAAGATTGTTACAAACAAAATACACGTTAAAACAAGAATACATCTATCTCCCAATATGTGTCAAAAACAATATAGCAATTTCCATCAAAACACCTTCCGCACGATATATTTCTCCTCTTACGCCATGCCCCTTGAAATACCTACGTTTAGATAGCAGATAAGACACATGGTTGTTATATGAAAAGTTATATTTTCCGCCCGGGAGATCGAGACAGAGTTCTTCAGTGCCGTAGAGGTAATGGCACCCGTTGCTGTATGTATTCTGAGAGTTCCGCAAAGTTCCGCAAAGTTCCTCAAAGTTCCGCAGTTCCGCAAATTACCCACACCCGATATATAGCTCCATGACTTCTCAATCACAACAAGTATAATGCTGTTTGTAACAATGTTCCGATCCTGTAAGCTATCTTTAAAGTCCCAATACAACATTTGCATCACAGTTACCCAAAAATTTACTTCACGATTGACAAGAAAAATCTATACTAAGTGTTGATAGATTTTTCCCGTGTAAAATGATACCTTTGTAATAGAAATTGCCAACTGAAGGTGGTTTTTTTAAAACAAAGTTGTTTGCAGGCAACGTTTTTACCATTCACTTAACACCAAAAAAATGCATGGATTTTTTTCAGATTTTTTTTCAGTATTACTGCATCTATGTGTCTGAAACATCTCTACAAGACAGTTTATCGACATTATTCTTTAGTTCTGTAATGTCTTCAAAGAAGTTCTGTATGGAAATTAAAATTATTTTAAACTTTAATTTGACCAATGGATGGAAATGGAGATAAGATATTCAGTTTAAAAGATGATGTACATGTATTGAATATTGTTGCCTCACTTTATCTGGAAAACTCAATGATTTATGGTAACAAAATTTAAAAAAAAACTGTTATCATTATTTTCTTCTGGTACAAGGATTCCCCAAAAGTACCCATGCATTGCACTGTCGCTCGCAAGCGTGAGGAAACCCATGAGGAGAATTTGAAACGGCCAGAGACACTGGGGAATCCCCTTGCTCGTCACGAAAGAATGCTCTGGGATATTTAAAGTGCGTTACTTAATACACTGGACCAATGTCTGTACATCCCTTCCGAAGGATGGAGCAAGTGTGTTTGAGTGCTCAAGGGCACAGATACCCCAGCCGGGTATCGAACCTGCAACCCCAAGTCTTCAGTGACCCAAACCACTCGGCCACGGTACCCCACAACACTGCTTCGTTTGGCGTTTGAAATGCCCAACCGTTGCTGCATGCTGTTGTTAATCTTATGTCTTTTTTGGGGGGAGTGGGGTGAAATTTGCATGTATACAGAATTAAATGCCATGTCATTATTCGGCAGAAGAAACCTTTTTTTACATAAACAACAGCATTACAAAACTGTCCACTTTATTGTTGAAAGTTTAGCCACACAGATGCAGTAATTCTTCAGAAAACCTGAACAATCTATGCAGGGTTTTGTAGTAAATGAATGTTTAAAAAAAAAACACATTCAGTTGGCAATTTTGCCGACAAAGGTAGGCCCTACTATTTTACTCGGGGGGGAAATAATGTTGTGTTTGTTATACCATTGCTGTCAACACTTTTGTCGAGTTTTTCTTGTCAACTCGTGAAGTCAAATATGTGGGGTCACTGCAAATGATTTAATTGGCTATAACTGTCAGTTTATTTACAACGTTAATTCGAGATGACGAAATAGGAGTGCATGCAGTTTTAGAAGCGGGAGGGAAAACCACGTGAAAAACCCTGTAGCGACTGAAAACCTATTAATCACGACACCCAGAGGCGGATACAGGAATACAATGGAATTAAGGGCGTCGGACCCCCTTCAATCCATTGTATTCCTGTATTTTAATGAGGCTAGATCCGCCACTGAATACCTTTGTACTGCGAAAAGACACAGTTAGCATGAGAAAAACTAAGTACAGACAAACTGTTTATCCTTTAAAAAAATACACGTATACTATGGTTGTTGGTACTTTGTACAACAGTAGGTTCACATTTACAAATGACCCTTGAAACCGGGCGGTCGGGTTGGCGTAGCGGTTTTTTCCTCCGTCGCCTTTCACCTCTGGCGTCCCGGGTTCGAATCCGGGGCGTGTATGTGGATTGGGTTTGCAGTCCCTACTTCTAAAACTGCAACTCCTTCTTCGTCATCTCAAGTTGATAATAAAGTATAGTTAAAGCTAAAACCGTATAGTTGATGGCATAAAGGGCCCTAGTTGCCGAATATGCCATAAATTAACAACAACAACCCTTGAAACCAGTTTCCAAATCGACACAAACAAAAGCTATTATGATGTTCACAAACGGCGCCTCGTTTATGTTTCGTCCCCTATCGGTAGGTTTCAATTAACCGGTCTATTTCGTTTAAATTGTTCCTCTTTCGTTTACAAAGTCGGTCACCATGTTCCTATCAGTGAATGCACAAAGCCCCCGGTCGAAACAGAACAACTGTGTACCTATACAGCATTTTATGCTACTGAGCCAGGTGTTGCAAATATATTTGTTTTCCCAAACATTTTAACAGTTTCCAGTTCATTCAAATTCATAGCATTTTAAATTAGCCTTCTGTGTGTTTCGCATGAAAAGCGTCTGGTGTACTACTGTATACTGACTAAATTTTGGTAGCCATGTGGTGCACGCGGCAGATGTGAAGTACAGAATCAATACCGTGTTTACCGTAGGAGGGATCGCATAAAGCAACCGGACTGTCTATTGCTGAGGCACTGGCGTGCACCACGTAACAACAGCAGCATATAGGATGTCACTTTCTAAACTCCACCTTCACTTGACAGTGAAAAATTCGGAGCGCCAGCTATTATGTAATATTACACACAAAATGCTAATCCAATTTTGTCCCAAGACGAGTGAAACACTCAAGTGATAATGGATTTGGCAATTAGTTATAGAGTATAGTATAAAGTGCGTCATCCCTTTGTGTTTTCACAATGTTACTGGCATAGAACAAGTGAAATATTTCCTGCGCCTTACCAGCGGACGCTACAGGTAGCAAGCAAATGTTAAGACCCAGTTACACTAGTAACTGACGTCACACTTTAGTATTTTATTCCAAGTGATCAATGGCTAATCAATTTCAACATTTGTCCATTTGTTCAGATTGATGATCGTCCGCATAATGTTGTTGTTGTTAATTTTGATGTTGTTGTTAATTGTATGGCATCTTCAGCAACTAAAGCCCTTTATGCCATCAACTATACGGTTTTAGCTTTAAACTATACTTTATTATTAACTTGAGATGACGAAGGAGTTGCAGTTTTAGAAGTGGGAGGAAACCCCCCAGAGAAATTTCCCGGTCAAGTAGAGACTGCAAACCCAATCCACACACACGCCCCGGATTCGAACCAGGGACGCCAGAGGTGGAAGGCGAGGAAAGAACCACTGCGCCAACCCGACAGCCCTAACTTGTCTTTGTTCAGCCGATTTCAAGAATACACCTATCAAATTCATTGGATGGTCAGATTGCAAAGAGCTTTGTGGACAAGCTTTTTCAGGAACATTGTAAAACATTCAATGTATCGGACGGATTCGAAGATACCTGAATCAACATACAACAGAGAAACTAGTCCATGCATATGTCAGCTCACGCCTCAACCAGTGCAACTCCCTTCTGTATGGATTGCCCGATTCAGAAATTAGGAAACTTCAGACAGTGCAACACACAGCTGCCAGACTGGTAACAAGAGCAAAGAAGCATGACAGCATCTCTGATATCATGACCAAGCTCCACTGGCTTCCCATCCGTAAGAGGATTGCATTCAAGATCAATCTACTGACTTTTAAGGCTCTTCATGGATTTGCACCAGCATACCTAACAGAACTCATCACGCCGTATTCTCCCTCCAGATCACTTCGCTCATCATCCCAGAATCTCCTCAAAGCCCCTTCCCGTCAACCTCGAACTACATATGGCAAGAGGTCCTTCGTTGAGGCAGCTCACAAGGAGTGGAATGTTCTGCCACAACATGTCAGATTGGCCCCATCACTGGACTCCTTCAAGACGCGCCTTAAAACTTATTTGTTTACCAAGTAATTATTTTATTTTATTTTATTTTTTTTAACACGTTGCTAATCTTGATTTTGTTTTGTGTATCCACCTTTTTATTTGTGTGATTTTAAATGTTGTAAAGCGCCTCGAGATCTTTATTTGGGTTAAAGGCGCTTGATAAATGTGTGTTATTATTATTATTATTATTAATAGCATTTTTACATTTTTTAGGTTAGTACGAACCTTTAACACTCCTATCAGAAATGTATGTAACATTATATGCTTATAGCTGTATGTATTGTCCGTGCGTTGTGCGTGTGGCACCTCGAAAAACATTTATTTTTCTTTAAATAATATTTTTCTAGAAATATAAGTTTTTCGCTTTCAAATGAGACATCAACATTTAGTTGTCGAACAGTTACTGTCAATATTTCGCATTATTGGCGGCCCACCAATAATTAGCCTTTTTGAAGTATGGCGGACACAGTAGGAGGGCGCACTTTGAAGTGGGTATAAAATCGAATAAAATGCAATATAACTGCATTTTTCACTTTGCACTTATTTATAATTCTGTCTCTGTATTATAATTGCAACATGAAAATCATGTTTTTGGAATAAAAAAAACAATTGTTAAAAAATTCATACCCAAATAAATAGCGCCCACTCCTTTTGTTCCGCCATACTTCTAAAAGGCTAATTCAACTCGCGCTAAGGCGCAGACTTGCCCAAGTCTGACTTCCCGTGTTTGGTCTGTAGTGCGCAGAAGAAAAGAGATTACACAGGCCACGAGTCCAGAGGGCGCACTGTACGCTGCGCATTACATACCAAATACGAGAAGTCAGACTTGGGCAAGTCTACAGGTAAGGCGCAAAAACGGCCGTGAAAAAAACGGCGTTTTCACAGGGTTGCCGATGTCCAAAATACAAAGTATGATGTGTTTTTTCCCCGTTAAAATAAAGTCAATGATTTAAAAACAAATTCGGAGAATTTCGGAGAAACATTGTTACGCGGCGCAAGCCATTGCCTATAGCAGTCTGGTTGCTTTATGTCGTTTTGCTCCTATGGTAAACACGTTATTTATTATGTACTTCACACCTGCCGCGTGCACCACATAGCAATACAAATTTGATCTGGCCATCTGGATAGGCCTACTAGTTGTGCATGTGATGATATTCATGTGAAACATGTAAAATAAATTTGGCTGGGCACTGTACCATCACATTTTCAAGAAATAGTTGAAAATGCATGTAAAAAAATTGTAGTTTTTGTGAATGTTATTGATTGTCCGTCCCTCACGCATAAAAACAACCTCTGCATAAAACTGTAAAGTCAATTTCAACATGTGATAAACTGGGTGTGTGTATTAACATCAGTAGCAGGTAAACATACAGGTTCACTTCAGTTTTCATTTGTTGTATTGACTGAGGAAATGCATTCGTCTCTTGATTTCCGTCCCTCACGTGAGGGACGGAATTGGATCGCGCACTAACCCATTTAATACATAGTATACATTTCTACTGACAGAAGTGCAAGGTTTGTTGAAAGTTTGAAATCACCAGAGCAAGTGTAAGAACCTAACCTGAAATGAGGAACTGCAACGTAATGTTCAGTGTAGTCCTTAAAAAGCTTGTCTAAAAAGCTCGTTTCAGCCGAAACATCCGACGAAATTGATTGATAGATCTTTGAAATTGGTTGAACAAAGATAATCCAGTTCTCACAGTGTGGATGGTCATCGAATGAGACGAATTCCATTGATATTTGACGACATCCAATGGATAAACATTGAAATTGATTGACTATAAGGAGCTTTACCAGCTCACCCCAGATCATCTCATTATCATTCTGAAATTACGCACTCTCAATCCTTATATTTTTAAGGATATCGTCAAAAATAAACACCGATATTTTGTAAACTAGTTATTCTATCCGGTTACATATAGCACTGCAGTGATTACACCAACCATTTTGCTTCCACAGCCAAATTGGAGATTGCAAATTTCCCGTTTTCCTCCCACGGATAGTATTTTAGAGAGGTATTTTACATGTCTTTGATAGGTTAGAACAAATTCCATTTTCTGGAGAGAAAAAAAAGCTCCTTTAAGCATTTGGAATGACCAATGACCAAATCTATTCTAGAAATTCCGCGCCGTTCTACATGTCTCGGTACACGAAATTGAAGCTAACCGGCTATGAATTTGAATGAACAAGCAGTTTTATAATCTGTTAGAATCCCATACTTATTGCCCACTACAAAACGAAAAGGTGTAATCGTAGACGCGGTGTGGTTTTAAGATACATCTCACCTCATTCGTTTCCCCAGAGACGTTATCATAGAGCTACGTCTTCGTTCACCTCCCTGTGACATCGTAAATTTGGGACGCTGGTTTACGAAACACGAACAAATCCGATAATTGTAGTTAAACTGCTTACTGCACTGTTTTGTCCTCGATTATATTATCATCTATTCAAGGTGATAAAGTGACGTCGTGCGAATCTAATTCATTCATGCGGTAAGGGGTAACAATATTTTGTATACATATTGTATACGCATTTGTGGGGTACTTTGGCCGAGTTGTTTGGATCATGAAAGCATTGGGTTGCGCGTTCAATACCTGGCAGTACATGTACCCTTGAGCAAGGCACGTAAACACACTTGCTCCATACTTCGTAAGGGACGCAAAGCCGTTGGCCCAGTTTGTTGTGTAACGCACTTTAAAAAACTCCCAGAGAACTCTGGGAGTAAGGGGATTCCCTGGTGTCTCTGGCCGTCGGCTGCCAATGGCGCCATCCACCTAAGTATCTCGATGTTTAGGCGGAGTATTAACTTCGTAAAAACCAATTATAATGTGCAGCGCATGTTGACATATCCACGTAGAATATGCGCTCTATAAATGTAATAATAATAATAATAATAATAATTTAAACAACTCTGAATGCCGCAATAGGGCGACATTTCGGCAAGACTCTCACCGGAGACCACCGAAATTTCGGCAAGAGTCACTCAAAATGACACCTTATTTTTTTACCCGAAGCTTCCGGAGATGGTCACAGACCTAAGAGAATCGGTTCCAGACCTAATAAAAATGGTTCTCGATTTAAAAAAAAATGGTTTTTGACCTAAAAAAATGATTTTTAAACTCAAAAATATTAGGGCGACACCAAAATGTCGCCCTATTGAGCACGTCGCCCTAACATACCTTTTTTACACACGATTTGTCGCCCTATCCTACAATTCATAGTTTTTTTTATCTCATCCGTTCTACGATTTAATAGTTAGATTAAATGACCAAAATGTTTGCTTCATGCGTTGACAAATTTACAAAAATTACTCTTCAAAAAAGTTCGGAAACTCAAGTTTGACTGACAATTTCTTTCTAAAATTGTTACCAAGTCATCTTCCTTGAATTGTGTATCATTGGAAAGTCACGTGTAGGCTATGTCACTAAAGCTCAACCTTGACCACCTACAGCGGACAATTGTCAACATGGCGGCCGAACACAAAGGCTCAACCATCGATATATATAGACTGTATGAAGTATGCAAAAGTAGTGGCTATACGAGAAATGAAGCCATGCGCCATTGTACCCCACGAACAATGCTTGGCCTAGACTACTCCCTGGTCCATGCGATCGCTAGCCTTGTCCAAGGGCTATGAAATTGTGTGAATCCGTGAAGAATTTGCATGTATGCTATGCAGCGAAAGTGCGCCATCACGCGGTGAATTGTAGCCAACTGCAAAATAGTCTGGTTACCGAAATATCTTGGTCTGAATCCTGACTTCACGGGCGAGGCTGGATCATAGCCTTGTTTGTTATGTGTTTCTTTATAACTGCGTAGGAAATCCGACGCAATTACTTATGCGAAACCCGAGTGCTTATAAATATTAATAAGCACTCATATCATCCAATCAGAGCTCACTACTCGGGTCAAATGGTGCGTACGTGACCGGTTTGCAAGCACAAACGTTTGTACGTCGTACATGTGTAGTGTTGTTGTTGTATATTTATGGCATCTTCGGCAACTAAGGGCCTTTATGCCATAAACTATACGGTTTTAGCTTTAACTATACTATATTATCAACTTGAGATGACGAAGAAGGAGTTGCAGTTTTAGAAGTGGGAGGGAAAACCCCCAGAGAAATGCCCCAGGGGAAAACCCACGCGGTCAAGTAGGGACTGCAAACCCAATCCACATACACGCCCCGGATTCGAACCCGGGACGCCAGAGGTGAAAGGCGAGGAAAGAACCCGTACGCCAACCCGACCGCCCCGATGTGTAGTGTACAGTATGTAGGCCTGTCTGATGCAATTATGGCGACATCACACGTAGTGTTACAACTGAGGAAATCAACGGTAGTCTGAATTATGCAGCCTACAAATTGCAAATTGATGACTTTCACGAAGACCAGAAGATATCCCTCACATATTTTCTGTAAAGGTATGACGTGTTTGTGAACTTACCAACTGGGTATAGGCTACGTACGGAAAATCTGCTATTTTTCAAACGGCACCGTATTGTTCTGTCAAAACAACCGTTAACCAATGAGCTTACGTCTCGGTGCTCTCTTTGAAAAATTAGCATAAAGAGTCCCCGCCCATAAAACACATCGAGTACATAAAGAACAAGGCTATGATCCAGCCTCGCCCGTGAAGTCAGGATTCAGACCAAGATATTTCGGTAACCAGACTATTTTGCAGTTGGCTACAATTCACCGCGCGATGGCGCATTTTCGCTGCATATCATACATGCAAATTTCATAGCCCTTGGACAAGGCTATGCGATCGCTTGCATTCTACTTAACACATGTAGACCAAGATGTAGACTAGTGAAGACAGTATGACCAGTCTAGGCAAGGTATTGTGTTTGGTGGGGTACAATGGCGGACGGTGGCGTCAATTTTAGACGTCGTTGCTTCATCCAGTATAGGCCTATATATATCGATGGGCTCAACCTTTTGTTCCATTCGCCAAATTGACAATTGTCCGCTCTCAGTCCTCGAGGCGCCTGCGCACACGTCACACTTGAGTAACACGGCAGAGGCTAATAGACCGGTTGCGTGTAGATTTGCATAAGTCCTGGAGTCACGCCTTATATTTACATAAATGCTAGAGTCCCGCCTTCGCGCTATGTGGCGCTCCCGTACTATACTATATCTGGCAAATCGGCCCCGTTTTCAGAGGGTGCACGCTGACACATGGTAACCGTGCGGTACCTGGAATACCTCGCACATTACTCTATGTATTTCAAAGGTGGACCATGTTGATTGAACATGTTGATCAGCAACTTCAAACCAGTCAAATAACCCCAAATCGTTTCTCTACTTTCTTGAATGCATCATTGCAGTTTGGAAACGTTTCAGTTTTCAAAGTTGACATCGATTTAAAGTAAAAACACGTTTTGTTTCGTTATTTTGACGAAAATCCACGACGACTACATTTCAACATGTAATTTCGGATGGTCCAGCTTAAAATTGCATAGAATAATGTGCGAGGCTGCAGGCACCGCACAGACTTTCGCGCCGGTTACTATGGACCAGCTTGCACCACCTGGAAACGGCCCGATTTGCCAGATAGTCTGGTGCTTGACTCACTCGTACGCGAGCGCCATAGCACGAGGGCGGGAATCTAGGATTTATGCAAATCTATCACGCAACTGGTCTATTGGTAACAAATACCATAATTATGAATTTATTTCTGTCCAAGATGGTATGCTTTCTGTCAGAAATTAACAATTCAAAGTAGTTTCTAAAAATACATGCACACAATTTTACCATTTACTTAACACAAAAACCATTTTTTTTATGCATCTATGTAGTTGAAATTTCTGCAGGCTAGTTTACCAACATTCCTTTTTTAGAGTATGTTATGCCTTTAATGTATGAGAATTCATAAAAACGTTTCATCTTGCAAATGATACGTTGGCCTATAGTGCACTCTGTTTTGCAGATGCCGAATCGCATGCGATATGGTTAAAGGTAGTGTACTTGTTTGGTAAACTGTTAAAAACGGCATTATTTCCACTGGTAATTGAAAGTCTAGGTCGAGAAAACTACCTTGTAAAAAGTTCAGCCACATATACCCCTTTCCCACTACAAAATCTCCGGGTTAACTCGGGGGTAACGGCAATCCTTTTAAAAAATCCAATCACGGTTTTGTACATGAATGAATGGCTCCAAAGATCGCCTAGATTCAAATAGTTGTCATTTTGGGGGCACTTCAGACGAAATAATTTCACAGGATGATTACTACCATAACCATCTTGATAACCAGTAAGCTTTTAGATAATAAATCAGAATTGTTTTTGGAGTGTAATTACCAAACAAGTAGACTACCCTTCAAGACAGATTACGTGATTGGAAAACTGTAACAAACTATGTTTTAATATCTGCATGTGCGATTGAGGATCTGTATTTAAAATGTCTATATACGTCAGCTCAGTACCTCGTCCACGCTTCGAGAAAACAATGGAAAACTGTGTCCATGCTTCAAGTCATAGTATGCAATGGTTGGATAGGGCTTGGGAATCAACGTCACGACGCCATTGGGTGAGGTCACAATTCTGTGTGTTACGTGTTAGTCTTAGTTTAACATATCTGTTAACACTGCATTAATCCCGACCTGTAATTAAATGTTAAATCAAACTTTGATTTTTCCGGATCCGATTGGCCGGTAAATCGCAAAGGTGTGCGGCGGTTTTTAACTAGCCGCTGCCACACAAGATAACTCAATCATATCACATTGGTGTGGAATCTTCCGAGTAGGCCGCAGCTTCAGAAAACTTTTTTTCATTTTTTTAAAAGTAGTCTGCAGACAATTTAACAACACAATATATAAACATGCATGGATTTTTCAGGTTTTCTGAAATCTTTTGTTCTGTCTTCAAACTTAACTACATGTATTTGGTTGTAAGTTCTACAAGGCAGTTTATCAACATTATTCTTTAGTTATGTAATGCTGTTTTTAAAAGTTTTCCAATCATGTAATCTGTCTTTAATACCGGCTACACACACCTTTCATTTATAGTGTTAACAAATTTACACTATAGATATATACGCTAAGAAAATTCACATTTTTCCGCACAACGTTATGACACAACGTCGCATATGGCATACAGTGAGATTATCAAGCTCCTTTTGAAGTTAGCGGAAATGCAGCAAGGAAATTTGTTAGAACGCAAACGGATTTCACAACACAGGGTGCGCGCAACAATGCCATCTGCTGCATTGTAGCCTGTAGTGTTACGAGGTGAACATTTTCTGAAAGCATCACTAGTAATGCATCCGTTTTGGTTTGATTATGTCTACTACAGAAATTTCGTATGTACACAAATCTTTTGTGCGAGAAATTATCCCCGAATTTCTTTGAGCATGGCGTGAAAAAAAGATGTCGTCGAGTTATAGTGCAAAAAAGTGCCGCAGCCGATTTCACGAATCCTTACACACTATGAAGCCCGCTTGCGCAACTTTTTATTGCGAAGGCTGCGCAACATTACTGTGATAATTACACGCAAGCCTATGGGGCTTATGTAATTTTCGCAATTTTTCGTGAAATCGGCTGCCGGTTGTGCGACTTGACGCGCAAATTGCTTCCGCTTTTATTAATTATTAACGTCATTTTTGCGCGCCGATAAAGCAGAAAACGTCTGCTTGTGGGTTTGATTCCAGGTCACGCCACGTGGTTTTCATCGGGATTCAAACCTGAGACTTTCGACACACCTGGCAGATGCTCCGCCAGCTGAGCTATGAGGCACAGTGGTATACTCCCTCAGGTTTTCCCCAAGACCTCTGACACACGAGGCAGATGCTCTACCAGATGATATATGATACACAGTGGTATACTCCTTCAGGTTTCCCCAAGACCTCTGACACACCGGGCAGATGCTCTACCAGCTGAGCTATGATACACAGTTGTATACTTCCTCAGGTTTTCCCCAAGACCTCTGACACACCGGGCAGATGCTATACCAGCTGAGCTATGAGGCACAGTGGTGTACTCCCTCAGGTTTTCCCCCACAAGACCTCTGATACACCTGGCAGATGCTCTACTAGCTGAACTATAAGGCATGCACAATGGTATATGTTTTCTTTCTATATAAGAACCCAACTTTTCTCTCAGTGTTGCTTAAATGCGCAAGAGAAAAGTAACGAAATGAATTTTTCGGTGTGCGTCTAATCACCAAATAATTCAAATTAGAAAGAGCAATGGATTCCAAATTATCCTTGCAAATTATCCTTTCAAAAGTTAGAAAGAATCACCAGCGTGCCTTATAAAACCACAGAAACCTACATAAATGGATGGCGCTCTTTTTGCAAACGAGCGTCAGTTTGAAACTCTGCCGTACAGAGTAAAAGTGCCAACATTTGTTTGAGTGAGAACATCGAGTTTACAACTAAAAATACTCAAACTTTTTTTTTCTAATCCAAGAAGAAAACTAAACTCACCCAACTTGAAAATGTAAATCCACCTTTTCTCCGATACAACGTTTTGCCAAACCGTTCTCCATAACTTCGAGTCTCATTCTAATTTTCTGGGTGGTTTTGCTAACCAATATATTATGTTCAGCACAATTTGCATCACGATGAAGTGGTGTTTATGACCTTCTTTCATTGGTTCTTTGACACAACCTTTTTGTTCATTTGTCCGGGAGAGTAGAAAAGCAAGAACGGTGACCTTAGAGTGTAGATCCGCCTACTTTAACTTGCAATTGTGGTGTTGAAGTGCTGTTGGTGGTTGACGAATGTCACTAACGGCAGCTTTGTGCTATCAATAAATTGTTGCCTCTTTTGAAAGTCGATTTAGACCGGGTCACGAGAAAAAGGGTATTTGAGTCGTATTCTTTGGTTTCACTTGGCTTGACAACCGGTTGCTATCCGCCATTACTGTGTCCATACTATGGTACGACAAAGCGAAAATAATTCAAAAATGATCATTTTGTCATCAACCCTGAAAAACAAGTCTCAACATTTTTAAAAACTTGCCAACAAAAGCACGGTATGCCAGTTTCAAACAGTCTATCAAACAGTTAAAAGTCATGCCAACTTCTTTTTCTTGCACAACATTTGCGAAAATATGCATCAACATTAAATTATCAGTGTTGAATTATTTTTCGCTTTGGCGTGCCATAGTATGGACATAGTAATGGCGGTTAGCAACCGTTGTCAAGCCAATTGAAACCCAAGAATTGGAATACGCAAAAAAATATGGCGTTTCGTGGGCGCATTCCGCCAGCCAATTCCTAGACTACTAAGTGAAAACTGCACTGAAACCAGTGAGTTACTTTCCTGCGCTTGACCAATAGACTCATAAAGTGTGACGTCAGTTGCCATGGTAATTGGGTATAAACATTCCCTGGTAATCTGAAACGTCCAAAGTTAAATCGCAAGGAAACGCGTCTGGTTTTAGTATAGACCCAGTAACTTTGGCAACAGCACACAGTGTGACGTTATAGTCTATTGCCATAAGCATTTTAAAAGTATGACGAAACAAAAGGAAAAGGCGCAATTTTATTTGGGCTAGATTTTTTTTCTCCAAAAAAATTGATTTATATACGATATTAATGAATATTAAATAGATTTATGGAAAGTGCGTCGATCTGTGTGTTTGCAATTCCGAGACCTTTTCTGATTGCACTGTTTGGTATGTCTCTTTCACAACCATTCTTTGTCAAGTTCTTTTGTCATGGGTGCAGCCCAGCAATGCAGTACCATATAGGTTCACGGTTCAATGGTTCTTGGTTCAGCCTATATAAATGTTGCTGCGACGTGGTTCGCTCTCTTTTCCGACTACCCTCTGATCTGACGTCTTGTAGAACAAAAACTTCTCCACCTCCCACCCCTTCTGCCACGGTTGTTTTTTCTCGGGTTGGGTCTGGCATGTTCTTTTTGGGGCAGCAGGTCCTTGGATCACAGTCATTTTTACTTTTGCCTATTTTGTGTATTGCAGGAGTGGCTAAATAAACAATAATAAGAATCATCATCCTTAATGCTGCAAACGGGCGACACCACGGGAAACCTTTCCCCAACGACCACCGAAATTTCGGCAAGAATCACTCAAATTGGCACCAAGTTTCTTTACCCAAAGCTTCCAAAAATGGTTCTAGACCTAATAAAAAAAGGTTTTTAACCTCCCAAATATTGGGGCTACGCCAAATTGTCGCCCTAACCGACCGTGTCGCCCTAACATATCTTTCCACGCAAAAAGTGTCACCCTATTGGATAAAATAGAAAGGTAATCATTGTGGTAGCTGAACATAATTATTTCGTTTTTCGAAAGTGTACTTTCGAAAAACAGATAACATTTCACGGTTGTATGGTTATCCATTGTTTACAAATGCGAAATAGTCCTTGTATCAAGTTTGTTATTCGGTCTTGTGGCGATTCGGCCCCACAAAAACAACTCTTAAGTTATTGCAGTATTCCTATTTTCAAATGCTTTTTGAGGTTTAAGAAAACCCTTGATGTGTTTTGATTCTTGCTGCTCCGATTTGTTCCATTTTGTGATAATGGGTTTTCATTGATAAACCAGACTGTTAGCTACATGAGTTATCAGTTGGTCCTTCGTTGTTCCATATAAATCTTAGTACAGGGAGACCGACTGATAAAGATGTTTAATTCAGTTGACGAGATTTTGGTAATCATTTTTTGGATTATATTCATAAATACCTTGGACAGTTTAGGCATCCCTATTGGCTGAAATCAGTCTTAAATTAGCGATAAAGAATAGTGATAATGCCCGGCTGGCTGTCCCGCGTTTGTGCCGTAGTCAGCGCGTATATGGAAAACGCACATGCACAAAGAAACTGCACGCGCCTGAAAGCAAATTGTGCACTAATATCCATGTCGTGTGCGTGCGCGAGCAACGCGCCTGCGTTACTCGTAACGCGCGCGATCGAACAAAAACAACATCACGCACAGCTCGCAGTTGTACGAAAGTGAATGCAAAATATGGCAAAACGACGAGCTAATTTTGGTGAATTTTACCGATTTACACGAAAAGATATTTATGAATGGGATTAAAAGTAGGTTTGGCCAATCTTAAACAACCCGTTTAAAACCAGCTAGGGGTCCTGGGCACTGATAATGCCCTCGCCTGGCGGCTCGGGCATTTTCAGTGCCCATGACCCCTAGCTGGCTTTAAACGTGTGTTTAAGATTGGCCAAACCTACTTTTAACCCCTAATTAATAAATCATTGGACTGCATAATTCCAGTGTTTGTAAAATGGTTTTTCATTCCGACGTGCGAATACATAAATGTTGTTATTATAATACAGAGACAGACTTATGAATAAAATAAATAAGTGCAAAGTGAAAAGTGCAGTTATTTTGCATTTAATTTGAATTTGTACCCAAATCAAAGTGCGTCCTCCCCTTCCGCCAAACTTGAAAATGGCAATAATGGGGACGCTTCTTAGGACCACGCTCCGCTTGAGAGACATGTATACACCTATGGACAACAAATTTGCCTTTAGCGTGTTTCACATGAATAGCGTCTAGTGCACTGACGTAGTTCCTTTTACATGCACACTTAGTATTCATTTGATCAGCCTAATTGTTGTTGCTACACGGTGCATGCGGCAGGTGTGAAGTACAGAATCAATACCATGTTCACCGTAGGAGAGAATTACATAAAGCAACCACTGTTGGTTGCCAAGCATGGCGTGCCCCACGTAGCAGCAACAACAGCGTGGTATGTGACTTTCTAAAGTCTTAATATAGCTAAATGTAAACGTATGATGTTTGAATCTGCCCAAAAGCTGGCCAGGTGTCAAGGGCCTAATATATCTCGCCAGTAGTTGTTTAGAACAACTTCCATCTATTAAATATCTTGGGGTTAATATTGACTCTAAACTTCAATGGAAAGAACATTTGGAACATATTGAGTCTTCAGTTTCAAAACGAATTCGAATTCTGATTAGCTGATTAGAGTTCGGAGTTTTCTGCCCATTAGGGCGCTTAATCTTCTTGTCAAGTCGTTTATTTTTACACAATTTGATTATTGTTACCTTGTTTGGGGCAATGCTGCCAAAAGACACATGCAACATCTTGATGTAATGTTAAATCCCTCTGTAGGGCTTGTTAAGCTCACGTGATAGCCAATCCCAATTAGTGAGAAACAACTGCACTACCGTGATTCGAGACCACCAGTTGGCTTCATAGCTCAATTGGTAGGGCGTCTGCACGTTAAGCAGAAGGTCCGCGGCTCGAATCCCGGTAGAGCCAAGTTGCTTTCCACTGCATCCAAATTTCCCAAACTCATGGACATTTGTCCACATTTGTATCGAATTTACTCACCCCGGCGCGGTCCCTGGGCAAAAATCACTAAAAAATTGTTATGAGGTGATTTTTTAAAAAATTACCTGCAGACACTGTTTTTCTTACCATTCATATTAACACAAAAACCATACAGGATATTTATGGGGGAAGTTGGCAACCTTCTCGTGGTCCCCCTGTGAGTACCTGAATATTTATTCTGGGAAACTAATGCCAGCACCTGAGCACGCTAGCTAAGCACCATCTCTGAACATTCTGACTTTGCCTGCCACTATGAGTCTTCAAGCTCCTAGTGGTCCCAGCATTATGCAACTAAACGTTGAAGGACTCACAAGAGCCAAGTGTGAGGTGATCTTACAGCTTTGCACCTTGCACGCTATTTCAGTGATCCTCCTTCAAGAGACTCATTCAATGACAAACGAAGCCATCAAAATTCACGGTTTTACCCTGATCGCAGCCATCCACAGCCGACCACATGGCATTGCCACACTCGTCAGGAATGACGTTTGTGCAAAAGTCCTTCACAGCTCCCCACCCGATTGCGTGTCTCAATGGATCGCTGTCTCCATCAATGATAGATTCAACGTTGTTAACATCTACAAACCTCCAACAGCCGCCTTCCAATCTCCTCCCATGTACCAACACCCTGTCATTTACTCAGGGGACTTTAACTGCCACCATACCAACTGGGGATACCTTACTAATGACCAAAACGGGGAAAGTGTCGCTGAGTGGGCCTCAAACACTAAACTTGGACTGTTATACAACCACAAATTTCCCAAGACCTTTCACTCAGCTATCTGGAACACGTTCACCAACCAAGATCTCACATTCTACAGCCATGATCCAAATAGCCCACTTCCATGAACATCCCACACATTTCATCGGTGGGAATTTTCCACGATCTCAGCACCGGCCAACATTCATCCATCATCCAGCTTTAATAGAATACACCCCTTCCACTCCTCTGCCTCGATGGAACTTTAACAAAGCAAACTGGTCTCTCTATAAAGCCAAAACCTCTGAGCTCTACTTATCCCTCCCTGACCCGGCACACACTGATACAGAGAAGAGCTACAGCGCATTCCAAAAACAGATCTTGGAAATTTTAACTCGAACAATACCACGTGGTCACCGAAAGAAATATATCCCATGCTGGGATGACCAGTGCAAACGTCTTGCAATGATCCATGAATCCGCAGAGACAATAGAAGCAAAGCAACAGGCTGCAAATAACCTCATCATTTACATTAACAAACGCCGCAAAGAATCCTGGATAGCCTCAGTCGAAGGCCTCGATATGAAGAAATCGAGCAGAAGGGCCTGGTCCACTCTGAACAGACTCACTGGGAGAGCAAACGCCTCTCCAACGAGCACCACTGTCACGCCCAACGCTGTCGCCAGCCATCTGGTCAGAAATGGCAAATTCAAAAACCACAACCGAGCCTTTACTCATGAAGTGAATGCAAGACTGAAATCTGCGTGGCACGCCCCCTCAGCTGATAATGACCTGTGTTGTGACTTCACCTTCAATGAAGTGAAGTCCGCTGTTTCAGCAACTAAAGGAGGAAAGAGTCCCGGGCCAGATAACCTGCACCCAGAGTTCTTTCTCCATCTGGACGACTCATGCATATCATGGCTAACATGTTTTTTCTCCACCTGTCGCGATCCTCAAACCGAACAAGCCGGCTGATCAGCCTTCGAGTTATAGACCCATCAGCTTACTTTGCATCCCCTACAAGTTGTTTGAACGACTTCTCTACAATCGCTTACTACCTCTTGTTGAGTCGATTCTACCACCTGAACAAGCAGGCTTTAGGCCTGCTCGCTCTACCTTGGATCAGGTTTCACTTTTGACTGAAGACATTGAGTCTGCCTTTGATCGCAGAGATAAGACTGGAGCTGTCTTTGTTGACTTATCAGCGGCATACGACACTGTATGACTAAGGGGTTTGATACTTAAGTTACTAGAGATAGTGCCATGCAAAGACATGGTTCGCATGTTACTACAGATGGTTAGTCAAAGGCGCTTTTTCGTACACATTCGGGACAAGAATTCCAGATGTCGCACCCTATCAAATGGTCTGCCCCAAGGGTCTGTAATTGCTCCCATGCTGTTTAACATTTACACAGCCGATCTCCCACTCACCACATGCAAGAAATACATCTACGCTGATCACATAGCTCTTACGCACAGCAGCAGAGACTTTGACACCATTGAACGAGTGCTGTCTACTGACCTTACATCTCTTAGTAAGTACCTGAGCAACTGGCGCCTGAAACTTAACACCACCAAAACCGTCTGCAGCACTTTTCACCTCTCGAATCGGTTCGCTAACTACCAACTACGTGTTTGTCGATGGGAGCCAGATCCCCTTTGAAAAGACTCCAAAATACCTGGGAGTCACTCTGGATAGATCCCTGAGCTACCGACAGCACATAGAATCAAACGCAGCCAAAACCAGAGCGAGATGTAATCTCCTGAGACGTCTGGCCAGCGATACCTGGGGAGCAGACTTTGAGGTGCTACGAACATCTGCACTTGGACTTTGCTTCTCGACTGCCGAATACTGCGCCCCAGTCTGGTCTCGCGGTGTTCACACCAGGAAGATTAATACAGCCTTAAACGACTGCATGCGTCTGATCAGTGGAAGCATTAAGTCCACGCCAATAGAGTCTCTGCCAATATTATGTGGCATTGAACCTCCCGATATTCGCAGAGACAGGTCCATCCTACAACTGCACAGACGGGCCACTGAGTCAGAATCTCATCTACTTCACCATCTCACAACCATTGGCACCAACCCCAATAAACGACTTCGCTCACGTCATCCTCTCTCACATCGGATGCGAGACCTTAATAATGCTGCACAGGGAGCTTCCCCCACATCCTGGGCATCGTCTACATGGGAGAACCGCTGGATTAACACCAACTGCCAGCTCCGTAACTACATACCACAGCCTACCACAAAGCCACCAGGACACGATCTTCCTCGCTCACAGTGGGTTCAACTTAATCGAATAAGATCTGGCCATGGGAGATATGCAGAGTTTATGCATCGGATAGGCTTATCCAACAGTGACAAATGCTGCTGCCCAGAGCTAGAGACCCAGACTGCGACACATGTCCTCACGTGCCAATCTATCGGGCTGCGTGGGAACATGGTCACTGTCGACCATGACTTTAGACAGTGGCTAAGTGCTTCAAATTTACACTTTTGATGACCTTCGCTGATAGCGCATGCTCATACGCATATATACGTATATGGTTTTCTGAAATATAGCTGCTGCATCTATGTGGCTGAAATTTCTACAAGTCAGTTTATCAAAATATTTCGTTAGTTATGTTCTTAAAAGTTTTCCAATCATGTAATATGTCTTTAACTTGTTTGAAGGTTAATGGAATTGTCGCCGCATAAACTGTGGGTGACATAAGGGCTTTGCAGATCGACCACAGGGAGGCTTTAGAAATTGTACCAATACCGCTCCCCATAATGTACAAAGGAACTAGAAAACTAATCAGCCGTACATACATACTGGGGAAGCATGTGGGTTACACGATAGGGAGCGGGGGCGGGGAAGCAAATCAAAGAAAACGACAAAGAAAAAATGCCGCAAAGTGTAATGCAGAAACTTACAAAACAAGTTGATCTTTTGGTACGTGTATATAGTCGAGACCAGAACGTCATCAGAGCTCGCGTGACAAAGACAGATTAGACTGATGGAAATATTCAAGTACAAAAATGGTACGTAAATGTCTACCACATAAATATATTCAACCAATTAGGTTGATGACATTTGGCGTCGCCTCAAAAACGTGCAGATTTGTTTGGGAAGATCACCCAAATTCCTAGAATTTAAGAAGTTTGTTTGGATTTTTACACAAAATGGATTTTGTTCTTACCCAACAATTATAAAATACCTCCCCAAAATACTATACATGAGGAGAAAACAAGAAATTTGCAATCTCCTGTTTGGACGTGGAAGCAAACAAGGTTGGTGTAATCACTGCACTACTATATATGTAAATAGATAAATTAGTTTGCAAAACATCGGTGGTTTTTTGACGATACTAGTATTCTTGAAAATATACCAATTGAGAAAGTTCAGAATGGTAATGGGGAAGATATGACACATGATACAATATCAAAATCTCAACACCCATGGAGAAAAAGGATGGAGTCAAAATGTGATCTGGATACGCTCCTTTAACAACTATGGGAACAATGTGTGCGCACGCACTTTTTTCACTTTTTTCACTCATTTAACACGAAAGCCGTGCATGTATTTCAAAGGTTTTCTGAGGCATTGATGCATCTATCTGGCTAAAACATTCTGCAAGGTAGCTGCAAGGTAGATGCCAACATTGCAATTTAAAAACAAAAAAGTAATTTGCCACAAAGCACCCGCTTTGGACACGAAATTTTAAAACTCAAGACCCAAGCCTTTTAAACCACACATTTGAAGCTATGCTTGAATTATGTCACTATACTGATCGTCATTGGCTAAAACAATTGCACAAACTATCTTTAAAATTATTCCTTTATTCCAGAAATCTGTAAGAAAAGGTTTCATTTTCCAAATGATACATTTGGCCTTTGTCATGACTCTATGCGCTTCTCGTGACGCATAACCGTATACACATGTTTTCATACGCGTGAATAACGGGTATCGGCCTCCATACGCGTAGCATAAAAACAGATTCCGGTTATGCAGATTTTTCGCTTTTTTCGTGAAGGATTAATAAGTTGTATGCATTTTGTTTCTTTGTGAATACCGATCGAATTTATTGAGTCATGCCCACGAGAAAGTGAGAAAAATCAGCTGAAAACAAAGCCAAGCGCAGAACAGATTTAGCAGATCGTATTCACACAGTGCAAAACCCAGTTCAGTGTGCGCATCAACGTGAACGGTTACCGTTATCATATCCGTAACCGTATTCGTCACCTTGCGAAACCTCCCTAATAGTATAAGGCTAAAGGCGGGAATGACGTAGTTTTCCTTTGAGCATTACAACGTTGTTAATGTCAGCAACTTGGTTAGAGGTGTACCGTCGTTATGAATATAGGTGTTTGGTACAAAACCGGAAAATATAATTAAAGGGAACACGCTTTTGGGCTACAAAGATTCAATATAACATGGTTGGAAAGATTATCAAAAAGTAGAATATAAAGATTCACATCAACATACCTTCAAATTGTATGGTTTGTGTTAAAATAATTTTTGACTCCAGAAATGGCGGAACGTTCCCCGTAGTCGTATTCCAGTCGCATCTTGTTAAAGCCAAGCCCATTAGCCTTTTAGAAGTATGGCGGAACAAAAGGAGAGGGCGCAATTTCATTTGGGTATGAATTTTTTTATCAATTGTATTTCTGTCAAAAAAAATTGATTTACATGTTGTAATTATAATACATAGACAGAATTATCAATAAAATTAATAAGTGTAAAGTGAAAAACTGAGTTATTTTGCATTTTAGTCGATTTTATACCCACTGCAAAGTGCGCCCTCCTATTGTGTCCGCCATACTTCAAAAAGGCTAATGGCACCTGTGCACACGGTCCGCGGCGCGTCGCTCTCACGAGTGAAATGCTTTGAACACTTGATCGTTATTCTGAGGAGATCTTAGAACAAATGAAAACAAAAACCTACATCTTTGACTTTCGTGGCGAGGTAAAACTTTTGATGTGACCAAGATTCGAGCCCGAGTTCTAAGACCTCCTCATGAGGTGACCAGTGCTGAAAGAATTTCGCGTTCACGTTCGCGTTTTACGTGTATCTACATGTAAAGCTCCCCATTGTGTCCATTTAAGTAACGACAAAGACATGCGAAAGCATGTTCGACTTGCACTCATCAGAGCAAAACGCAAGAATGTCGTCATACGCTAATTGACAATAGTATAAGGCTTTAGCCTTATACTAAGGCTTTATGTTGATAAAACTGCAGTAATACTGCAGAAAACCTGAAAAACCCATGCAAAGTTTTTGTGCATGAATGGATGGTAAAAACTTTTGTTACATGTATATGAAAAAAATCTTCAGTTGGCAATTTCTCACACAATGGTACAATTTTACACCGGAAAACTCAAGTGGTATTTGTTACCGTTGCTATTAACACTTTTAGTAAGTTTTTTGTTTCTTGTCAACTCGTCAAGTAACATTTTAGGTCACTGCAAATAATGTATTGGGCTTTAACGACAGGATTCCTACAGAAACAGGGAATGTCAAGGACGAAATGTTTGACTAGGGTTTCTTTATCTACAACAAAAATGTACACAATAATCATGGCCACCAATTGTGTTCTTTTAACGTTGGAATAGGTTTTTAAAAAGGGGTGCAAGTGGACTCGATTGGCAAGTACTCTCTCCGGAGACTCGCACAAGGAGCATTTGTTCGCTTTTAGACCTGTGAAGCTTTTTTTTTCACGCTCAACTATACCAACAGCAACCCGTGTGTACCAGAGGGAGGCCTCGTCTTAAAGCTATATTGGGAAAATAGTGAAAATCTCGAAAATCAAAAATGTTCACATATTTACACATAACTTACACAATATAAACATGATGACAGCAGTAAAAGTTCCATAAAATGGTTTCGTCTGAAGTGCTATAGTCGGTGAGAAATGAGTAAGACAATTAATTTTCGTCTCATGAGACGAAAATTCACTTTGCCTTGCACCACTCTGCCCCAGAACCACTTCGTCCAAACACTACCTCGCCCGAATGCCATTTCTCCCGGAAAACACTTCGTTCAAAGGCCGTGGTTAAGGGCGAAGTGACTGTGAAAATTTTGTTTGACTGTTTTTTTTTAAAACGTTAGACGATGTACGGAGCTGACTTTTACTCAGTTTGGTTTTAATCATGCATGTCTTCAATCACACAGGGAGATAAAACTATTTGTAACGGTTTACCAATCATGTGTTCTGCCTTTAAGTTACGTTAGGGTCCGCCGGAATATGCCTCCTGCATTCTTCGCCGTTCTTTCCCCCTGAATAGGGGTGCATTTCCCAGGGCAATGGAGGGCCGCTATTATCCATGAACAATGGCTGCCACATTCCGTGTTTATTTTATTCCAAATGTGTGTGTTTGCTTAGGTACTGCGCATACAGCCAACATTGCAATTTGAAAAAGATTAATTTGCCACAGGGCATCCGCTTTGAACAGGAAATGTTATAACTTACACCCAAGGCCCTATTTAAACCCCACGTTTGAAGCTATGCATTCTAGAAATTGGTCACAATATTTACCGTTAAAGGAACACACCGGCTTTGTTGGGCTATTTTGGGCCCGAAATGGACCCATACATTATTCTGAAGCGCCTTCGAGAGTAAATTAGATATATCCTGTAAAGACGCCGTCAAATTTGGCCGTTTTTGAGCACTTTTGAAAAATTCAAGGTCACATGACTTTTCGGAACCAAATTCTGGTTCCGAAAAGTCACGTGGTCTTGTGAGTTAGTTGTATTTCCAGCCGTATAAAAATTTGTTACTGCAGAACTGCACCAAATTCAACTCTGATTTCCCCCCAATATTTATAAGTAATTGACAAAAGAGAGACTATTTATACAGGTATGAAACAAAGTTAAGCATAAGTATGAAAATTCGAACATAATTGTTTGTTTCGAGAGTCCGGAGAACGGGAGCGAGCGCGTGCTTCGGCAGGCTACCGTGGAGTGTAGGATATTTGCCCCGCGCAGCACGGCAAATAGCCTGAGTGCACACACACATGTAGGCGTGTTTTTCCGGTGTACGTTCGTGAAGAAAAAACATGATGCCAACTCCTCAAAAGAAAACGGAAATTCCTATTCGGTCGTCCGGGCTGTCCAGTGAAATCGTGAGCAGAAAATTGGAGATACCCTGAGCAGGAAAAGAGCGAATCGTTTGTGACAAAGTCGTGAGGCTCGCGCGTAGTTGCAACGGCTGGTAAAGCGTATAACCCGTCTTTTGACCGTTTTTGTTAATTTTGCACTTTAGTAAATTACGGGATATTTTGATGATCTTTTTTCACAACGACCATCAAAAAGGTATTGTCAATGCTGCTACATCACTAATTTAGTAGGCCGGTGTGTACTTTTAATGGATAAAACAATTGTACAATCTACGTCTAAATCGTAAATGTTGGCATCTCGATCTGCGCATGTATTCGCCTGGGGTTTCCCTCAGATCTCCTCCCCTTTCTTCCACGTTGAGACTCGAAGGACTCGAAGGTTTTTGTCAGACATTTTGCATGACCATTTTTTTAAACTTAGAAAAAAACTTCCCCCTTAAAAAATTCACTTTTGATAGGATATTACACATTCATCTTATTAGAGTTTAACACAAGAATACGTGATTTATTTTCCGGGGAAAAAAACACATGTCGTTCGTTTTATATTAAATTAAATTTGTTTTGCGGGGTATATAGTTATAAAATTTCGACCTTAATTCCAATTTGGGTGTTTCTGATGAACAATGAAATTAGCTGCATGGTTTTGGAGGGAAAAAATGCACAAATACGAGACGTTTTCATGAGCTGCAGTCTATAATTGGAGTATAATTGGTGGAAGCATAGAAAAACAAAGTGATAAATGTATGATCAATGCCTTTCGTGTTCATGAAACCAAGTAGGTTAAATCGAGTTTCGTTTTGCCGAGGTATGTTGGTGTCCATATTCTTTCATTATCACACACCATGGACATACGCCCGGTTACTTAGACGTTGAGTGGAGTATGGACATGTAGGCCTATTCTTGGTTTTGTTACGAATCATTCTGCGAATTGCATTTTCCTGACATGTTTACGACATGATGAACTTTCAAGAACTGTCGAGCATCGTTTTTATAGGATTTTGTTTCTACTATTCATTCTAAACAAAACCATGCATGCATTTTAAAGGTTTTCTGAAGTATTATTCTACATCTATGTGGCTGAAAGTTCTACTAGGCAATCTATCAGTTAGTTAGTTATGTAATGCTGTTGTGGGCATTGCGTTCGCACTACGGTGGACTCGAAAACCATTCAAGTCCACAATTTGCGGGAAAAAATGACGGATTGTGGACTTGCACTCGTTCGCTCAAGTCCACAGTCAGGTTGACCAAACTTGGGGAATGGCGTTAGGGTGGGGGTGGAGGGTTAAAAAAGAGGTTAGGGTTCAGGAGTAAAGTTTAGAAACATGGATTAGGAAAAATTGGGGTGGATGAGGGAAGAATTTGGAGAAAACAACGATTTTCCGACCAATCCTCTTAAGTGCACGAATACAAAGAAATGTCCACAGTGCGTACAGGTACGTAATGTACACATGCTTGTGTGTGTGTGCGGTTTTTTGTTTTGTTTTTGCAAACGATATAGGCCTAACTGCCTTTAACTGCTACCGTTGCTATCAACACTTGTCATGAAGTAAAATGTTGAGTCATTGCATGATACAATGGGCTTAAGACAACAATATGTGATGACTACACGTAGAAACCCGAAAATTAACTTTGTCAAAATGTTCACGCACATTGGCTGGGCCATTACCCGAAACGGTGAAAGGTCGTTAAGGCTTTACAGACGCTTAATAGATTTACCCAGCCAAATAGTGTTGGTACATGCAGCTGGATTCTTACTTTAAAAAGAAAAGTAGTGTTGCCTGAAGCGGCCAACTAAATTTAGATTATTCTATTAAAATGTACAATGCCATACACATTTTTGTTTTGCAGACAGCAAAACAGATTAGTTCCGCACGGATGTCTAACCATATAAGCGTCTGGTGCACTGACGTACTTCCTTTCACATGCACACTTAGTGTCCACTTTACCAGAATACGTTTTCGTTGCTACGTGGTGTACGCGGCACGTTTGACGTACAGAATCAATACCGTGTTCACCGCAGGAGAGAATGGTGTATAATGCAACCAGACTGTTGGTTGCTCGGCAATGGCGTACACCACGTAGCAATAACAGCGTAGTATGCACTTTTTAAACTGCACATCTACTTGAATAAGCCAGTTCGGGGTTAGCTTCTGCGCATGCGTCAGATCCCCGAACGAACTTTTGACAAAGGTCGTTTGTACATAAACGCACGATCCACGTGCACAAATGCATTGTGAAAAGCGCGTTTTACGATGAAAAAACTCGTAGAAGGCGGTGAATTTGTGTTTTTGACACAAAATGATAACTGATAATATAGAGCTCAGATACTGATTCAACCTACTGTATATCTGTTTTGGGGTTATATGGGCGTCTGGGGGTGGGTCGAAAATCTGTGGTTATGGTATTGTTTGAAGCCGAGCGTGGTTGGCGTCGCGAGTCATAGGACTCACTACCCATGACTGGCGACGCTATGCACGCTCGGTTTCACGCAACCACAGATTTTCCACAGTTATCTAAAAAATTCCACCCCTAGACGCCCATATAAACCCCAAAACAGATCTACAGGTTATATCTGTATCTGAGCTCTATATTACCAGTTATCATTTTGTGTCAAAAACACAAATTCACCGCGTTTTACGAGTTTGAAGCGGATAAGAACTCCGGAAGCCCATATATTTGTGTACAAAATTACGTACGAGATTCGGCGAACGTACTAGATTTTTATACATGTTGCACTGCGCCATGAAATCGCGGCTAAAATCAGAAGGAAAACGAAACAAATCCCATCGATCATGATTGGGGAATACATGCAAGGGTCATATTTCCACTGAGACGGCTTATTTCAACTTTTATATGCGACACGCAGCCACACGAACACGCCCAGAGATCCTGCTTCTATACAAACGACATTTGACCAATGACGTCACAATGCTCCATGGGCTAACCAACTGGCTTATTCAAATTTTACACGCAAACCGGTACTTCTCCATAGACTTGTGTACAAAAGTTGGTGTCCTTTTCAATGGCTTCGTGGTGTCATACTCAGTTTGTTTGGTATGACATTTTTAACAATACCCACAAATTTGTTTAAGTCAATGATGGAACAGTTTTTCCTCTTTAAAATGTATTTTTGTCTTAATTATTTAGATTATTTTTCAACTATGGATTCCCTGCAACGTTACCTATGATAGCGCCCCCGTGCACTTGTCAAGGAAATTTTATGAGGCAAAATAAAATAAAAGTTTATTTTTTGGGAAAATTTAAGCAACTTTGCCTCTTTGTCTGCAGTAGTATCATCCCTTGATTTGTGGGTGTTAATTTTCATGTATACACAAACCTTTAAACATTTCCACAAAACTGTTCTGCACACAAACACTATTTGCGAAAAGTTTCTTAAGGAAGGGACAACACTTGTTTGAAGTTATCGACGAATTTAATAAAAAATATTTCCGATGTATTGCCCGGTGCATAGACCTTCATGAGAATCAGAGAATCTTGTTTTCAACGTCGGCAACACAATTAATTTTGATGAGAAACTTTGCAACTAATGCAACTATAGTTGCAGTTGGGGAATGGCCGAGTAGTTTGGGTCATTGACTCGCAATCATAGGTGATAACTTGGGGTTGCGGGTACCTGTGCACTTGAGCAAGGCACTCAACCACAATTGCTCCATCCTTCGGAAGGGAAGTAAAGCCGTTGGTCCAGTGCGTTAGGTAACGGTAACGCACTTAAAAGATCCCAGAGCATTCTGATCTTTCATAATGAGCAAGGGGATTCCCAGTGTCTCTGGCCATTTCTAATTTATAATTCTTCATGGGTTTCCTCACGCTTGCGAGTGACAGTGCAATGGGCACTTTTGAGGAATCCCTGGTATGAATACCAGAAAGAAATAATAATAATAATAATAACTAATGCAACCATGTGCTGCGCCATATTTCAAATTTTGACAGGGATGTTGCAACGATTGCATGGATGACGTCAAGATTGATGCCTTGTTTCCCCGACACCCATATACGCCGTGACGTATGTACAAATCTGTTGTGTCCTGACTCACGCACTCTCAAGTCCGAGCGCCGAACTGCAAAAGGTCGCGACTTACACATGAAGCGTACATAGATAGGCAACCCTTTGCAAGTGTTGTCCCTTCCTTTAACTGAGTTCACGAAGGGCCTACGTGACGAAATATATAAGTACAGGCGACCTTTAAAGGCAATGCTACACGGAGCTGCATATTTCGGGGCATGAATTTGGCACGCGCACTGCTGACGCGCCTTGCCTTTAATGCATAGCGCCGACTTTCTTTGGGTGAAAAAAAAAACAGCTACATGCATGAGCGAGAACCTTGTTCGTCTTTTAATAGCGCCAACAAAGGGTTTTAGATTGTCACGTTGACTTTGTGGACTGCGAAGCTATGACGTCATTTGAGGTTTTTGCGTGATCCCACTAAACAAAGAAAATGCCCTACAAGTTGGCAGCTATTCAGTACGGACTGTGGAGGATGACGTGAATACACACAAGCGTGACGATGTTATTTTGGGGCAAGTTCGAGTGACGACTGTAATAGACCGATCCAGTAAGCCCCGCACACGTAGAAACGTGTCCAGCAACTTCAAAGTGCGCATAATCATTATATTGTTTTGGAAAACTTTGTGATATCGTTGTTGATTCTGAAAATCTAATTATTGGAGGAGATTTTAATTGTAATATTGATCTTGGTATGAGTAAGGAAAAGAGTAGTGTTGCCTTTCTAAAATTGGTTCACCAAAATAATTTGATTGATGTGTGGCGTTCAATCCATCCTAGTGAGTTGGGCTACACACATTACAATAAAAGTACTAAACAAAAAGTAGCAGAATTGATTACTTCCTAATGTCGGCCAAATTGATATGCAACCTTGAGCACATATTAATGCTGTAGGTTTTTCTGATCACAACCTCATTTTGATGAAGTTAATTGACAAAAAAACAGTAAGCGGACCAGGCAGATGGATGTGTAATAACGATAATCTTGAAGATCCAGAATGTGTTAACAGAGTAACACATTTTTGGAAATACTGGCAAACCAAGCAATTCTGCTACAACACCATCACTGACTGGTGGGAAATGGGGAAAAGCAAACTTAAAGAAATTCTTAAAGAGTATGGTAAAGAAAAATCACTTAGATATAATCAACAAAAAAAGGCTGTTCAAAAGAAGTATAGGGATCTCACAAATAATCCAAACCATAATACTGATGAATTAAATCGCCTTGAACAACAGCTGAAAACCATTGAAACTAACGAGTGGGAAAAGGCTCGTGCAAGGACACATCTGAAAAATAAGTCTGAAGGTGAAAAAGTTCTTTCTTGCTATCGAAAAACACAGAACCAAGAATAATGCCATGGCAACTATAAAAGACGCTGAGGGCGCCCCACTCACAGAATTTAGATATATTGTTAAGCGTGTCAATGAGTTTTACTCCTAGTTATATTCTTCTAATGGCACTGACCCCCATGAGGAACACAAAAATATAGATGCTGTCAACTCACACGAAATTGATAAACCTGAGATTTTAGAAAGTAATATTTCAGAATCTAAAATTACACTTGCTCCCCAGCAGATGAGTAAAGATAAATCACCCGGTATTGATGGGCTGACAGTAGAGTTTTATCTCACGTTTTGGACTATTCTTAAAGATGATCTTTTGCGTGTTTTTCAAGAATGCAAAGAAGCAGGTTCACTTCCCAATACAATGAGTACTGCTCTTATTAGATTAATATACAAAAACAAAGGGGATAGGGAAGACCTAAAAAATTGGCGTCCAATTAGTTTGTTGACAGTTGCTTACAAAATACTTGCTAAAGTCTTAACTATTCGACTTCGCAAATGTATGCCTAATTTGATTGGAGAAGTGCAAAGCAGTGGGGTATCAGGTAGAAATATTCTCGATAATCTCACGATTCTAAGAGATGTTGTAGATGACCTTAACATGAACAATAAACAAGGGGGATTCCTCAGTATTGATCAAGAAAAAGCCTTTGACAGGATAGAATGGGATTACATGTATGAAATTATGAATAAGCTCGGCATTCCTCATGGGTTCCCAACAACTTATCAACGAAATTTATGTATAGAACCTTGGTAATGAAGACCTTTGTAAAACCCAAAGCCGAACAAAAATGGGAAAGAATTTTTAATAGGACTTCTCCTCCGAACTGGACCTTATAGCAGGAAAAGGGGATATAGTAAATTAATGCATAGTTCCGATTTTGCCCAGTTAACCCCGCCCCCTTGGACATTGTTGCTATGGCTCAAACGCTATTGTCAAAAATGGCGACACACAACGCACAAAGCAATGGGACTTTCAACGGAAAGCACAGATTCATTGAAGAAAACTTAAAGGTATTCATATTTCAGGGTCGACAGTTATCTTAGAACACACTGAGTAAAGGGCCAGTAATACAGGGATATCATATCATCACGAAATATAGCTTTCGTACCTTTGAACAACGAAACGACCGGCCTTGAAACCAAAATTTCACCCGGATTGTCGCATACAACACTGTACAAATTGTATGGGGCCGGCAGAACATATCGCGTGATCATAGATCATGTTGTTGTGAGCGTACAGTGCACTTTGACCTATGTGGGTGACATCTTCTAGCTCTGTTGTGATTGGTCGGCGGGTTCGGTTGATTGACAGGTCGGAACTATGCATTGATCCAAATGAAAGAGATCTATGGTTTAAAATTAAACACAGGATTTTGCCGACAAGAGATATATTGTATGAAATAGGGATTACTGAAAATGACAGATGTTTAATTTGTAATGAAGGTCAAGAGACTACAGAGCACCTTTTCATTTATTGCTGTAAAACCTTTGAGACATGGAATTTTGTTGAAAATTTTCTCCGAAAATACGGTGAAGACAAACATTTTTATTTAAATGATATTTATAGAGTCCTTGTTATTGGTCCAGGAATTAATAGTAGGCCTATTGCTTGTGTGCTTTTTTTGTAAGGTTTTTCGTGTTATTTGGAACTTAAGAGTTCAAATATCTCTGTCTGCAGTGTAAGAGAAAAATACATACTGTATACAAGAATTACTCGACACAGGGAAGAACACACAGGAATACTTGTATTCAGAAACAATATATTCACTCCACGTTTATTTTGACACTCGTGCTTCAAGACAACCAAAAAACAACAATGGCGCTCTTCCGCTTCTTCCGCGAAACGGTTGTCCCAACCTTCCAACAGGGGCTCGCGCCAACCGGCTCCGTGTGGAGCCGTGTTAGCCGTGTTAGCGCCCTCGGAAAGTCAGCCGGGCTCCGTGTGGAGTTTTGCTGGCGCCCTCTTCTAGCCGATTGGGACGGGCGTTACAATACGTTCCTGACATAAATGGTGTATATAAAAGACAACTAAAACAATAATTACGTATGGAAGTCAAATTATTGAACCGCAGGGATTTTGAACAACTTTACACCAAAAATAAGGCTATTCGTTGGATGGATGGATGGGGAACAATTGATCTATGCATTCTAGTTCAAGACGTCCCAATGTTGCGATTTTTTAAACATACGTTCCTTTTTCTGTACATACATATAAAGTAACTTAATTATGTACGATGTACATAAATTGTAGATACTGTATGCATGGAGATGTGTAAATAAATGGTGTCTAACTCCTTTCAGAAGAAAAAAAAAAAGCTGGTTCCATACAGACCCTTGAACGGTTCAAACGTGTCCCCTGAATCTTTTCTGTACAATGCAAACGGCTGATGAGAAAGGTGCCAATTACGTATGCAATTCAAGCCTCGACCTGAAGACAAGGCTTGGAACGCATAAGTAGTCGGGCACCTTTTCAATCAGCAGCTTACATTTGATATGTGATTCAGGGGACCCGTTATTGAATTAACGCATGGTCCACCAGATACGACTAACCATCGTTGACTAGACTGCGTTCGGTTGGAAATAGTCGAACTATATTTACCTATAGTCGTAAATCGAACTTGCCCTAAAATCCCTCGAACAACACCCGTCGTTCGAGTGACTCTATAGTCGGCTGTGGTTGCGCCGGCGCCCACGAACTTGCTCTTGGCTGTTCGACGTGCTTACTGAATCCACATGAACAATGGTGTTACTCTCGTGGCCAGACCTGCTGGGGATGCTTGCCCATCAGGTCTGAGAGAGCTCATTGCCGATTGGTTGAAGCCCGCAACGAATTTTGGGGCGGGACCCTGCGCGTATGCGAAGCTTTTGGCTCATCATATGAGCACCGCTCAGAAGGGCCACACGAACCAGAAACATAACCCACACCAAATGGTCTTTGAAAGAAACATGACACATACCTTCTTCGCCTACATCACATTACAGGTTCATATTTAGTAACTAGACGTCGTCCCTCGTCAAACACGAAGAATTCCATCCCAATCTCGGTCAAATGCAATCACAACAGCTACCGCATAGCATTTGAAACACTGACGGAGTCTAGTAGCTGCACTGTATAGCGCCGTGTCGCACGCACTTTTGGCACCCGACCATGGCACGTTCTGTCGTTATGACTGCATGCTGATTTGATCGCATGACCAATAACAGTGCACGTACTATCAACGACGGCTCACGAATGGGTAATGACATTTAACCTATTAGCGATGAGGTCTCACCGTGATTCCCCAGAACTGATGGGCGAGCATCTCCGGCAGATCTGGGCCCAATTTCATAGTAAAGAGCTGTTTAACAGCCCATTTTCCGTTAACCGAGCGTCAGGCCATTACGGCGTTACGTATTTTGCTTAAGATAGTGACGCAACAATGGCGGTTTCCATGCGCGCGCATGCATGCCGCGGCCGTGAAATGGCCTTAACGTTAGCACAACTTTTTTTGCTACAGTAAGCACATGTTTTCAGCTAGCGCTTAAGCAGCTCTATCAAATTGGGCCCAGGCCACAAGACTACAATGGTGTTTGCTGCCACCAAGCGTTAGAGCGTGTCACACATAGACTGGTTGCCTGTCTGTAGGGTGGGGTGGGGGTGGGGTGGGTAGGGTGGGGTGGGGGTGCGGGGCGGGGGGTGGAGGGGGGGGGTGGGGGGAGAGGGGTGAGGGCGCTAAGAGCCAAACATTGTTAAAAACGCGATATTACCTAAACTACTACCATATACTATGGGAAGGGGAGGTTGTTCTCCCCCCCCCCCCCCCCATCCCCCCTCCCCCGCAACAATGGCGGTTTACAAGCGCGCGCATGCATGCCGCGGCCGTGAAATAGCCTTAACGTTAGTACAACTTTTCTGCTGCAGTAAGCACATGTTTTCAGCTAGCGCTTAAGCAGCTCTATGAAATTGGGCCCAGGCCACAAGACTACAATGGTGTTTGCTGCCACCAAGCGTTAGAGCGTGTCACACATAGACTGGTTGCCTGTCTGTAGGGTGGGGTGGGGGTGGTGGGGGGTTGGGGGATTGGGTGGGGGGTGGGGGTAAGGGAAGGGTGGGGGGAGGGGGGTAAGGAAAGGGTGGGGGGAGGGGGTAAGGAAAGGGTGGGGGGAGGGGGTGGGGGCGCTAAGAGCCAAACATTGTTACAAACGTGATATTACCTAAACTACTACCATATACTATGGGAAGGGGAGGGCGTTCTTTCCCTCCCGGCAAAAATCTCGGATTCTTTACTGCCGAGTCATCAGAACTTGACTCCGGACTGCACAAACAGGAAATGCAAAAATTATTTTTGTTAAAAACAAAGATGTCTACGGCGTAAAATGTGCACACTTATCTCCCACTCGACAGCTCCACCTATCAACCCCTTGTGCAGATTCGCATACTCGGAATTCAATTATCGTCTAATCAAATCAGACAAGGACTAATATCTGTTACATTGCGGGCGGAAACGACATGAATGCACTGCCGCTTTTTTGCCAGATGGGACCGGTGTCGAATGTTGATTTAACGGTAGTCTTATATTCGGGCTTCTGGCCACGTCATCAGCCGTATAGACCGTGTCGAATAGGTGTCATCTTGTAGGATAGTTTTTTTGTTCCTTGAATTGGTATGAAATCAGAGTTTGTTTAGGTTTTTTCTATTATAAAGCAAACAAAAGTGCATATGGGTCTATCCATAAAACGAGACGTTGTGACAATTATGGGATTTATAGGTCTGCACCAAATGAAATAGTTATACTTGATATACAGATAATATACCGCATATAGCATACCTGACCGGCTGGAAGAGTGCAATAGACGTTATTTTTCCTAAAGTAGGCCTATGTGTGACGTTTTTGTGTCCAAAAACCCAAAACCATGAATTAACATTAATTTCATTTTACAAGATAATGCATTTCAATGCATAGTTCCGACCTGTCAATCAAGCCCAACCCGCCGACCAATAACAACAGAGCTAGCAGACACCGCCCACATAGGTCAAAGTGCATTTGCCTCACAAACAATCACGCGATTTTCTGCTCAGACATACAGTTTGTACATTGTGTATGCAGTGATCCGGGTGAATTTTGGTTTCAACGTCGGGCAATTCGCTGTTCAAAAGGAAGGAAAGCGCATCTTTATGAATATATGGCATCACTACATTACTAGCCCTTTGCTCAGTGTGTGCTACAGTAACTGTTGACCCTAAAACATAAATTGCGTTTGCGTTTTCTTCAATGAATCTGTGCTTTCCATGCCGAGTCCCGTTGATTTGTAGATTGTGTGTCGCCATTTTTTTGCGATGGCTTGTGAGCATACACATAGCAACAGTATCTAAGGGGCGGGGTTAACTGGGCAATCTCGGAACTATGCATTATGAGGATTCAGTCCAGAATTGTTGTATTAGTGAAAAGAATTTAGACTAGAAATTAAAATATAGAGGTCAAAAAAATGAATGAACGATGTCTTGTTGTACATGGTGTTCACTAAATATAACCGAAATTAGCATACCTCGTAACACGGAATTCAAAAGCTATATATCAATGGTTTCGATTATTTCAAGGTGAACTTGTTAAAAACTTGATGACGTCATTGTTTGCTTACACGTGCGTTTATTTGTATTGATAACTTAAGATGGTCACTGGCGGAAAGTGTTGCGTGCGCATCGTAATAATTTCTCAATAAACCGTGAGTAATTAGGCACGAGCGCTCTAGGCGTGCAACGTGCCTTAAAAAATGTGATAGGTCGATGAAGAGAGAAAATATCGCGCGTTTCTCAGATATACAAGACGTTCCCTCGTGTTGTGATCGCTTGTTTGTTGGAGCTGAGTATTTCGTAAAGGAGGGTAATTTCGATGTTGCCAAGATGTCTCAATGCAGTGTTTATCTGTGGATGTTGGTTGTGAGCGTATTGCCTCGTCAACAGGTTGATGGGAAATTAACGGAGACTAGCAATCCTCCAGTAGTGCGAGTGGGTCTTCTGCTCGAAGCGGGAGGCGCCGAAATTTTCGATCGCCTCCGAATCCAACCCGCCGTTGATATCGCTTTAGAGACGGTTCGACGCCGAGTAGACGAAGGGTCATATCTGAACTTCAGCATCTCATACGAGTACCGGACCACGGGACCCAGATGCTCCCCATCTCTCATGTCGGCTCCCGGAGTCGCTTCGGATCTGTTCTTCAACCAAAAGGTGATAGCTTTTCTCGGTCCTGCCTGCAGCTTTCAATGCAAAGCAGTCGCCGATCTTGCATCCTACTGGAACATCCCCGTCATGTCCGGAACCGCAACCTCAGCAGACTTGGACAACAAAGGCCAATACAAGACTCTAACACGCACGGGGTTTCAGCTGGGCGTCATCGGTCATTTCTCGGTGGCTCTTTTCAAGAGGTGGTCTTGGACTAGGGCTTCGATTATCTGGGATGATGTCAGTGTTTGGCGGTCGATCGCGGTCAGCATCAGGAGGCGTCTGGAGGCAGCGGACGTGTACATCAAGCCGGTGGTCCTCGGGGATCGGGAATCGACGCAAGACGCGCTAGAGGCTGCGGCCCGCAGGGGAAGAAGTAAGTTCGCACACGTTTAAAGACATATTACATTATTGTTAAACCTTTAAAAACAGGAACAACATCATTACATATACCTAAAGAGTAATGTTGAAAACTGCCTTGTACAAATTTTAGCCACATAGGCCTAGATGTATAGTAATACTTCAGAAAACCTGAAAAATGCATGCATGGTTTTTATGTTGAATGAATGGTAACAAAAACTGTCTGCAGACATTTGAGAAAAAAAAGCACTTTCAATTTCTCCCACAAAGGTACGATTTTACACAGGAAAAAATCATGAAGTAAAATATTGGTTAACTGGGTCAACTGAAAATGATGTATTAGGGCTTTAAATCCCCAATACATCATTTGCAAGGACCCAAATTTTACTTCATGAGTTGACAAGAAAAACCAGACTAAAAATGTTAATAGCAATGGTAACAAACACCACATGATTTTTGCCGTGTAAAATAGTACTTTTGTAGAAAAATATTACCAACTGAAGGTGCTTACAAAAAATGTTTACCATTCATTCTACACAAAAGTCATACATGAATGTTTATGTTTTCTGAAGTATTACTGCATCTATGTGGCTAACATTTCTACAACGTAGTTTATCGACATTATTTTTTAGTTATGTAATGCCGTTGTTCCTGGATTTCGTTTAACAAAAAAAACTTTTATCTGCAAATTATATAAGAGCCTTTAAAGGCCCAATATATCATTTGGAAGATGAAATCTTTTAACGGATTCCTAAAATAGGGGCTTAACATAATATTGGCTACGTTTAAAAAAACCTGTCCTACGTTTAATATTAAATAACCTTGTCATTTTCCAACGGATTTAAACCAAAATTTCACATCATGTAAACAAGAGCTGACAAATTTAACTAAGTGAGTTTCAACAGTTTTGTCAAAGAGGGTAATATTTAATGGCCATACTTACAAAAACCCTAAATTTCTGAATTTGCCCACTTTCGACTTGGCATCCGCCATTTTCAAGTAAACTGTCTATGTCCAAGGTCTCTTTGCACCTCCTGATAAAATGCTCGAGGCGGTCAAGATGGTTTGCAATAACATTTGGAGTGATCCTGCCTTTCTTCATAAGATTTCGGCTGCAGCACAAATCCATGCACCACCGTTCTCCAGCGTTGTACTGACATTAAAGGAGGCGAATTCTGAAATTGACTTTTTTTCTTCGTATGGCCATTAAATCTCACCCTCTTGGACAAAACTGATAAAACTCACTCAGTTCAATTTGTTAGGCTTTGTTTACATGATGTGAAAGTTTGGTTTAAATCCGTTAGAAAATGACAAGGTTATTCAGATTAAAAGTAGGACAGGTTTTGTTGACACGTTGTATAAAAAATGTTGGTAAACTATAGCCTGCAGAAATATCAGCTTCAAATCCTTCAGAAAACTTTTAAAATTCATGCATGGTCTTTTTTGTACAGTGAATGGTAAAAATGTGCGCACACACACATTTTTACCTTCACTTGTTATTTTCTTACAGAAAGTACCATCTTGGACAGAAATAAATTAATGTGGTGTTTGTTACCAATGCTGTCAACACTTTCTATAGGCAGTCTCTGGGCAATCTCAACAAATCTTAACCCAATCCTTGGAAATCTGTATCAAAAATTGCACAATGGGAGACCGACTTTAACTCGATTAGTCTCAGCATATAGCTCCATGGTCTCAGCAACCCAATTCCTTGTATGGATCATCTATACAATTAAAGAGAGACGATGGCTTATTCCCTAGGCTTCTGGACTGATAATCCCGCGCTTCCTTACGGCGAGAGAACCTTGGGAGCGGGGTTACTAATGACCGTGGTTTGCGCCATCTTTGCGTAATAAAAGCTGCCACCTGAGTGGCTGACGTATTGAGACACGTTTTAGCGTTGTTTGTGCATTCACATTTTCTCCCAAAATTTTCCAGCTGCCGCTGATTGTCGACACCTGTATATTTCGGCTTCTGTTTAGTGTCGAATTTGTACGAAACATTACAAAGTCATATTTTGGTGAAGCTTATGTTCACCAATAAACGACGCCGGCGACACCCAGAACAGCCTTGAGGTATTTATGCAAAGTAGCATCCCATGCATTATCTCCGACGGAAAGTGTAAACATGCACGGCGTTATAAATTCAGCACGTGTCACCCCCAAATCTGGGCCTCGACAAACTGTTAAAGCCCCAATACATCAAAAAACTCGATTAAAAGTAATGGTTACAGTTCATTCAACACAAAAACCATGCATGGCCGTTTATGGTTTCTGACGTATTACTGCATCTATTTCTGTGCCTTTAACGTCCAGAATTCTGTGTATATATACATGGGTTTTCTTGCACTACTGTAGTTGTACGGTACACCATTAGCCTTTTTGAAGTATGGCGGACACAATAGGAGGGCGCACTTTGCAGTGGGTATAAAATCGACTAAAATGCAAAATAACTCAGTTTTTCACTTTACACTTATTAATTTTATTTATAATTCTGTCTATGTATTATAATTACAACATGTAAATCAAGTTTTTTGAAAGAAATACAATTGATAAAAAAATTAATACCCAAATGAAATTGCGCCCTCTCCTTTTGTTGCGCCATACTTCTAAAAGGCTAATGGAGCTATAAAAGGATATGGCTACACACACAAATTTAGGGGCGGTCGAGTTGGCGTACGGGTTCTTTCCTCGCCTTTCACCTCTGGGGTCCCGGGTTCGAATCCGGGGCGTGTATGTGGATTGGGTTTGCAGTCCCTACTTGACCGCGTGGGTTTTCCCCTGGGGCATTTCTCTGGGGGTTTTCCTCCCACTTCTAAAACTGCAACTCCTTCTTCGTCATCTCAAGTTGATAATATAGTATAGTTAAAGCAAAAACCGTATAGTTGATGGCATAAAGGGCCTTAGTTGCCGAAGATGCCATAAAATATACAACAACAACAACAACACAAATTTAATTCCAACTTACGAACATTGCGGAGATGGCAATTATTGCTCGCCGTCTGAAGTCGCCCAAACGTAGGTGCATTCAGGGTTCGGCATATTACCGGCAAGATCTGTTTATACTCGCATAAAAATCACCATAAATTTTTGCCATGCACATCAAACAACCTATTTTTAAAAACTAATAACTATGATTTTTTTTATGCGAATCGTGAAGGTTAGTATGAAAAGAGAACCACCCGATCCACCTGCCTAACATATGAACAAGGACAACACAACATATGCAGCACGATATGTGGCAAAGAGACTCTCCCCCTACCATTATTCCCCCATTGTGTCTCAAACATCCAAGGAATTTCCAAGGAATTCTTTTCAGTTTTTAGGGGGAGCTTGGTGCGTCAACAAAAGGGAAGAGTGTGTTGAGGTATAGGGGCGTTAGGGGGGAGTCCCTTTGCCACATATCGTGCTGGGTATACAACAAAACGTCAATGTAAACTGAATAAGGGCGCTGCAGATCGCGGGCTAACTGTAAACGCGAAATTCTTTCAGCCCAGCACGCTCATATCTTGAGGTCTCAGAACCCAGATTTAAATCTTGGTCACAGCAAAATAGTTTCGCCACCAAATTCACATATGTGGGATTTTTCATCTGTTTTAAGACATCCTTAATATCGACCAAGTGCTCAACTCATTTCACGTTCACGTTCGCGTTTTACGCGCATCTAAACCTCCCTAATATGATTGTACCAGATTACTAATTGGTCAACGAACATACTGTCGTACTCTGACAAAATAGGACGTGCCTTAAAATGAGAGACATCAAAACAACTCCAGGAATTTTCATCGTCTGTAAAATATTTGCGAAATACATTTAGTATAATTATAGGCATTGTGGTTCGTGTACAGATACACTTACGCTGCGCCTAGCATATACACTGGTTTACAGTCCACATAGCTTTAGCAATGAACGTTTCAGATTACCAGCGAATGTTTAGACCCAGTTACCATGACAAATGACGTCACACTTTAGTAGTCTATTATGATGACGTAACTAGATCACTGAAAAATTGCGTGTGTTCGCATGTTTTCCTGGGGAATGAACAAACGCCGAGCCGTGGTACAACATAATAACAATAGGAGTTAATAATTTTTCTGCACTAAACATGGTGGCGCGTGTACCCGTACCCATGGCCAAGGACGTGTACCAACATGGCCGATGTCAACATGATACACCATGGCGTCAGCGGGTAAGTGGGGGAATGTGCCAAGGAAATAGTATAATATGAAGGTTCTCGCTCATACCGGCTGGTGTCCGGGATCGTAAATAAAAGAAGTGCATTGCAATGCGCAGTTGTTGAATGTTCAACAGGATTGATTGGCCGGACTTTCCATGAGCGAGAGACAATTACCCTTTTGCGTGGAACCTATTTGCACTATGCCTGGTGCCTCAAAAATTTTACCTTCAAATGGAGGTGCATTTCAGTTCACATACTATGCTGTTGTTGGTACGTTGTGCACGTCAACTAACAGTCCGGTTGCTTATGCCATTCTCTTCTATCGGTTTTGATTCTCAGGCTGCACTTCATACCTACTACATTAGTCCAGTCATCTAAATACTTCCTTTCGCATGCACATTTTGTAAGGCTCAGTCGTCATTCAAGTGAAATACGCAAAAGGCTGTTGGGTAAAAGGTTCGGACGCAGAGTCTGCTATATGATGCATAATCACCATTGAAATGAAACAACTAAACCTGGGATGAGGGAAAGGTTGTGTATTCAGCGGTGTCGCCAAAATTCATTTTAAAAACATCTTCAACATCTATAGTGCACATGCAATTTCGAAAACGCAAATATCACTTGCGTTGAGGTACTATATGAGGTGGGGATAATGTGCGCTAGGGCATATGGAGGACACTTTCTAGGGGCGTTTGGCACACTATGTGTGGCGCTATAGCGATAAAACCGACGGTGATGTTATTTTCGGCACTTAAATAGACTGCCGAAGTGAATACATCATCTTTTGTTGGGTGCCTAGGCAATTGGCTCTAAACTAAATATCACTGCACCGTGCCCCTGTGCTTTTGCAATGGTACTTTTTTTCCCGACGGTCGTGTTAGTTCAGAGCCAATTGCCATGGCAACCCACGTCACACTTCGGCTGTCTATGTGGCACGAAAACCGCTCTACCTACCCCGATCCGATTTTATGAGTTTTATTGATTTATTTTTTATCAACAGTAGACACCAGGAAATTATAACATTCCATCATAATAAAGCTCGTACCGATGCTTACAAATATTGTGGGGCAGTTCGTTTTCCCAAGATGTTTTCCGAGTTGGAAGTTGTGACTCGGTGGAGGAGCATTTTGGCTCATTTCAGTCAAGACTGTTTGACAGTTTTAACAGTTTTTAACTGTTGTGTCCATTGTGTATGGTTTTAGTATTGTATAATAGTTATTGTATATTATTTATTTTAACTAATAATTACTGTATTATGGATGAGCGCATTATTTATGATGACAGTTTTATACTTTTGCTTATTCCAACACTATGAAGAATTATAATTTTAATAAATTTAAAAAATGAAGCGAATCATCTCTACCAAGGCTGTAGCATTAAGGCCATCCTGAGATCTCAGGGAATTTCCACTCTGCAAAGCGACGTGACAATACCATGAGGAAATGCACGCAAATCTGTGGAGCGAGCCGGCTGTTGTCTTGAGCCAACTCACGCCTGGGTCATTTTGATGTAATTTAATCAATTCGGTCATGTTATGCCGAAAAGAAACAATTTCTATACTTTCCAGAAATTGTATTGGGTTCCGTTCCTTATGACTGTCCCATTCCTACCAAACTTTCAAACGACAAACCTTATTTACTCCGCAGTTTTTCAAATTAATAACAGGGATGCATGCTGACAAATGTAATGGAACGGATTCCCCAGTATGCTTTAAATAGCAGCCAATCGCCGACGCGGACAACGGCCAGCATTACCGAGTACATGTATCACATGCATGCACGGTGTTTACAATCTGCGCGCGTTACATTTGAATGCCACTTCCATGTTCGTTTGCTCATTTTTGCCTGCCTCCTCCCCCCCCCCCCCCCGCCCCCCCCGCCCCGCCCCGCCCCGCCCCGCCCCGCCAATTCAAAACCCTAATCCCCTCCCCCCATTCATACTCCCACCCTCATCTTGTTCTTTGGTTTGTTCCTCTTTCCTAGTACATGTACCATTAATCCCTCTTTTGTTCCCTAGCTTTCTATACCAGTGTGATATTTATATATTTGGTGTTAAATTTGATTCTTTCCCGGTATCTATATAAGACAACACCCATGGTGTAAATTAACACCAGCATTTGCTGTTAAAATTCTTTATTTATTCACATCCCCCTAATAAGGAGTGATGATCTCGTAAGTTGTTGTTGTTGTATATTTTATGGCATCTTCGGCAACTGAGGCCCGTTATGCCATCAACTATACGGTTTTAGCTTTAACTATACTATATTATCAACTTGAGATGACGAAGAAGGAGTTGCAGTTTTAGAAGTGGGAGGAAAACCCCCAGAGAAATGCCCCAGGGGAAAACCCACGCGGTCAAGTAGGGACTGCAAACCCAATCCACATACACGCCCCGGATTCGAACCCGGGACGCCAGAGGTGAAAGGCGAGGAAAGAACCCGTACGCCAACCCGTGATCTCGTAAGTTGTTGTTGTTGTTGTTGTATATTTTATGGCATCTTCGGCAACTAAGGCCCTTTATGCCATCAACTATACGGTTTTAGCTTTAACTATACTATATTATCAACTTGAGATGACGAAGGAGGAGTTGCAGTTTTAGAAGTGGGAGGAAAACCCCCAGAGAAATGCCCCAGGGGAAAACCCACGCGGTCAAGTAGGGACTGCAAACCCAATCCACATACACGCCCCGGATTCGAACCCGGGACGCCAGAGGTGAAAGGCGAGGAAAGAACCCGTACGCCAACCCGACCGCCCTGATCTCGTAAGGAAAACCACGGCAGACAGTCTAGCCATAAGTACAACGTGGTGATTACGGTTTGTATGCACAAACGTTAAAAAATGATCAGAACGCGTGTAGCCAATCAAATAGCTGGATTTCCGCGCATGCTCTCTTAGCATTATTTTTTTAACACCAGAAAAATTTACACCAAGGTATTCAATACGATTTGATTATTTTGGTGTTACTTTAACACCAAAAAGAACACGTCAAGTTTTAAACCAGGTTGGTGTCAGAAATTTAACACCAGAGTTTTTTCAGTGCATGAGGGTTCCTTAAGGAGACCATACAAATCAGAAATCAGATGGTACCTTTGTGGCGGATATTTTCAACTATATGATATTGTCTGTATAGGCCTACAGGTGTTTTTTTTCTTCTTTTTACCATTCATTCAACACAAACCATTCATTGATTTTTCGGGTTTTCAGAAGTATTACTGCATCTATGTGGCTTAAATTTCTACATGGCAGTTCATCAACATTATTCTTTAGTTATAGGGCCTATGTGATGCTGTTCATATTTTTAAAAGTGTTCCAATCATGTAATCTGCATATCCTTTATAACGAAATGGGTTCTTCGTCTTGGTAATTGAACAAAAATGGAAGTACTCAACCGCTTTCTCACGACGTGGTCAGCGATTGGGACCACAACGTCTCAACCGCAATCTTCCCGTCTTCTCTCATAATTTTAGTTATTTTCATCATCGCGCCTGTCAGCACTGTCCGGGACATCATGATCAGAGCGTACCGTGCCGGTTACATCAACGGGGAGTTTGCGTTCTTCTCCGTCCATCTGTTTGATAACAAGTGGCGCTTTGGTGATGCGTCGTGGAAACGGGTAGGGATCATCTATATATACAGGGTGTCCCAAAAAGTGTCCAGATCAAACCAGGCATGCAACCTCAAAATTGAGGTTTCCCTGGATCCTGATATAGAATAGGCGAATTTCACATTAGCCCGCTCTGTGCACTTCCGCGTTGAAACCGAGGCTCTTCGGTCAAGTCGTCAGTACGCATGCGCTACAAGTACAGTATTGGGGCGAGTTTGTTTCGGACGGATCCAGATTGAGATCTGCGCAAATCCAATTCACGTGACTTGAATTCCTAGTTGAGAGCTGTTTCGTTTGTTTCTGCGCGGTATTAAACTCGGGATCTGGATTCGGATCTGTCGTGAAACAAACACGCCCTTGTACAGTGATCGAGTGTGTACGTGTGCTGTTCTGTGAAGTCAGGCCTGTGGAAGTCTAGGCAAGGCGCAAAAACGGCCGTATAAAAACGGCGTTTTTCATAGGGTTGTCGATTTTTTAGTTAAAATAAAGTAAATGCTTTTAAAATTCGTTCAGAGAAAAAAAATCAAATTTGCTGAGAACAACGGATGTGTATCTTTAACGCACCTTTTCTACATTGTATTTATTGGCGTTTAGCGGTACGGTAAAATGACAAATCAGAGAATGTCGTCACAACGCTTAATCCCCATAGGAGGTTTCCTGAGTGGTTCCCGGAAGTCCGACTCGCCTCGAGACTTACACGGTCTATTCACCATTTTGTGAAAATAAAGAAATGTACACACTCTGTGTTCCAACTTGGTAGAAGCACCCATCTATGAAAGCTCACTTTACATTTAATTTATTTCAATACCCAGGGCGACTATTTAGACGCCGAAGCTAAAATTGCTTTCCAAGCTTTGATGACGTTCCAACTTTATCATCCAACCACCGACGAGTTTAGAGAGTTTGAGGCGCAGGTCGAGCTTCGCCGTAACAAGGATTTTAATTGGACGAGCCCTCCGGGTGACGATGTAAGTCGTTTGTTGGTAATTTTAGAGTACGTTTTCTGCCCAATTACACGGGCGAGAATTTTTATTTTACTCTAGGTTTAATATAGGAAATTCGACGTTTGAAACCACTGCCGTGCTTACGCCGTGCTAACGTCGTGAAACGGGCCTTATGGCCTTATTCCGTAAAAAGTTTCATCTGCAAATGACATATTTAGAAACGCAAGACAGAAAATGTAATAGGCACAAACATCCATCTCATCCATGTTCCCAATATAAAAAACAATTGACAAAACGCAGAAAATTCTGTGCCGCTGTCACAGGGCATGCACAATCATGTTGAATGCAATGCACGTGCAACACGAGTACGTGGATGCATTACAAGCAAGACAGAATGACGAGATGCCATGCATTCCCATCATGCCACGGTTAACGAAAGGTGAGAGAGAACGTGCTTTGGGTATGGTGTTGGCAGGAATATCACACAGCCATTTAATGTCCATGTGATATTATTGCATTCAAAACTTTGCTTTTTTTAAAGTGCGTATTTTGCGTTTCTAAAGTATGTGTCAATATATAATATTTATCCCTTATGTGAGAAAATTGATTACAAACTACATGTATATTACAAACATATTGCATGTTGTTGTTGTATATTTTATTGCATCTTCGGCAACTAAGGCCCTTTATGCCATCAACTATACGGTTTTAGCTTTAACTATACTATATTATCAACTGACGAAGAAGTAGTTGCAGTTTTAGAAGTGGGAGGGAAAAACCCCAGAGAAATGCCCCAGGGGAAAACCCACGCGGTCAAGTAGGGACTGCAAACCCAATCCACATACACGCCCCGGATTCGAACCCGGGACGCCAGAGGTGAAAGGCGAGGAAAGAACCCGTACGCCAACCCGACCGCCCCAACAAAACATATTGCATATTTCCCAGTATACAATGTATTCAGAAAAGCCGTTACATGAGAATTAGTAAGCGATCCATGGAAGATTTTGAGTAGTATAATAATGTCGATTACAGTTAGCACAACCTTCAAGACTGTAGAAAAGTGTCTTTTTACGGAAAGGTTTATTGGATCAAGATCTCCACAACTTTCCGTAATTTTACGTATTTTTCCGCAATTGTGCGCAATTGTCCGATTATCCAATATTCCCATTTTTAAAAATGATTTTGTGTAAGTTTTTTTTTCCCATGGAGTAGTGTAAAAAATAACTCTACAACAGGAAATAATATAGTACCTGCTTTTGAACACGTCATTGTGAGTGTGACAGCATTATCTAGCTACCCCAAATTAATAAATTTCTTTTCTTTTAAATCCAGCAATATCCACTACTTGAATTTCATAATTCCAAACGAAAGGCGACATAAAAATAGTTCCCGCCAACATGCATGTAAAATGGTTTCGCCCAGATAATACAAGCAATGGATTACATTTTCAATCCCTTTGAGCCCCTATATCTGCAGGAAAAGCAGCCGTTCCAGGCGCGGATCCAGAGGGGGTAGGGTTTTGGGGGTCAAACCCCCCCCCCCCCCCCCCCCAACCCCCCCCCCCCAAACCCCCCCCACCCCCCCCCCCAACCCCCCCCCCCCCCACCCCCCCCCCCCCCCCCCCCAAACCCCCCCCCCAACCCCCCCCCCCCAACCCCCCCCCCCCCCCCCCTCCCCCCGCCCCCCCCCTGCTCCGACACCAAAAAATATAATGTAATGCATTTTTTGCGTGTCCGCCTGTCCGAAACGAGCTGACATAAAAATCTGACGGGAAAAACCCCTCCCTGGTGGCAAAACCCCCTCCTGGAAAAATTTCTGGATCCGCCCCCTGCGTTCAATTCAAGGTAAATGAAAAAATGTTGTTTTAAGTTACATGTCCATCCCTAAGATATAACAACAGCGACCCAGACGCAGCATTATGTGATGTTATTGATCGCTCCGTCTGAGCTTTAAAGGCAGTATACATGATTGGTATCTCGAAAATCAGAAATGTTCACGGATTTACGCCTAAATTACACAATATAAACATGATGACTGTAGAAAACGTCCCCTAAAATGGTTTTGTCTGAAGTGCTATAGTCTTTGAGAATGAGTAAAACAATTAGTTTTCGTCTCATGAGACGAAACTCAATTCGCCCCAAACCATTTCGCCCAAGTGCCATTTCGCCCCGCAAACTACTTCGCACGAGTGCCATTTCGCCCCAAATCACTTCGTCCAAACACTACATCGCCCAATGCCACTTCGCCCCAAACCACTTCGTGCACAGGCCGTGGTTCAGGGCGAAGTGGTTTTGGGGCGAAATGACTGCAAACCCTTTTGTGACTGTTTTCTCAAATGTTTAGACGATACGTACGGCGCTGGTTTTTGCTCAGGTTGGTTTTAATCATGCATATCTTCAATCACACAGGGATAAAGTTATTTGTAACAGTTTACCAATCATGTATACTATCTTTAAATGAAATCCCAATTTTAAATGTCAGTTCTAGAAACAATTGGAAATTGCATTATTGACCCGGTGACAATTTACGTTAGTTTCCACGGATGTCAATATTATAGGTTTTCTTGCTTAATTTAAACAAAATACCACCCGAATTCTTTTCAGATACATTAATCGCTTTAGCGCAGGTTTGAGGGGAGTTTGAGACCACCGTTCAATTATTCAAAGAGAGCATTAAATTTTGGATTTTCATTCCCGAATTCGGGAAATTTATAAAATCCTATTCTTGGAAACTATGCTCATTCAGTTTGGAAATACTGGCAAAGATCATGCAAATCCGCTTGAGCCAAGAGCAATAGTCAAAATGAATTAATTAACCAGCAATAATGTGCCCAATGACCAGGGTGATAATGTGTAAAGCGCACTGAGTATCCCACAGGATATATATGTTTTTCGCATTGGGATTTCCTTACACTGTTGGCTTGAATAGATATAAATTAAAGGAAAATCACTATGAGGTACGGTAACCGGTTAAGTCCCTCACTTCACTCCCTCATTCTAGTTGAAGGGAATTATTGTAGCTATCCCAGTCATTATGTTTTAGTTATTGCATAAAACAGCAGATATTTTGTGTGGTATATTGGAATCCCCAGTGTGGATATGTATGGATGAATAGACCTTTCCAACGACGGACATGACAGGGGCAGTCATATTGTCACCGTGCGTCATGCATATTAGCAGGCACTTTGTAGATCCATAGTCACATAATGTTTTTAAAAATGCCCTCTGTCATGGCCGCCGGTGCAAAGGTATCAAAGAATATGTCCAGATAGACCGTATCGAATAGCTGCCATCTTTTGGAGCAACTTTTGATATTCACTGCAAAAACTGTGGTGTTAAATTAACGCCAGTGGTGTCGTCTTATATAGATACCAAGCTTGGTGTTAAATGTTAACACCACAAGTATTAGTTTTAACACCTAGGGTGTTAAAAATAATTCATTTATTCCAAGTGTGGAATTAAAACTATAACACAGATGGTGTTAAATTTTAACACCAGGCTTGGTATCTTTATAAGACAACACCACGGGTGTTAATTTAACACCACAGTTTTTGCAGTGTTGTAAGCACAAAATGTGCAACCATGCATGTCCTCACGGAACAAAGAAATATGCCCCACAAGATGGCAGTTATATTAGAACTAAAATAAAGCAAAGTTACGTGTACATTTTTAAAATCTCAATTTAACAAATGATTACCCGATTTCAATTCAGACATTCGTTTTAGCGCGAATTTGACTTAATCGCACTTTGAGATAATCGCTAATTTTAACCACACAAATAATTCAGCAGTTCCTGTATATAGCATGCACAGCATTTCGCTCCACTGTACAGAGAAGATCATTGAATCATTAAATGAGCAAAAACATTGACCTTGCTCCTGGATCCTTATATATAAATTATGTTCCCGCTTTTAGTCTTTTTGGGAAGTAAAAAGAATCAATAATCTTTATGAAGAATTGATTAATGAAAATATTCCAGCCGTGAAAGAGCGGCAGCTATGCAAGTATGCACACTAAAGCCCCATTATATAATTTGCAGTGACCCCAAATTATACTCAGTGGCGGATCTGGACGGGGGTGGGGTTATGGGGTTTGTAACCCCACCCTTGAGCGGTGAACTAATGTTCAATTAAGTATCAAATAATATATTGCATTAAAAATCCTTTTCTGAAACCTTTTTTTAAAAAGCCCTTAAAGTGCCTTAGATTGCAGGAGAAAGCACCTAAATTTCAAAATTTTCCGGGCTACCCCTAGCAGGGCGTGTTTTCGGCACACAGTAGGAGCCACAACCCCACCCTTAACCAAAAGCCAGATCCGTCCCCGTTACTTCATGAGTTGACAAGAAAAAAAACGACTAAATGTGTTGATAGCAATGGTAACGAACACCACATTTTGTGTGTAAAATTGTACCTTTTGGGAGAAATTGCCAACTGAAGGTGATCTTTTTTTTCAAATCGTTTGCAAACGATTTTGTTGCCGTTCATTCAATGCAAAAAACATGCAAGGTTTTTTGAAGCATTATATCAGTTACGTAATGCTGTTTTTCCTGGAGTTGGTAAAAAATATATTTTCACCTGCAGACGATGGGCCTTTAAAGATAGTGTACATGATTGGTAAACTGTTACAAATAGTTTTATCCCCTTGTGTGATTGAAGATATGCATGATTAAAACCAACCTGAGCAAAAACCAGCTCCGTACTTCGTCTAACTTTTGCATAAACAGTCAAAAAAGGGTTTGCAGTCATTTCGCCCCAAAACCATTTCGCCCTCAACCTCGGCCTGTGCACGAAGTGGTTTTGGGGCGAAGTGGCATTTGGGCGATGTAGTGTTTGGACGAAGTAATTTGGGGCGAAATGGCACTTGGGCGAAATGGTTTTGGGGCGAATTGAATTTTCGTCTCGTGAGACGAAAACTAATTGTTTTACTCATTTCTCAAAGACTATAGCACTTCAGACAAAACCATTTCAGGGGAAGTTTTCTACGGTCATCGTGTTTATATTGTGTAAGTTAGGCGTAAATCTGTGAACATTTCTGATTTTCGAAATTACCAATGATGTATACTGCCTTTAAGTTGGCCTTGCGGATCTTTTCCTTTCCTAATCATTATTTTTTTAGAATCAACAATCGAATCATTCCCCTCCAAAATGACCTCCAGAAGCCTTATTTCCTCCAGATGATCGTTTAAAAGCTTCCGTATAGTTTTCAATTGGATCCTTGAACGGACCGGTGGAGTTTTATATACTGTCGATCCTGCAAATTGAACAAAAACAAAAACCTATGTGATCCACTTCAAATCGCTTAATCTACGTGGTCGATGAAGTATAGGCCTATAGGTTAATCAGAAATACATTAGAATTTGTTCATGCGGTATGGATCAGGACACTTTCTTGAGCTTGGACTCGGAATCGATTCCCATTCCACTACGAAATGGCGATTCCATTCGGATTCGATTCCATTTTCAAAGTGAATTGGCACTAACAATTTGTTATTAAAAATCGACTTTAATAAGCCAATTCGAGGTTAGCCCATGTTCGCTCGTACCCAGCGCGCCTTACAGAAACAGGGCGCTGGGACGGGCTAATTTGTTGGCGCCCTCATTGGACAAAATTGTATACGACACGTGACCACGAGGTCACGTTATTTTTTTGTTAACAGACGTAAATACAATTTTCCACCAGACAAGGTAGGTCTCGCACAAAGTACAGTCATTTTATTCGTAAATTAGATTTTTGCACTGGATATATATAAGCGTTAACATACTATCTAATAATTATTTGTCTGGCAGCAAGCAACCCACAATGCTCCGCGGGTCTGTATAATTATGTGACCTTTGCGTCACGTGTTTCCGTCACAGAAATCTGTACAGGCCATCGATATATATACACTGGATGAAGCAACGATGTCTAAAATTCAAGCCACCATCTGCCACTGTACCCCACCAAATACAATGCCTTGTTGTTGTTGTTGTTGTATATTTTATGGCATCTTCGGCAACTAAGGCCCTTTATGCCATCAACTATACGGTTTTAGCTTTAACTATACTATATTATTAACTTGAGATGACGAAGAAGGAGTTGCAGTTTTAGAAGTGGGAGGAAAACCCCCAGAGAAATGCCCCAGGGGAAAACCCACGCGGTCAAGTAGGGACTGCAAACCCAATCCACATACACGCCCCGGATTCGAACCCGGGACCCCAGAGGTGAAAGGCGAGGAAATAATCCGTACGCCAACCTGACCGCCCCTACAATGCCTTGCCTAGACTGGTCATACTGTCTTCACAAGTCTACACCATGGTTTACATGTGTTAAGTGGAATGCAAGCGATCGCATGGACCGGGGAGCAGTCTAGGCAAAGCATTGTTCGTGGGGTACAATGGCGGCCGGTGCGTGGCTTCAATTCTCGCATAGCCAACTGCTATTGCATACTTTATCCAGTGTATATACATGTATATCGATGGTACAGGCAGTCTAATTCTAGTGTAATTCAGTCTAATTTTCACATTCTAAACCGCGACCTCACGGACCGAACAAATGTCACGTGTATCTTAAAGTACCGTGGAGAGGAAACGTTTTACAAACTTTCGAACAACAAGGACGAAAGCCGTGACGCGCGCCTACTACACCGTTCAGCCGCTTGTAATATTCACTGCGCGCAAGTTACTTCCGGCAGTCCGTAAAGACGTACTACCTACCACACACCTTAACAATGTTATCTATGAATTTCGGTGCCGATGTGAAGCTCGGTACGTAGGTCGTACGTCCCAAAGACTGGCGGATCGCATTGAACAGCATGTTCTATCCTCCATCCGCAGCAACTGCCTGCTCCCGCAAACAGCCGTAAACTGTCTGCAATAACGCTCGCAAAGCTGCCACACAGCCCGAATGCACATCTGCTATAGAACAACACTTGCATGATCACGCCGAGTGCTCGAAACAATATACAGCGAACAGCAGTTCACTGTACTGGCCGCGTGTGTTGTTTTTTTACACCGCAGCGTGGGGTACACCCCAATTTTTCAACCCGAATAGATAGACCGGCAGCCCAGAGGGTTTTGGTTAAACGAACGAGGTACCAACAACCGAGGGCAGGAACATTTAGGAAGTGACCTAGTATTTGCAGATCTGGGCGTCTGCCGGGGTCCCTCTGCTGCGTTGGACCCCTGGGGACCCCCAAAGGGGGCCAAAAATTGCGCTGGATCAAACATTCGAGGTACCACATGAAACTAAGTTTAGATGAAAGAGCACATCGCACAGAGTACGGAATGGCCCTTGCCAGACGAATTTTCTGCTGCAAAAGTCCCGCCAGACGCCCGCCAAAATCTCCTTCCATAATAAATGCAAGATACAACGGCCGTCGACAAACGAGTCTATTTGTTTTGAACGGGTAGCTTTGACATACGGCTGTTCTGTGTTTCATCCGGCGTAAATCTGGGAGCGCTGCGATTTACTATGTTGAGTGGAGTTCTCGGGTACTGGGTTGGCAAAAAAAACAAAAAAATTGACACAGTATCCATACCAAAATAAGAACTTTCTTAATTCAGCTTTTGTCCATTTGTTTGCGAATTCACTGAAGAAGAGGCAAGAACCGGTTGGGATTATACAGCGCAAAATCTTCTTGATTGGTCACCATGGGTTACAATGTATGTACGTTAGTACCTACCTATACATACTCAATGTAGGCTACGTGTAATGATTAAAGGAACACGTTGCCTTCGGGTTGCGCTTTATTGGGCGTTTTTGGGCTATTACAAGCGTTTGAAGTATAATGAGCACGATCTGAAAGATGTTTAAAAAGTAGAATATAATGGTCCACACAAACGTGCCTTAGAAATGCTTCAATTTTGCGTAATTTCTCGAAGCAGCACGCTCCGCCATTTATCGGAGTCAAAATCTTGACTCCCATAAATGGCGGAGAAATTATATTAGTCTTATTTCCAGCCTGGAGAAAGAAATTATTTTTCCTTCCTCCGTTGCGTGTGATGTGCCTGTTTTTTTAATTCGTGTCTACAATAACCATTGGGTATAAATCATCCAAGTCCTTTCTATCGGTTTGTCCCATGACAATATTCTTACCCTGATTGGCGAGGTTTTCGTTTTTTCTTTTTTGACGCGTCTGCTGTGTTCTCTTGACGATCCATTTTTTGACAGCCAGTCGGGGTGTGTGTGTGTGTGTGTGTTTACATTTCACACATGTCTCGGGAGGCGGAGAATGGTATGGTACCTTGCGTTCATCTGATAGGTTTACCCGACCACTGGCTACGGCGCCAGCCTAACTCCTGTTCGTCGCTGCATTTTGCCCACTACCCGGACGATCGTATTGACGGCTTGAAATACGTATACATTTCGCGGGACATGTAGTGGGGGTCAGAGGTCAGTGTTTGTTTTTTTTAATTACCATTCACTAATTATAACACATTAAATGTGTTTTATTGCAAGAACAACTCTTAATAAGTATAAGGAACACCCTCAAACGTGAGATTTCGTGAAATCTGAAGGCAACGTGTTCCTTTAAGTGTAAATTAAAGTGACTGTATCATTTTCCACCGTCTGTATCATTTTCCACCGTCAAAAGTTGCATCGGCGAAACTGACCACTGCTATAGGGCCTATCCAAATAGCAAACACAACAAACGTTTCATCGATGATGAGCGCGGATTCTTGAACATTGATCCTTTTCGCGCGAAACAAATTTAACAGAATATTGTAATACACAAAATCAAGTTGTTTATGTGGTTATCAGAGCATCCTTTCACTCCAAATCGCTTTCTGTGAAAGCGACGCGCGTCGAATTTACACACAAAAGGCTGTGTGTGAATATCCACCCTCATTATTGATGATAATTTGCCGTCTGAACATGCCTATAAAATTAGATGAATTGGAGATGCATGCACACTGATTATTTTCGCGTGTTCTGTATGCAAATTTGACGCGCGTTGCTTGACGAAAATGCGGGATGGAAGGAATTTGGAGTGCGGCATGGAATGAATTACAAAAGTCATGTACATATAGATGAATTGGATATGCACACTAAACTTTTTTTCATGCACACTGAACTTTATTTACGCGTTCTGCATGCAAATTTGACGCGCGCTGCTTGAACAAAATACGGCCAGGAATTTGGAGTGAAGCGACGCACAAGAATGTCCTGTTATTCTGGGATTTGCAGTGAGTCGGCTCATACAAATTCTCTGCGTGTAGCATTTTGTCGAGGTGCAGTGACGCGCGTCAAATTTACCCGCTTTTAAAGCCCGGCGCACACTTTTGCGATTTATCGGCCTATCGGCCCACATGACCGGAAAAGTTTGGGCTGGAACTTCGGGCTGGTCTGACCGTACATGAACCGGGACAAATCAGAAATGTTTGTTAGATGTTTCTGTATCATCCGATGGTTTGGTAATAATCCGGTTTTTGGCCGGTAAATCACAAAGGTAAATCGTAAATCGGCGGGGTTTATATTGGGTGGATTCACACTGAGCCTAAAGCGCGTCTCTTTGAAAAATAAAGCCATAGGCCTATGGAGGGAAATGAGTCATTGAAAATCACAGATCTACACATTAATGTGCCAAGCACAGAATTTATTTACTTTTGTAAAATGAGTTACCAGCCAATTATTAGCCTATATGGCAAATTGGGTTTTTAGAAACATTAGCAAAATAGTAAAAAAAACCATCACATACGATTTTGGCTGGCGGGACATTTTAGCAAAATAAAGCAAATACAATATTTTGTGCTAAACAGCGCCATGAAATTGGCTCCTGGTCACCAAAAAGCTCAACACTGGCGCATACATTACACGTCAAATGTCAGGCGTCGCACACCAATTTTGACCCGCAAAGATTTATTTAAAGACCTGTGTGTATATTTCGATTCGGGACGCGCCTTGTTAGCCCGCGCCGCAATAGACGCACTTGTATCTCTGTTTACAGCGCTCCCAGAACACAGAACAGCCGTATGTCAAAGCTACCCGTTCAAAACAAATGGACTCGTTTGTCGACGGCCGTTGTATCTTGCATTTATTATATGGAATGAGATTTTGGCGGGCGTCTGGCGGGACTTTTGCAGCAGAAAATTCGTCTGGCAAGGGCCATTCCGTACTCTGTGTGATGTGCTCTTTCATCTAAACTTAGTTTCATGTGGTACCTCGAATGTTTGATCCAGCGCAATTTTTGGCCCCCTTTGGGGGTCCCCAGGGGTCAAACGCAGCAGAGGGACCCCGGCAGACGCCCAGATCTGCAAATACTAGGTCACTTCCTAAATGTTCCTGCCCTCGGTTGTTGGTACCTCGTTCGTTTAACCAAAACCCTCTGGGCTGCCGGTCTAAGAGTCTACTAAGTTTCCAATGACTGATACTTCTCAAGTGACAATCTTGGAAATAGCCAGAACTCTTACTCTTAAAGAAAAAATAAGAAACCGAGAAATTTAGAAAAATCCTAAACACCACTGAGATTCGAACCAGGGACCTTATAATTGCAAGTCGAGCTCTCTTCTAACCAGACCAGGCAGATTGCAAACCGACCGCATTCAAAACCCTAAATTCCTTAAAAATAACCAACCCTAACCCTAAACCCTAAACTCTAACCTATTAGATAGTCTCCTCTTAAGACGCTAAAAAAGTACAAAAACCTCATTTTCCCCTCGCAGGGGTGTAAAAAAATTATGCGTACTGGCCAGAGCACGCAGTATCGTGCATCTGCACATGCTCGAGGCTACATCCATTCGCTTCACAAAACCCGTGGTGTGTCGTCAGCTCCATAGAATTTAACTGCGCATACACAGTAGCGTGCTCCTTGCTGTTGTCGAGCTGACCAGTTAACGCTCAGTATTCTGAATACGTCATTCCCGCCTTTAGCCTTGGCCTTGGACTATTGTCGATAGCATCACCACGTCATTTTTGCGTTTTGCTCTGGTGAGTGCAAGTCGAAAAGTGCTTTAGCATGTCTTTGTCGTTACTTATTAATTATATTTTCCGATTTTGCAGTACCAAACACTTATACATTATATTTCGTTCAAAGACATTCATAAACAAATGCATGGAATTTGCAACATTACGAATATCCCGCACAAGACCCTGCTGTTAAAAAGGGGCAGATTGGTACGGTGCTTTCACTGTTATGAAATTATTTATTTATGCGCCAAAGCCTTAGCTAAAGGGTTGCAAAGAAAATGGCCGAAATTAATGTACAGTACGATCATTCAATCCCTGCAGCTCCGATTGCTACTGTCGCATTTCGTTTCCCTTTAATAACTCACGCGTGAACAACAGAGACTGGGGAAAAAAAACACTTGTGCATAATTGCGTTTCTTCTGTTGCCGAAACCAGACTATAACGTGGTATTTAGGCTTGGTCAAAGTTAATACTATTATTATTTTATTTTACACAATTTAAAATTACAGTGTATTTAAAAATCGTTTTATACAGTTACCTTATCGTACACCAGATTTTTGTGAGCTTTAAAACTCATCAAATTTAGGGGAAAAATAGGTAATTTTTTAATTTCCTGAAAAGTGTTTGAGACCAGTCCAGTCTTCCATCCGTTTAAGACTGCCCACGTGATGTGCTCTCGAAACATTTTTCATGCGCCTGCGCCTTTTTGCAAGGTGAAACGTTTTACGGATTTCTAGAATAAGGGCATAATAATAATAAAGAACGTTCAACTTGGTAAGCTAGCCTGCAGAAATCTGATATCAAAAATGTCCGCACACATTTTTACACACATTTTAAACCACCTTCAGTTGTATTTCTTACAGACATTATGACAGAAATAAAGGCGTAATACTAATAATAATTGTAAGAACTCTGGATGCCGCAATAGGGCGACATTTCGGGAAGCCTTTCCCCGGGAACCACCGAAATTTCGGCAAGAATCACTCAAATTGACACCTTATTTTTTTACCCAAAGCTTCCAAAAATGGTTACAGACCTAAGAGAATTGGTTCTAGACCTAATAAAAATGGTTCTCGATTTAAAAAAAAATGGTTTTTGACCTGAAAAAAAAAGATTTTTAAACTCAAAAATATTAGGGCGACACCAAAATGTCGCCCTAATAGAGCGTGTCGCCATAATATAGCTTTTTTACACACAAATTGTCGCCCTATCCTAGCATCCAGAGTTGTTGCACTTATAGTGCGCCATCTCCAGGACAAGCCTATGTTGGAAAGCGCATCACATTAAAAATGGCAAGTGAAGTATTTTAACTCAGTTTTAAAATGTAGTTATAAACAACAACATTTAACCAACCTAAAACAAATTGTGCTAATACATACACAAAATACAACAAATCACAGTTCCCTAAATCCCCTTTAAATAAAGTCCTGAGTCTGCTTTTAAACAACTCCAGTGATTGTACATTACGAAGATCGGAGGGTAAACTGTTTACAATTTAGGAGCAGCAGACATAAAAGCCCGACTGCCCACTGTGGAGAGCATTTTTCCCCTTACGATATTCCATTGCAATCAACACTTTAAGTTTTTCTTGTCAACTCATGAAGTAAAATTTTGGGTTATTGCAAATTATACAATGTCCTTTGAGCACTGACTGTTTATGCCTCATTCCTTACTTTCAGTACAATTACTTCACGAGCTCCTTTCATGACGTCATGATCTTGTTTTCTCTCGCCGTGAACGAGACTTTGGGCGAGAATGAGAGCTTAGCAGATGGTTACGCGCTAACTCGAAGGATGTGGAACAGGACGTTTCAGGGTGAGCCGATTTGACAGTGGGGTCAGAGGTCACGGGTTAATTAACTCTTCATGTAGAGTCACTATAATAGCATTATTTTTTTATTCAATTTTAAAGCGCCCTGAAAAAGTTATTACTCAAAGGAGCGTGTTCAGATTTGTTTTCCAGAAAATGGATTTCGTTTTAACCTGAAGAATCACATGAAATACCTTCCCAAAATACTTTCCATTGGAAGAAAACAGGAAATTTGCGCCGAACTGCAAAAGATGGCGACTTACATGAGGCACATAATTAGGCAACCCTTTGCAAGTGTTGTCCCTTCCTTTATACAACGAACGTTACTCGCCGAACGTTTGACTTATTTTCACGAAAACCAAAAAAGAATTCAGGTATAAATCTTTCAGCATTTTTTTCTTTGAAACATATAAAGCATTCTGACCAACGTGTCTAGCAACGAAAGGTGGCACATGGGAGAAGTCCTCGGGATTCCCCTTGTAGTGGCAAAGAGTTCGTTATGTACATGCATAGGTCAAATTTCTTGGCCTGTACATGTATATCATCTTAAATTACAAAATACTATGCACTCTTAGCTCAGTATCCCTTGTTTCCTTGGTGTAATTCCCTAGTTATAGTTTTACTCTTTTCCTCATCCAGGCATCTTTGGTAACGTAACGGTGAATGCAAACGGCGACCGGGACGCTGATTACTCGCTGTGGGATATGACGGATACGATCAGTGGGGAATCAACGGTATGCGATACACGGACGATTGTGTCCGTTATGGCATTGTGTCCGCTTGTACCATTGTGACCGCACCACTGTGTCCGTTTGTGCCATTAGGCCTATGTCTACACCATTTTGTCCGTTTGTGCCGTTTTGTCTGTTTGTGCCTTTGTGTCCACACCTCTGTGTCCGTTTGTGCCATTAGGCCTACGTCAGCACCATTGCGTCCGTTTGTGCCATTGTGTCCCCTCCATTGTGTCCGTTTGTGCCATTGTGTCCACACCGCGGCGTCCGTTTGTGCCATTATGTCAGCACTATTGTCCGTTTGTACCATTGTATACAAACCATTGTCTGCACCATTGTGTCCTCACCATGGTGTCGGTTTGTACCAATATGTCTGCACTATTGTGTCCGTTCGTGCCATAGTGTCCGCACCATTGTCTGCTCGCGCCATTGTGTCCGTATGTGGCTAGACTTACGTTGTGAAAAAAATAAAAGTGGTCGATATTTCACAAAATTGCCAGTACTTACTGAAACCGAACTCTTATTGAGGAATTTAAAATTGTCACAAAAAACGACGGTCTCAGCTCAGTGCTTTCTGTTTGTAATATAATTTGCAGATGAAAAGTCGCGTGACGTAATACAATGGCTCAGTATCTTAAATGAAGCTGTCAGTGTCAATTTGCCAGTGTCAGTGTTACCCATGAATAGTAAGGCGCGAGGTCAAAATAGAAACGGTCTGTATACCGGGAAACGGTACATAAACGGTACACCATTGCACGGTTTTGAGTGAGTAAGCAAACGGTTCAGCTGGTCTGGCCAAACGGTAGAAAATTGGCAGTGTTTAACCCACCCGTGTTCGCTGAACAAACGGTTTTCTGCCCACAGACAAACGGTTCCAAGAGGGTTTAACTCGAACCGTTGACCGGTATACAGACCGTTTGTATTTTGACCTCGCACCTAAGTACTGGAGGTCGGCAAGCCTTGGGCAGATGGATGAAACCTTTCAAATACAAAAAAAAGGAAATGTAAATACCAAAAAAAAGAAATGTAAATCATACTCTGACAAAATGACAGAGGAAGCTAACAAAATTTATTGATCGGCGTCACGTATGTATGAACACCTCTTGTGGCAAGGTTGACTGTACCAGCCCTCGTAAGAGCCGTTTGGGGAGTGTGCGCCACTCTGCCTGAAGTGCCTCCCTGAGCTGAGATGCACAGCTTCTGGGGTCAGCTCACCCCACGCAGGTTCAATCAAGTTGAATATCCTATAACCTTATAAATGCATGCATGTACATATTAAGATTTTGATCAGAGTACTTTTTTGAGAGAGAGAAAAAAATGCACTTCTTTTGTTGCTCGCTGGGTAATTGGAGCAAATGCATGTTTATTGATCTCTTGTGTAGGAAAACAGATTATAAAACATCTTGCATTATTTTCATCATTCACAAAAACAAATACTAGTGCGAGTAGCACAACACATTGCAAGGGGAGCACACAAAGCATATACCATGCTTAGACATTGACGCCCTGCCTTTTTATGATGGCTACATATGACATATGATATAATTATGTTAGGCCTACTGCTCGACTCCATCCCTTTCTATTTCATTTCATTTATTATTTCTGGTAGTGAAACCAAGGATCCTTCAAATACCTCTGAAGACATGACTCAGTACTTGGTGTTTATAGCGAAAACCTATACAGAATGAAGTACGAACTGAAAATCTAATCCATGCACGTGTTGACCCAGAACAGATTCGAAATGTTCATCGTGTGCATCACAATGACACAGGCGTTGCACGATCAAGAGATCAAAAGACGGAGATTGTCCATCTCTGCTCTCGTTTTATAAGAACACCTTCTCTGCCATCCATCAGGGTTGGGGGAGCCACTGTTAGCGTATCTACCTCTGCTAGAGACCATGGTGTAATGATAGATAGTACTTTACAGATGAAAGATCACATCCGTGCCATCACAAAATCTGCCTCTTTCGCATTACACAAGATCAGCAAGATTCGCAGATACCTCGGTAAAGATACAACGGAGTGACTTTTACATGCATTCGTGTCCTCACGCTTGGACTACTGCAATAGTTTGCTATTGTAATTGTGCCTTCTCATACTTGGCTCCAAGACTGTGGAATAGTCTGCCGACTAATATTCGAGAATCAAATTCGGTAGAGCGTTTTAAAAAGACTCTTAAGACGCATCTTTTTAAAGTTGCTTTTAATTGATATTGGTACCTGTAAATTCACTAATAATCTGCATTGGCCAAAGGTTTAGTCCTATCCACTCAACATTATTTGTAAGCTCTTGTGTGATTTTTAGACATGTTTTTTAACGTATCCCTTTTATTACTAGAATTTTAATGTAATATTATTTATTGTTTAGACTAGGCCTACCTTTTATTCTTTCTAATTTGTCGATAGGTTTGCGATGGGTTGTATGTATAGCGCTTTGAGGTCTTTTTTAAAGATGTAAGGCGCTTTATAAGTAATTAATTATTATTATTAAGAGAGCGCGCAGCGTGGACAGTGATTCTCAATGGGATATTACACACGCTATCGCGCGGTCGCGCAGACGCACTGATCGTACCCGACACGTACTATTATGAGGAACAAGACAAAGATGGACGTACCGTGATAAAGGTCAATAGCGAAGATATTTGCGCCAAACTCATAAAAAACAGAAGTCCGAGCTGAATAGGCCTACGTCAGGTGTGCATCCCGAGTAGAAATTGTCCATTATCTGATTATCGTGATGTGGTGATTACTTTTTTCAAATTCAGAATTTTGGACTGTCTCGGTCGTGAAAGTCGCCCTATTTTGCACAATAGCGTATTCCAAAATGAACGCCTGTATTTTTGGGAGTTTTCACTCTCGTATAGGGGTGGTTTATTTTAAGTGGAAATTAGTGAAGAATAAAAGTGACGGACTGAAAACTGCCGAAAAGAAAGGCGTTAATTTTTGGAATACGCTATTGTGCAAAATAGGGCGACTATATCACGACCGAGATATTCCGCATCACGATGGACAATTTCTACTGCACATCACTCATTCAGCTCGCTCGTCTTTATGAGTTTGGCGCAAAGATCTTCGCCTGTAGTGCGGTCCGCCCATAGAAACATCTCCCAAACATGAAGCGATCGACCAGCAAATAAACATTTATCTGTATTGTCATCGTCGTTTTTGGCGAAGTAAGAGGGCGAGAAGATTTAAACCTAGAATTAAAAAAAGTGGTCGGAAAAACACTTTAGCTACCATTTCAGAATGTCCATCGTATTTTCTCGGAATCTTAATAATTTGTTAGACCTTTGAAAAATCACAAGAGACTTTGTTCCCCGAATTATACCCTTTCTCCTTTGGGTACGTGTTATAAAGAGTAAAGAATATTATTAAACGTTTAACAAAAAAATTACTAATGAGATGATATAAACTATCCAAGCTACAGTAATTAATATAACACATTATAAGATATTTTGAAACATCCCAAGAACAACCACCTTCTATCCTCACCCCCCCCCCCCCCCCCCCACCCCCTCCCCTCCCCTCACCCCCCCCCCCCCCCTCCCCTCCCCTCCCCTCCCCCCCCCCCCCCCCCCCCCAGCCCCCTCCCCTCTCCCAATTTACAAAATTTTAGCCAGCTGAGAAACGGTAGATTTTCTGTATCTTTCTGTGTTACATTTCACTCTTGTCAACCCTGACATGTTGCGCAAGACCCGTGAGTTTGCAGATTTTGATGGTGGATGATTTTTCTGGCGTTTTGAGTTTAACGATTTCATTCCAAAGTTAAAAAACAAATAATTTCTTCGCTGTCAGAGACTAACTTGGTCAATTCAAGACATTCACTGTAATTATTCGGAAAGCTCTCTTTTGTACAAATTCGATTTTCTTTGACTGACTTTGTGTAATGGCAGTATGCCAAACTGGTGAAGCGTACTCTAATGTTGGCCTGATATACGTTATATAGACAGTGACCATATCGTGGATTGAAGCACCGAATTTCCTCAAAATACATAAAATATACAGTCGTCGAGAGGCCTTAGACACAATCTCATTAATTTGCAAATTCCATTATAGATACAGTATTCAGAAAAACGTAAAAATCCATGCTTGTGTTGAGTGAATGATAAAATCGTTTGCAAACGATTAAAAACCTTCAGTTGGCATTTTCTCCAACAAAGGTACCATATGGGAAAAACATAAGGCGTTTAATTGTTACCATTGCTATCAACATTTTTGGTCGAATAGATCGTGTACGTTGACCTCGAGAACTTGCGGTACGCTGCGAGATTAATCAACTTCGGGGGACTTTGAATAGGAATTAATGAAGCACGTGTAGCGACCGGTTTTGTTCTTGTTTTCGATACCATCTTGGCTCCACGTCAAAATAAGCAGTTTCACAAAACGATTTGGGGTCCACTTTATACCTAAGTCACAATTAAAGCGGCGGCCGGGCGGCGTGTGCGATTTATAGGCATCGGCCGGCGTGTAGAGGTCGGCGAAAGATCGCGCGATTGGGCGGTTACAGTCACAATTAAAAGTGCCCCGCACGCTGCCATGACGGAATGGGGCCGATTTCTTGCCCCGTTTATCGGCCGGTGTCCGGCAGGCACTCGTCCGATGTCATGCCGATGTCCTGCCTATGTCACTGCGATACCCCGGCCGATGTCTGGCCGATTTCCGGCCGGGCGCCGCCAAGTCGGCCGGACGCCGGGCGGTGCCCGGCCGGCGTCTGAGCAGCATCTGGGCGGCGCCTGGCCGATATATGGTATGTCTGGGTTGTCAAAAATTTGGCCCGGAGCCCGCCCGATGTGTGCGATGCCCTGCCGGACATTGGCCAGGCATCGACCGATTTATTGGCGATCAGTTTGTGATGCGAAACGCCGTGCACCAGGTTTTAAGTCCGAGTTAAAAGTAACTCGATGCCCGCCCGATGCCCAAAAATGACCCGGCAGCCGCAAGGAGTCCCGTGGGGCCCCGGCCGAAAATGCCTAGAAATCCGTCGCAAACTACTCGCAAACCCATCGCAAGCTAATTGTGACTGGGGTATTAAACAATTCTTACATGTACTTGTGGGAAAGGTTAATTGAACAAAAAGATCATGAAATTATAAATCTGACCTTATATTTCCGTCTCTGAGATAAACTGGTAATACGTAATATAAAAACCACACAGCGCGAATATTTGGCGCCAGTGTTTTGGCACGAATACGATGCATTATGACCGTTTTCAAAAGTACTTGATTCGGCTTCAGACGGACTTCTGTCCTGGTCGTGTGTACTTTTATTGTTTAGGGTTTTGTTGGTGGTTTTATCTACTTTCAACAGAAGTAAACGTTCAATTTGACGTTCAAACCATGTATTTGTTCAGCCACGTTAATATTTCTGGGATTCGATAAGCCCGAGCCTGTAATTCGTAAAGAGTACTTGCAAACCTTAAACTAATACCCCAGTCACAATTAGCTTGCGATGGGTTTGCGAGTAGTTTGCGACGGATTTCTAGGCATTTTCGGCCGGGGCCCCACGGGACTCCTTGCGGCTGCCGGGTCATTTTTGGGCATCGGGCGGGCATCGAGTTACTTTTAACTCGGACTTGAAACCTGGTGCGGCGTTTCGCATCGCAAACTGATCGCCAATAAATCGCTCGATGCCTGGCCGATGTCCGGCAGGGCATCGCACACATCGGGCGGGCTCCGGGCTACATTTTTGACAACCCAGACAATCCATATATCGGCCAGGCGCCGTCCAGGCGCCGCCCAGACGCTGCTCAGACGCCGGCCGGGCCCCGCCCGGCGTCCGGCCGACTTGGCGGCGCCCGGCCGGAAATCGGCCAGACATCGGCCGGGGTCTCGCAGTAACATAGGCAGGGCATCGGCAGGACATCGGACGAGTGCCTGCCGGACTCCGGCCGATAAACGGGTCAATAAATCGACCCCATTCCGTCATGGCAGCGTGCAGGGCACTTTTAATTGTGACAGTGACCGCCCAATCGCGCGATCTTTCGCCGACCTCTACACGCCGACCGATGCCTATAAATCGCACACGCCGCCCGGCCTCCGCTTTAATTGTAACTTGGGTATAAAGGTCAAACATTGTTATTGTTTGTGACAATTTCATACATTTTCTTCATTTTATTTATTACAAACACGGTATACGGTAAAGTGACAATTCAAAGAATATCGTCACAACGTTAAAACCCCATTGTCATTCCCTGCAGTGTCCCCGGAAGTGTGACCCGCCACGATCGAGACTTACACGGTCTGTTTTTCTGTCAACTCATGAAGTAAAATTTTGGGTCACTGCAAATGATGCTTTAAGCATGACTTCGGAAACCTTGAAAATTATATTTATTTTCCCTTTCACTGTGGCGCAGCGGTAGAGCGTCGGGCTTGCAATCGGAGGGTCGTGGGTTCGAACCTCGAAGCGGTCGCAGGCTTTTCCATTGGTCCGGAAAACTTAGCTGTACATCGCCACCAGCATCAGCTGGTGTAGCGGGCCCCGGCCGGCCACCCAGTCGTTAATGGGTACCTGGTGCTTGCACTGGGGAAGGAAACTGCAGACCCGAGCAGTAGTCGGCTCTATCGCCGGGTTAAACGCAGCTTAAAAAGCCAAGGAGTCGGAAGTTGAGCGCCCAGCGCAGCAAAGCGCGGATACCGCGCATGCCCCTTCCTTTCCGTTTTTTCCTTTTCCCCTTTCAAAATTGTTTCTGAAATTTAAAATAAACACCGAGCAGAGAAAACATACACTGTAACTATAGGTTTAAATTGATCTACGATATCGTGGATTAAATGCGACAGTGCAATTAGTGACAGTCAAAAAATGACGAGCAATTCCAAAACAAAACTCGCAATGTTTTAACAGGTGGAAATTACTGGCGAAAATTGACAGTCGTGACGTCCACAGGAACAAATAATTGTCCTCGCCGCTCAATTGTAGCTTTCCGTTGTTTTGATATCGTTCAATGGGACGTGCACTGCAATGTTTTACTAGTACCGTTCATCGTGTCTAATATTCCTTGGCATTTATAAAGCTAATAAAACGATTTTTGAAACGGTGCAATTTACTGTTTGTGTTGCAGAAAGAAAATCGTTGCTTTAAAAACTTTTCTCTTTAAAGGAGCTTGTCTAATTTTTTTTCCAAAAAATGGATTTCGTTCGAACCTAACAATCATATAAAATACTATCCTTGGGAAGAAAACAGGAAATTTGCAATCTCCAATTTGGATGTGTAAGCAAAAAGGTTGGTGTAATCACTGCACTGCTTTATGTAACCGGATAAATTATGTGGTTTTTAACGACATCCTTACAAATATATAGGCCTATACGGACTTATATAAGGTACGGGGGTGCGTTGTGCTATTTTAGACTTATTTCAAGTCTGATATTGCGTATCACCAATTATGTATAAGGTATACTTCTCATAAATTTGTGAAGTATACGCGATCTCCGACTTGAAATAAGTCTAAAATTGTACAATCTGCACCCCGTATCAAGATTTTTTTCCCGCTGCCCCCTGGACTGAGAGCGCAAAATTTCAAAATAGTAATGACATACATGTATGATATGGTATACAAATCTCATCACCCATGAGGTAAATGGGGGCGGGTCAAAAAAGTGATCTGGTCAGACACGCTCATTCAAAGCTTGCAGTGTTTTTCATTTTGGGGATATCAGGGCACCAGACGATGTGTAGGGCCATTGGAAACACGCATGTAAACAAACCGTGACGTCATTATGTTTCAGGTCTATACCAACACTGTTCTCGTAGTATGACAGTTCTCTACAAGGAGCAGTTTGTGTACGTTCACATTCCCGAGAAATATAAAATTAAAATACATTTTCACGAAGGCGTTTGTCAGTAAAAATGATTCGAACCTTTCCACACGTTCGCCAACAGTCGGTGTCTATACAATAATATGCCAAACAATTAATTTTCCGAACTGCTTACGAACGTTTCAAACCGTTTTACCGACACAGGTGGTGGCCAATTTCTACGGTGCTACCGGCCAGTTGGAATTTGTAGGAGCCATAGCGTGGCCGGGAGAAGCCGTGGGGCCTCCGCTAGATACCCCGGTGTGTGGCTTCGACAACGAGGACCCAGCTTGCCAACGAGGTAAAGAAGGCATGGTATTCGTTGGACTGCCCGGCCCCCATATGAAACTTGTGCTAAATCCCATATCCATAAATCAGTTTAACCCTCGAAGACTCAAAGGGGAGACTGTGGAAGCCCTGTCCCCTGGTGTTATTCTCCCATTTGATTGTACAGGTAGTGAGTTCGAATCTAGGCAGCACCATGCTGCGTGTGCCCTTAGGCAAGGCACTTTGCCATAAATTGCCTCTCCCCACCCAAGTGTAAATGGATACCTGAGGGTAGTGAGGGTGTTATGTTTTTGATAGCTCATGGGCGCCTAACAGGCAGCCGGGGCTGCATGCTCCCTAGGAAGCTGAAAAGGTTTAAATTAAGGAATGACATTAAGAGCCCAATGACCAGGGGTAAACATGTGAAGCGCCAAGATTTATGTGATATGTGCGCTATATAAATATCTACATCATTATCGGTTCACTGGGCCAGAATAGGATGATTGATAGCTTGTATTATGCAGAGTAAACAAATGAATGGGGCTTGGCTGGGAGCCCAGATTTCCCAGTATCGGCCCGACTGGCGAGTAAACTCACTACTTGTCAAGTGAATAAAAACAAGCTTCAACACAACACGGAGTTTCGATTGAGGATTGCAAGGAGTTTGCGCAGAATTGGCAAAAGGTGTTTTAGTAATCCCGTTTAGGAATTAGTTTCAAGACTGTTCCGCTTCAGTGATCTAGTCCAGGTCTAGTCCAGGTCCAAGTGGACCTGTTTGAACAAAGTGGTTCCCACAGCAATGGAAAGTGACATTTCCTGTTTCAGGGAGAACCCTGCAGCTAAGAGCTCCCAGAAAAAAACTTATATAGCTTAAAACCTGTAGATCGTACTAACAATTCAAAGATGGTGTATTTACGCCATTGTTTATTTTCATTTTAGAGAAAAGAAACGCTGCCATCTTGTAGGACAGTTTCTTTGTTTCTTGAGGACATGCATGGTTGCACATTTTGTGCTTACATTGTCGACCAATTTAAATGACAAAAGTTACCCTATACAGGACGGCAGTATATTCGCTACGAGTATTAGTTTTATAGTTAGAGGTATAATATTACAACAGCCGTCCTATACTTTTTGTGACCTACCTTCACTATGTTCAATTAGTCGAACGTTCATTACAGGAAGAAAAAAAGTAGGCCTACCACCTGCTTTGCAATTCCTTCCGTCTTGGACTACAAAACAGCCCCATGAACCTTAAGCCATGAAAATGTATACGCTCAAACAAATGAGATTTTCAGTCTAAATTTCAAAGCTCGAAGGAAACTCGTGTTGTTTTCAATGTAATTGGATGCTGCTTTATTTGGTATAGTTCTTCTCGTTATAGATTCAACACTGCTAATGAGCCTCATCGTAGGAGGATGCGTCCTCGTTCTTGGTACTGCTGTTATCCTGCTGACATACAGGTAGGAAACAAATTACGACCTCGTCCCAAAGGACGTAAGGATATAAAGCTGTGCACATCCGCGGCTGGCTCTTCTTACACGTGTAACGCGAAATTTAATAACCACTCATCAAGTCAAGGAAGTCATTAAAGATGAATGACTACAAAAATTGAATTCAAAAGTGGATATTTTTCTTGGTGTAGTATAGGCCTAAATGATTTTTTTTTTTCCTAATCGCGGACATTTTCATTTGTGCACAAGAGGGAATCTCACCCATTAATTCGATGGGGATTTTCTACACAGTAGTTAATAGACCACTGTCTTGTTCAGCTCTGAACTCTGTCACTCGTGTATAGAAAAATGCGGCAAACAAATGAGGGCGGCGCTCCTATCTCTGCCTATTATGTGGGGTGAAACCATGCCGGGACGCGATATTTTTTTCCGTACCGCTGTTTAGCGAACATTGCTTCTGATTGGTTTAACCCCTATGCATATGTTGCATACTGATGTGTTTTGTCGATAACTACCTCAACAGAACCCCACACCATACCACACTCTTTCCTCAATTAATAGTAAAAAAAAAATTAATACGAGATTCGATAGGAGATTCGAACCTGCAATCTCTCGATTGATAGTATTACGTCTTAACCACTAGGCTACCAATCTTTCTTATATCCTTTTATTTAATAACTCTTGGAGGCGCTATATATAAAATATGAATATTCATTTACAATGCACCAATCGATGAAGCCCCATAGCGAATATGTGGTACGGAAAAAAATATCGCTGCCGGGACTGTGTGGATATTGGGCGGTGCCATCTTGGCTAAACGCTATATGGGTGCAGAGTGGGCAATATACACACTGTGCCTTTTGCCCTTGAGCCAAAATGGCAGCGCCCATATCGGCACAGCATGTTATAGTTACCCTCTATTATATTTTTTTTTATCAAACCCAATGTGCTGGATATACCGCATAAATATTCATGAATTGCGTTGTTTTTAAAGGAGAACGCTTGCAAAAGGTTGTATAATTCTCCATCATACAGCCAGTATAGCAATTACGTTTACTATAAATGTAGTATATGGAGGCTTATTTTTTTTCAAACTGTATCCCTTCTGCATGACCATTCCAAAAATCACTTTTAATTTGCGTCTTAATTAAGTCGCCATGTTTTGCAGTTGAGCGCTTGGACTCGAGAGGGCGTGAGTCAGGTCGCAACAAATTGTTCATACTTCACGGCGTGTTGGAGTTGGGAAACTAGCGTTCAATCCTGACGTCATCCATGTAATAAATTGTTGCATGGTTGACGTCATTTTCACTTTCAAGATTTTAAATATGGCGCATGCAGCGCACAGCCGCATTGCCTTTAAAGTTTATCATCACAATTAATTATGTTGCCGACGTTAAAAACAAGTGCCCCGGATTCCTATGAGGGCTTATGCATTGGGCAATACATACACATATAGATACCACGCCTGGTGTTAAAATTTAACACCATGGGTGTTAGTTTTTTAATAAATGCATTATTTTTAACACCCTATGTGTTAAAACTTAACACCAGGCTTGGTGTCTATATAAGACAACACCATTGGTGTTAATTTAACACCAGTTTGTGCAGTGTACGTGTAGGTAGAATTTGTTATCAAGGATAACGATAATTCAAAACAAGTGTTCCCCTCCCCTTAGGGGGATTAAATTTTCTAATGTATTCAAATTCTGGAAATCTGCAGAAAATTTAAAAGAGACGCGGAGATTCTAAGCAGGGCGTGGCAGATAAAGGGGGAGGAGCTACATATGCAAAGTGACCAGGCCCGAGGCTCCAGTTATTCCATTGTAAGCATGACAGTCTGTCTGATATAGAGAAATCGACTAAGAAGAGAAAAGATTATTAAAAAGTGTTTAAGAAAAAATATTATAACTTGTTCCATAAAATGATTGCAAGATTTTAATTTGTCAAAGTGTGAAAACGATGGTCTCGGTGCTTTCTTTTGTGATAACATTTGCAAATAAAAAGACGTGTGACGTAATACAATGGCTCAGCATCTGAAACGAAGCTGTCGGAGCTAATTTGAAATTTGTCAATAAAATGTTTTATTAGCTCGTGGAATAGACTGCCGAAGTGAGTACGTCACCTTTTGTTGGTTGCCTAGGCAATTGGATCTAAACTAAAAATTAGTACTCAGCCGTGTCCCAGTGCTTTTCCAATGGTACTTTTCCCGACGGCCATGATAGTTTAGATCCAATTGCCATGGCAACGCACGTCACACTTCGGCTGTCTATAAGGGCATAACATATCTAAAGAGGAAGTAGTCTGCAGAAATTTCAGCTACATGGATGCATCAATGCTTCAGCCTGGAAATCCTTCGAAATCCATTCATGGTTTTTGTGTTAAGTGAATAGTAAAAAAAATATGTATATGTGCACGCACATTGTTTAAAACCCTTCAGTCAGTTGTTAATTTCTTACAAAACGTACCATTTAATTGGAAAGAAATTTAACTTTTGGTGTTTATTACTATTGCTATCAACACGATATAGGTTTTACTTGCCAACTCATGAAATAAGATTCTGGGTCATTGCAAATGGAGTTCCCAAGTAAGAAATTAAAGGTCTATTTGACCTTGGCCTTTTATTAATTATCGGTCCTAGGATTCATTTAGCGAAAGGCCGCGGTTCTCAAACCCGGCTCAAACGGTGCACGGTCAATTTAATGTGAAGCCCTTAATTTCTGTTGTCAAATCTCAGGGAAGTGTGTCTTTTAAAACAGACGAGGGGAGACAGATCTTTACGAAAACTGCATTTTATCAGGTGAGTTAAATCAAAAATGTCAACTGTCGCATTTGTGCATTCTGTTCTTCTTCTTAAAAATGTAGCGTACTTTGTGCCCTGCAATTACTAAGAAAATAAAATGGCGTCATGCATGACAACAACTATTTGTATAAAGGGCCTGCCTAATACAGGGCCTTTTTCAAAATCTCGACTTGGGCTCAGGCTCCACATGGAGACGGAGACGGAGACGAAGCCGAGATTTGGAAAAGCCCCCGGAACCAACAAATTATCTGTCCAATAGGCCAAGGCTTCAATTTTAAACTCAGTGTTCTCTAGTCTTGTATTTGGCTATTTCTGTTGATTCTTCCAAGGGTCGCACTGTTGCCGTCAAGTTAACATCTGTCACCACTATTGTACTCAGCAGGAGTAATCTTATTGAACTGAAAAATGTAAGTTTAGCCATGCATAGTCGTGTGCCCAGACCTGATGGGATACTTGCCCAACTATATGCTGCCACATTTGAGAGTGAGTGACTTTCCGCCTACCGCCCCTATACTTCAACCATATAGGCTGCTTTCGAGCGCGGCACCAGGGATCCGTGGTGTTCCCTGGTGCTCGCCCGAAAGCGCGTTGGTGCACCAGATGGTGGCACCAACTGCTCCCGACCTCCGAGTCGTCGGGACAACTGGGAGACATGCGCAGTTGCGCGTACTCATGCATGACTCGGCGAAAATGGCTGGCGCGTCGTAGAATGATTCTGGAAATTTGGGTTGATATTTTGAATGTTCAAGCTTCCACATCGAATCCAAATGTTGTAAATATTTTCATGATTTATTTTCAGAATCTTCACGCCGCCATTTTGGCTCAACGCTATGGGTGCTCGGTGGGCAAAGCCGTGTTGCCCACTTTGCACTCATAGCGTTAAGCAAACATGGCGCCGCCGAAAAAAAAAACCGAAAGGAAATTCCTTGGATATGTTTTACACACAATAGGAGAACAATGGAAAAGGGAGTCACTCGGTCATGAGCTCATTGCTGATTGGTTGACACCCGCACCGAATTTCACTGCGTTTTGGCTAATTATCCTTTTGCGTGTAACATCTGCATAACAGCTAGCGCGCGCCCCGAATTCTTCACTTTCAAATGGAGGTGCAGTTTAGAAAGTCATTGCACGCCATTGCCTAGCAATCAACAGTCTGGTTGCTTTATGCCATTCTGTCCTACGGTGAACACGGTATTAATACCGGCTTCACACCTTCCGCGTGCACCACATAACAATACAAATTTAGTGTGGTCAAGTGAATACTAAGTTTACACCAGACGCTATTTGTGTGAAACACGTACAATGCTATTTGTAATATTTTTCAGTGCGGTTCAGCACAGCTGGTAAAGTACTCCACTTACATGAGCCAATTTGACGAAGCTGTTTAACACAAACATTGCTTGTAGCTCCGTAAAAATTGACATGAAAATTGCTTAACCCTGACATTTTAGTTAATAAAATTTGTGGCAAAGTATTTGTATGGACTTAAACTGTCTAAAAAAAAAAATAATTCTCCAAAATCCCCCTGGGGAAATATGTTAATTAGCTAAAAGTTGGCACCGATGTACATTATGCATGGATGAAGCACATATTTCCGACACCTACACTAAATCCTACGATTTGAAAAGTTGGGATAAATTCTTCACATTTTTAATGCTGCCACGGTTTAAATCATATCTAAAGACACAAAATACAACCATATTAAGCATGGGTAGCCCATAAAAAATAAAGAAATCCTAAGAATTGGCAGGTACGTTTTGGTTAAAACATTAACAGCTATATACACTTAATATTTCGCTAATCATATTATTACGCGTTACCTGTCGCTTTAGACCTATTAATCAACGTAACAACATTCAGGTTGCAGGGAAAATAGTTTGTCCGCGTTTTTGGAATCATAGACCTTTACTACATTTTCTTTTTCCCTGTTAAAAACCAATGTGACCAAATCGAGGCTTGAAGCAAAGTTATAATAGTTTGACCCTGTGATTGAATTGTTGCATGTTCATCACTATGACACACATGTACATGCATGCAATAGTCCAGATGTATACTGGACTATCGGCACAGACATTTATTTGCTTTATATTGCAAAAATCGGTTGCCAGCCAAAATCGTATGCTATGTGTGTATTTACTGATATTCTGATACTGTTTCTATAAAAATTCGCAAGACCCGTACATCTTGTGATGCGACTGCACAACTTGCGCTATCGTGATCGAATCACGGACGAAACGCAAGGTGTACGGCCGGCTTAAATGACACCAACATAGTCTCCACAAGAAGCAAAACACACATGCCTACCTCACCTCGGAGGTTCATTAGTGACTGGCACATCTTTATGACATAATCGATCTCTCTAGTCAAACGCGATCCCTGTTGTACGTATGCCTCTTCGACAAGTAGATGTCCTTGCCATTAACCATACGGTGGTCTACTTCTGCTTGGTTTTGTTTCATTATAGTGTCGTTTACTAAAACATTTTTCTCGCCAGATGCGAGATTTGGAACACCCTAACTTGGCCCGGTTCATCGGGCTGTGCGTGGATATTCCGCACGTGGCTATTATCAACGAGTATTGCCCTAAGGGGAGTCTTATGGTAAGACATTTTATAAGGAATGCTAACAAATAAATTAAAAATCTAGCTATTTTTGAAACATGTGATCTGCCACAGCAAAATGAGGAATTGAGATGTATACGAAAACGTAAAGAGTGCAATCATCGGTAATGTTAAGTTTAAAGTTACAAAAGTAACTGTGGTTTTCTCTCATATACAGGACATACTCCAGAATGATTCCATTAAACTTGACTGGCTCTTTAAGTACTCGCTAATCAGTGACGTCATCAAGGTACAGCGAATAATTTGATTTTCTTTTATTTGTCTCAATCCTTAAAGGCCCGTTATATCATTTGAAATGATCCAACATTTTACTTCAGGAGTTAACAAAAAGAAAAACAAATACCCAAAGGAAACAAACACGACATGAGTTTATTTCCGTCAAAGATGGTATACTTTTAGGAAATTAAGTGTTTTTTGTGCACATTTCCCCCCGTTCACTTAGCACAAAACCATGCATGTATTTTAAAGGTTTTCTGAAGCATTAAATGCATCTATGTCGCCGAATGCATTTGCATGTAGTGTTGATGCATTTGCTTATTTTGCTTTTAGGGTATCCAGTACATACATCGTAATGCCCTGGGTTTGCACGGTCGACTCAACTCATCTAACTGTCTAGTCGACAGTCGATTTGTCCTCAAACTTGCCGACTTTGGGTTGCTCGACTTGAGAGAACGCGAAACGCAGACGCTTGGCAGTTACGCCATGAAGACAAGTGAGCGAATAAGTGCAAGGCGTAGTATGTACGATGAGCGTGAATGCCTAGCTGTGTGCGTGGTTGTCTTGTTGGTACACTCATTGCGGCATGCACGCTCATCATACCGCGCGACCTCGTGACAAATCGAGTAAGTATTTCACCCCTAGACACCGATATAATCTCAAAACAGATATACGGTTAGTTGAATCTGTATCTGAGCTCTACATGTATATTACCAGTTAAAATTGTCAAAAACACAATTTCGCCACGTTTTACGAGTTTGAAGCGGCTGAGAGCTGCACTCTCCTGCGCAATCCCATTCGTTCGTACACGATCAAACTTAGCGCTTCTGTGCGGTGTACTAGAATTGCATCTCATGCACTACCCCATGTATAGTCTTTCGGAAAGACTGCCTTTTTGCGCGCAATACACGATGTACATAGACTAATCACCATTGGCCGCCAGAGGGCGCACCTGAAATACAGTCGAAAAGACAGTCTTTCATATTCCGTATAAATCGCTCGCAAAATACCGAGCGAATTCCTGGCATACCTTTGTGTGACACGTTGAAATGCGTGACGTCATCTAATTTCCATAATTCACAACAGCTCTGGTCGGTCTGGTACCCAGAGTACACACTGGACAGGACAGTGCATACAAATGTCGCTGCTTTTCCAGTCGCTGATCGATCGATCGATCAGCAGTCAGCAGGCAAACATGATATGAGGCAAACACATTGTCCAAGGACAAAGCTATCTTGCGCGTTGCACTCAGTGGCTACCTGTACCGTCCGGGCCTTGCCGCTTGCCGGCCTGCGTTGCTCGTACGGTCGGGTTAGACCCGTGAACGGGTCTACGGTCGGGTGTGATGATTGGGCGGCCAGTGAAGACGAAGCATTTCGTTCCAAGTTGGGAATCGAAAAGTTCAAAGGCTATCAAAGACTGGCATTTAGAGATTTTCTTAGGGCATTTTCTGCTTGGTCACGATTTCTTTTCATCGCTTACGCATGGAGGAAGAAAACGACTGGGATTGTTTTCTTCTCCTCTATACTATGGCATGCTTTTCATATTATTGGCTTCGGTAAAAAAAAAAGTGCTAAACGATTTCAGAGAAGTTATCCACTACTATTTTTCCCTAAAATGACTTGCAAGCATCAGTTAGTTCAGATATGATAGAAAAAAACCGAAATTTAGGAGTGAATTAATCTGAGTGAAGAACCACCCACTTTCTTAAAAACTACTAATTTCACTCACTATCACATGCTTTGTACACAATGTTTGAAGTATTATAAATTGTTGGGCAGATTTTAAAAAATTTCAAAATGCCCTTATTAAATTTTTGTAAGTTTAATGTTAAAAGGAGTCTCTCAAAGCCACATGGTTTTACAAAAGTAATTGTATATTTGTGCATGTTTTTGTTTTTACAGCAATTAAGCAGAATTGCAGAAAATTAATTTGAGCAACTTGCTTGCATAAGCCTCCGAAAATATACTGGAATAACGTTTAATGGAACAAATTTAAATTTGATGTTTATTAGTTTACTAAATGTTTAAAATTTTACCCTTTTCAGTGCTTTGAGGAGAATGCTTTGAGAAGGCCCATTTATTTTGTGGATATGAAGCTGTTTTTACGAATTCCAGGGAACAACAGCAAACTACTATGTCGATAGGACAGAAGCCCTTGAAGGAAATTTGCACAGTTTGGTTAACTAAAAAAAAAAGGAAATGTTCGTCAACATTGTCTGATTCATTAGTTCAATATTTCACTTCAAGTGCAGAAATAATTTGAATTTGTAAGTTGAATTCCATATCCGACCACTATAAACGTCTTTATTTTGTATTAAATAAAAAATAAACAATGCATGTTAATTAGAACAAGTTTGATGATAAAAATGAGAAATAAAATTCTGTTATGTCTGATTTTGGGCCCCCAGCCTGGATTTCCATTGCTATAAAACCATGTAAAATGTTAGTTTGGTTGTAAAAACCATGGTGTGAAAAATAATAGAGAAATTTTCATGATTTTTAAATTTTTCCCACTTCTGTCCAACATTATCCAAAGAAATGTTCGTCAACATTGTCTGATTCATTAGTTCAATATTTCACTTCAAGTGCAGAAATAATTTGAATTTTTAGGTTGAATGCCATATCCGACCACTATAAACGTCTTTATTTTGTATTAAATGAAAAATAAACAATGCATGTTAGAACAAGTTTGATGATAAAAATGAGAAATAAAATTATGACATGTCTGATTTTAGGCCCCCATATGCAGCCTGGATTTCCATTGTTATAACACCATGTAAAATGTTAGTTTGGTTGTAAAAACCATGGTGTAAAAACTAAGAGAGAGAAATTTTCATGATTTTTAGATTTTTTCCCACTGTTGTCCAACATTGGCCAATGTTTTGGCCATGGCATTGGGTCTTAATCTACACGGACAGGCACCCCCGGCCGGGGACAGGAAGTCACCGGGCTGGGCTGGGCGCGCACTCGTACCGAGAAATGCCGCTTCTCGGCAGGCCATGCACCACGGTCACTGCACGAAAACGACCCGATATCATTTTCGCGCGGCACGGTGAATCACTGCACACGTACAAATGTACACGGCAAGTTACCATCCCACATGACCTATTTATGGAGGCATCGCTTTCTCTTCTACGCAGGCGCCCATAATTTTTGACCTTGCTGTTTAATTATTCATGTGCTTCCATAAAGGTTATCGAACTTTTTTCTTACGGAGTAATCAAGACCGAGTTTTCGAGTTCACGTTGTGAGTGTAGGTACGCCCTCTGGCGGCTAAAATGAACAATGTGGGGATCGCGGACTCTAACAGTAAATTCGGTCTTGCATCAAGACTACCCCATGTACCGCGCGCAGTGAATTGTGGGGGGGGGCGTGGTCGGGGGAGGGGGGGGGGGCGGGGTGGTGGCAGGGCGGACCGTAAGGGCACATATTCATACATGCCGCAACCACTAATCTATAAAAGACCACTATGCGACTCTCTGAATAAAGCAACCCTCTGCCATATTGTTCTGGCAAAGACAATGCCCAGACTGGTTTATATACAGCATGTGTACTACTTTCTCTAGAGTACCTGTGTTAAGAGGAATGTAAGCGATCGTATGGACCGGGAAGCAGTATACTAATACTATAATAGGCAAATCATTGTTTTTCCTGGAGCAAGAAGTCCAACGCGTTGCTTCAATTAGCCTTTTTCGTGTAACATTTGCAAAATGGTTGGTAGCCTGAATTGTTCACTTTCAAATGGATTTAGTTTTAAAAAGTCACTTGCTGCTCTGTTACGTTACGTTATGCACGTTATGCACGTTATGCACGCCATTGCCTACCAACCAACAGTATGGTTGCTTTGTACATATAGCAACAAAAATTTAGTCTGGTCAAGTGGATACTAAGTGTGCACGTGAAAGGAAGTATGTCAGTACACCAGACGCTATTCATGTGAAACACGCAAAAGGCTAATTCTTGCATAGCCAGAATATTTCTTAAAGGAAGAAACAACACTTGCAAAGGGTTGCCTAACTCTGTACGCTTCGTGTAAGTCGCCATCTTTTGCAGTTCGGCGCTCGGACTTGAGAGGGCGTGAGTCAGGACACAACAGATTTTTAAATACTTCACATCGTATGGGAGTCGGGAAACAAGGCATCAATCTTGACGTCATCCATGCAATCGTTCCATGGTTAACGTCATCATCCCTTTCAAAATTTCAAATATGGCGCAGCACAAAGTTGCATTAGTTGCAAAGTTTGTCATCAAAATTAATTTGGTTGCCGACGTTGAAAACAGGATTCTCTGATTCTCAAGAAGTTTTATGCACCGGGCAATAACATCGGTAAAATTTTTGATTAAATTCACAAATTCAAAGAAGTGTTGTCCCTTCCTTTAACTCTACGGATGTGATGTTTAACATTTAAATTAGCATTTGGGCAGATGCGAGATGGGGCCAATTGTAATACGCTCTAATATCGACATCATTTTTCGCAGAATTGCTCTGGGTAGCCCCCGAACTACTCCGAGATCCTAAGCAAGGTCCGACTAAAGAGGGAGACATTTACAGCGTGGGGATGATCATGCGAGAGGTTGCCACGAGACAGACGCCGTTTGAAGCTGAATGCAGGACTATGGAAATTGATGGTGCCGTAAAATCTACATTTATGATATGAACAAGTTTCAAAACACAATTTCTGCACCTACCCTTTCAAACATAATTACCGTTTGAACACCTTAACCCTCAAAAGAATGGGCCTGTGAATAAACCTTCATTCACACCAAGTCTTAAGTTTTGACCTCCTGGATTTTTGTGTGACGAAAAATTGAGGGTTAAAACATTCTGTTTTCACGTAGACTGAAATGTCTTTTACGAAAGTGTTTAAATGGTAAATGATAATCCAATGTAAACTAAAATGGAAATACATGTAGGTCACAAACGTCTGAAATATGCACTTTTTGTTATTTACTTACGATGAGGCACCTCGCCAAACGTTACGCAAGATTCCCCAAAATTTTAATCAACCATATTATTGGACCGGAAAAGCGTACTCAAACGGGAGATCGAAGTGGGTCCTATTGTCCACTACAACATTTCTACCCGAGATAACTTTTTTTATGAAAAAACGACAATTGAAGATGAATTTATAGATTTAAACTCTTCAAAAAGTTCGGAAACTCAAGTTTGACTGACAATGTCTCTCTTGTTACAAAATCAGCCCCGTTATTCCTCTTTACAATGATGCGTCATTTGTTATGATTAAGCAATTGGGGGATGTGCTGAATACGGGGGTGCGTCATTTGTGTAAAGTGAAATGTCACAAAATGCATTGCTTTTGTCAAAAAGTGTATTGACACATTCTCATCCCCCAAGCAAAAGGGGAATGCACTGTATAACAATAACAGTGAATTTTGTGACATTTCACTTTACACCCACACATGCATGTAGGTGTATCAAAAAAGTATACACTCATAAAATTGTAATATATTTAGAAAATTGGCTCAAACATATCGGTAGACATAAGTTTCATGTTTTCATTAACGTCGTCATCATGTTGGGAACTTCACGCCTGAGTTAACATGGCCTAGTTTTGTAAACAAAGCTAAAATTAACTTGCGCCAAAAAATGGAAGATGCAAAACAGGATCAAGGAGCATGAGGTTTAATTTGACATGTCCTTTCTTTGCTATCAGCTTTTCGGAAAGTTTAGCTAGCCCCTTTTTGTCGTTTTCTGCAATAATATTTACACATGTTTTATTTAATCTATTTATTTATTTCATAGCATTTTTTTTATTTATTTCATAGCATTTTTTTATGCCGTCCTGTAATTGGCAACTCGATCGCTGTTGGATTTGGTTGGAAAATAAATAAATAAACACAGATTTGCACGCTCAGCGTAACACCAAAGACACGCCTGATTACTGCTATGTTCATCCTGAGAAGGGCGACTTTGGTTCTTAATCGTCTCTCCAGGTCATCCAGTTCGACAGACATTAACCAAAACTTGAGATGTTCCCACAAGAAAAACCAAGACCAGTGGTGTTAGTTCTGGTGATTTTAAGGGGGGCCATTCCCAAGTCCATTTCACAAATTTACCAGACCTAACACCACTGGACTTTTAATGGGGACATCTGAAGTCCAAGTTTTTTTAAATGTCCTCCATGGTCATGTGGAGGACGGAAAGGGCTAGCTAAACTGTCCGAAAAGCTGATAGCAAGGAAAGGACACGTCAAAATGACCTCTCATGCTCCTTGATCCTGTTTTGCATCTTCCATTTTTTGGCGCAAGTTTTGTTTACAAAACTAGCCTCTAATCATCCAGGCGTGAAATTCCCAACATAATGACGACGTTAATGAAAACATGAAACTTATGTCTACCGATATGTTCGAGCCAATTTTCTAAATATAAAATACAATTTCAATTTTATCTACAATTTTATGAGTGTATACTTTTTTTGATACACCATGTACAGTTGTGCTGCACATCCCCTAATTGTTTAATCATAACAAATGACACAATTGTAAAGAGGAATAACAGGGCTTTCAAATGACACCAAATTCAAGGCAAATTACTTGGTATAACAAGACAGAAATTGTCAGTCAAACTTGAGTTTACGAACTTTTGAGGAGTTTAGATGCGTGTACACACGCATAAATTTGAAATGGCATCTTCGTGTTAACGAAACTATAGGCCTCTTCCTACGGAAGCATTACAGCTCAGTTTCCGTGCAGTCTAACCAGGGAACCGGCCTAAAATAAGGTGGCGGCTTCAGGCAATTTCTTGAAATCATGGACACACGTTTTCATTATTTTCTTGAAACACGGATAAGGTACTGGGCCGACTTACGCACAGTTTGGTTTTTATCATACCCATCCTCAATCACACATGAAGACAACACCTCCTATAATCTTTATTCTTAGTATCTTATGCTACGTTTACACCATGTCCCCGGCAGTCCCGGCGCCCCGGTTTGGCCAAAACGTGGCGTGCCGTGGAACTTTTATTGTCTTGTTATTACTTTGGCTCGACTCGGCCCTAGTTGAGCCGGTGTGTTGCGTTCTACCACGGTGCGTTACGTCCCGGTACGAAAGCGTGGCGCGCCGTGCCGGTTCCGGGACGCGAGGCGGACGGTGCGCCCCGGAACCGAGACGGCGCGCTACGTTTCAAGCGCCGTTCCACTACGGATGGGTCCACGTCCCAGGCCGGCCTGCTAAGTTCTGATGCGGTGCCTCACGTCCGTCCCGTTCGTGTCACGTTTGTTGTCCCGGCCCAATACGTTCCGAACGATGTGCGAGGGTCTGCTGCGGCGCCCTGCGACTGAACGTGGCAGCTGTCACGTTTCACGCCCCGGTGGTCACCCGGTGGTCTCCCGGTGAGCCACGGAGGGTATAAATAGTGCGCTCCACACCTTCATTTTCACTTTGTCCTGGAGCGCGACGCGGTGAGGCGTAACTGGCCCTGAGCAACAACCGTCACACACCTTGGCGCACCGCAGCTCACCGGGCCGCATTCACACCATGCTAGTGGCCACTACCGTGACGGGCCCTGGTAGACCGTGGGGTGCCGGGCTTCCAAACGTGGCGGAGCGTGAGGCGATCAGAGGTCCCCGGCACCCCACGGTGCCACACCCCGGTGACTCAAGGCACACTGCGGTCCGTCACGCCCTGTGACGGAAGCCCCATCCCACTGCGGCCCAGGACGATTCTCATTATGCTACGTTTACACCATGTCCCCGGCAGTCCCGGCGCCCCGGTAGAGGAGCACCGTGGAGGCACCGGGATGGACGTCGGGGAGCGTAGGGGACCGGGGTGGCGAAACGTGAATGACCGTAGCTCAACCTTGCCACCGGCCGGTGAGCAGCTCTGTCAAAAATTTTGCCCCGGTAGTCCCGGCACTAATGAGAATCGTCCTGGGCCGCAGTGGGACGGGGCTTCCGTCACAGGGCGTGACGGACCGCAGTGTGCCTTGACTCACCGGGGTGTGGCACCTTGGGGTGCCGGGGAACTCTGATCGCGGCCGGTGCCTCGCGCTCCGCCGCGTTTGGAAGCCCGGCACCCCACGGTCTGCCAGGGCCCGACACGGTAGCGGCCACAGCATGGTGTGAATGCGGCCAGGGGCCAATTTCATAAAACATGTTACGCTTAATCAAAATTTTTGATTAAGCATAGCACGAATATTCGCTCAAGCAAGGGCCTATTTCATAAAACTTGTTGTTCTAAGCGCGCGTAGAGAGTGCGCGCGCAACGCTGTCGTCTGTTTTGTTCGAACGCGTTCATCGTCTGCTTTCATAAGTCAACGGCAACATTTTCGAAGTACCATCATTGGTTATGTTTCCATTTTGGGATGATTATCACTACCACAGAAGACCCTTGCCTGTCGCTGACTGGAATATTTCAACAACAGCTGAAAGTTGTGTATCTGTTGGAAAATGTGTCTCGAATTTTGCCGAGAATGGCGAAGAAAAAAGATGGCGTCACGTTAGCAAAAATTCGGTAGGTTAGCATGCCGTTTGGTTTGCTAGTGCTTAAACAGTTTTATGAAATGGAGAGAGTGCTGCTTTATCAAAAATCGGGTGCTAACATGTTTTATGAAATTGGGCCCTGGTAAACTGCGGTGCGCCAAGGTGTGTGACGGTTGTTGCTCACGGCCAGTTACGCCTCACTGCGTCGCGCTCCAGGACGAAGTGAAAATGAAGTTGTTGTTGTTGTTGTTGTATATTTTATGGCATCTTCGGCAACTAAGGCCCTTTATGCCATCAACTATACGGTTTTAGCTTTAACTATACTATATTATCAACTTGAGATGACGAAGAAGGAGTTGCAGTTTTAGAAGTGGGAGGAAAAATCCCCAGAGAAATGGCCCATGGGAAAACCCACGCGGTCAAGTAGGGACTGCAAACCCAATCCACATACACGCCCCGGATTCGAACCCGGGACGCCAGAGGTGAAAGGCGAGGAAAGAACCCGTACGCCAACCCGACCGCCCCAAGTGAAAATGAAGGTGTGGAGCGCACTATTTATACCAACCGGGGCTCACCGGGAGACCACCGGGGCGTGAAACGTGACAGCTGCCACGTTCAGTCGCAGGGCGCCGCAGCAGACACTCGCACACCGTCGGGAACGTATTGGGCCGGAACGTTTTGGCCAAACCGGGGCGTCGGGACTGCCGGGGACATGGTGTAAACGTAGCAATAGTGCCGGGACTGCCGGGGCAAATTTTTTGACAGAGCTGCTCACTGGCCGGTCACCGGCCGGTGGCAAGGGTGAGCTACGGTCATTCACGTTTCGCCACCCCGGTCCCCTACGCTCCCCGACGTCCATCCCGGTGCCTCCACGGTGATCCTCTACCGGGGCGCCGGGACTGCCGGGGACATGGTGTAAACGTAGCATTACACAAACCTTTCCAAACCCCTATTCAAATGGTGTTGTTCATTTGTCATCCAGATATACTTGACATAATCAAGTCTTCTGCAAGTAGCGCGCCCTTCCGACAGAAGGCACCAAGCGCAGACGCTGACCTGAAGATAACCGAGCTGATGGCGGCTTGCTGGGCCGAAGATCCCCGAGAAAGACCAAACGCAAACTCGCTAAACGCTTCCATGACCAAGATCAACAAGTAGGACCAATCAACAATTTGCCAAATCAGTATTTTACAGCCGGGAACAAAACGTGTGGGTTAAAGCACTATCACACCATTTGCAGTGATTCAACATTTTACTTCATGAGTTGACAAGAAAAACCCAACTAAAAGTGTTGACAGCAATGGTAACAAACACCACAGGATTTTTCCTGTGTAAAATGGTACCTTTGTGGGAGAAATTGCGAAGCGAAGGTTTGCAAACGACTTTTTTTAAAAATTCATTCAGCACAAAAAAACATGCATGGATTTTGAAGGTTTTCCGATACATCTATAGGCCTATGTGGCTGAAATTTCTACAAGGCATTTTATCATTATTATTCTTTGGTTATGCTGTTTCTCCCGTTTTTAAGATCATAATCTGTCTTACACCGATTTCAAGCTGCGACATGAGTGTCATGACACCAATTTACATGTAAGGCGCTCCGAATTGTTTACTTCCAAAATAGGTGTGGTTTAGAAATTCCACTATACCGTTTTTGCTACGTGGTGCGTGCCATTGCCTAGGGACCAAAACCCCAAGGGAAGTTGTTATGGTATGGGGACGTTTTCAAGAAAACTGTTTGAATAAAAAAATATTGCTATGCTACCTATTCTATACCTGAGATTGGCAACCCTTTGACATCTAAACCTCTTGTTTTATGTTCTGCTCCAAGGGAGAAGTGCACGGGTAGGAGTATCTTAGACAACCTGCTGAATCGCATGGAGCAGTACGCCAACAACCTGGAGGAACTAGTGGAGGAAAGAACGGCAGCATTCCTAGAGGAGAAGAAACGAGCTGAAACACTGCTATATGAACTACTCCCACGGTCAGAACCCACCAGAAAATCCCATAGGAAACCCTGCTCTATGAACTACTCCCACGGTCAGAACCCACCAGAAAACCCCATAGGAAACCCTGCTCTATGAACTACTCCCACGGTCAGAACCCACCAGAAAATCCCATAGGAAACCCTGCTCTATGAACTACTCCCACGGTCAGAACCCATCAGAAAATCCCATAGGAAACCCTGCTCTGTGAACTACTCCCACGGTCAGAACCGATCACAAAATCCCATAGGAAACCCTGCTCTATGAACTACTCCCACGGTCAGAACCCACCAGAAAATCCCATAGGAAACCCTGCTCTATGAACTACTCCCACGGTCAGAACCCACCAGAAAATCCCATAGGAAACCCTGCTCTGTAAACTACTCCCAATGTCAGAACCGATCACAAAATCCCATAGGAAACCCTGCTCTATGAACTACTCCCACGGTCAGAACCCATCAGAAAATCCCATAGGATACCCTGCTCTGTAAACTACTCCCAATGTCAGAACCGATCACAAAATCCCATAGGAAACCCTGCTCTATGAACTACTCCCACGGTCAGAACCCACCAGAAAATCCCATAGGAAACCCTGCTCTATGAACTACTCCCAATGTCAGAACCCATCAGGTAATCCCATAGGAAACCCTGCTCTATGCACTTTACCCACGGTCAGAACCCACCAGAAAATCCCACAGGAAACCCTGCTCTATGAACTACTTCCACGGTCAGAACCCACCAGAAAATCGCATATAAAACCCTGCTCTATGAACTACTCCCACGGTCAGAACCCATTAGAAAATCCCATAGGAAACCCTGCTCTATGAACTACCCCCACGGTCAGAACCCACTAGAAAATCCCATAGGAAACACTGCTCTATGAACTACTCCCACGGTCAGAACCCATCAGAAAATCCCATAGGAATTCCTCCTCTATGAACTACTCCCACGGTCAGAACCCACCAGAAAACCCCATAGGAAACCCTGCTCTATGAACTACTCCCACGGTCAGAACCCATCAAAAAATCCCATAGGAAATCCTCCTCTATATATGAACTACTCCCACGGTCAGAACCCACCAGAAAACCCCATAGGAAACCCTGCTCTATGAACTACACCCACGGTAAAAACCACCAGAAGCTATTCTAAAGCACATTATTTTGTAATGCCCGAGTGTTCGTTTCTGCGTGTTGCAGGACTGTAGCTGACCAACTAAAGCACGGCAAAGCGGTAGATCCCGAATCCTATGACAATGTCACCATCTTCTTCAGTGATATCGTAGGGTTCACTAAAATATCAGCACAGAGCACGCCGTTACAGGTAAACAAAATCACGGGTTAGTCTTAGTTCACTGATCAATATATTTTGCACATTTCACTTCCCAGTTATTTATATCCAAAAAACATTGTTGGCTAAAACACGAAGAATTACAGTGCTATCGGGCTCAGCGGTTTGTTATATGTGTGGCAACTATTTAGTTGGTGCATTGATGCGCAAGTGAAACTGTGGGGGAAAAAAATTATTGGGCCGGACAGGATGGGAGCGGGATTCGGAACAACAAAAAACTACATCTTCCCTATAAACACTATTAAATTCCTTTTTTTCATATTTCACCTGTAAGTATTCTTTTAAAAAATTACCATTATTTTGTAAACTACAGTATTTTTAAAATGTGCTCTTAAATATCTGCTTTCAAGCATTTCTCGGTACTTTCATTATTAGCTAAAAAACAAACACACCATAAAAAAAAATACAAAACTAAATTGCCACAAAACGGAACGAAAACAAGAGAAGGGGCGGGTACTAAATTTGAACGTATTTCATACATGAATATTGTTTGCCGCCCTTTTGACTATTAACAAATTATATTTCCATAGGTTGTTGTCTTGTTAAACGACCTGTATACCTGTTTTGACGGGATAATTGGACACTTTGATGTCTATAAGGTAAGTTATGAACTTATGTTATGATGAAAACAAATTATTACGGTGCTCTGTGACCGCGAGATATATATTATTTATCCAACCAAGTTGACTTATAACGTGGAATATGTCGACTTGGCGAGATAATTTACGTTGCCAAGTCGACGTCCTAGATTTAATAAGTCGACTTGGCGAGATATTTTAAGTCGCCAAGTCGCCTTCCTCAATTCAATAAGTCGACTTGGTGAGATATTTTATGTTGCCAAGTCCCTTTCCTGAAATCAATCACATGCACATCGACTTGGCGGGATATTTTGTTGCCAAGTCGACTTTATAAATCTACTCTGTCGACTTGGTGAGATAATTTGTTGCCAAGTCGACTTAGTAGATTTAGAAAGACGACTTTGAAACAAAATATCTCACCAAGTCGACTTATTGATTTCAAGAAGTCGACTTGGCAACATAAATTATCTCGACAAGTCGCTTAATAAATCTCGAAAGTCCTTTTGGCAACGAATTATCTCGGCAAGTCCACTTATTGAATCTAGAAAGTCGACTGTGCAAAACAAATTATCTTGCCAAGTCGACTTAATCCACGTTAAAAGTCAAATTATCTCGGTATCTATGTAGGGAAACGCCGGGGTACGGTACGGGTGGACGTCCCTGGTAGTCTACGCGTGTGCTGCAGACTGGTTTTTCTTGGGTGTGTACCCAAGAGGGTCCCGACGGTACAAAAGAACTTTAAGACTGTAGTTCCATGGCCTCCAATTTATTTAACATCCAATTGTTGATTAATTAGTCCAAAATTCACTTCAAATCCTCGGTAAAATATCCAGTAAAATAATCCTCGTAAATGTCCCCAGCAAAATCCCTATATGACATAAATCAAATACAAGAAAACATAATTATTACACACTGGCTTGTGTATACATGTTCTAATCATAATTATAATCTCAACCAAGAGTGTATGTCTAGTAAACTTAAGCGACATTCAAACTCAACTTACCCGGACCAGCCTAGCCTGCACACCGCCCAGCTCCCTGCTCCTCTCCACGGCCTACCGTAGGCGCTACATAGGCGCGGCTTGCAATTCACGTTCGACCCATTGAAAACAACGATAGCGTACTGCACCTAAACATAACCACTGCATGCCACATGGCCAAAACTTTTAGCCGTCATGTACATGTACTGATATAGTCACAAAAGACACCAAAACTCGAGATAGGAATATCATCAACTCACCCTATCTGCACTAGAATGTGCCTTGAATACACGCGGACACGGCATCCATTGCCGGCAGCAACAACACGGAGCGGAAACTCATCAACAAAGGTGGAATTCTCAGACCTAAATTTGTCGCGCTCTGCAGTAAAATCTGCCTCGTGTGGAGCTAGAGAGCGAGAGTGCACGGGGTTGCACAAACCGATCTATCCCAGTATACATTTCAAGCGTTTTCCACGAACTAAACCTTATCAAAATGGTATCTTTGCGACAGAATATTAGTTCGAGGTTGTTATAATCTATGAGAAATTAACAGGGTTTAATTAATATTTAAAATATTGACTTTAAGACTCGCCAGAGTATTACATTTACAAATAGGGCGTACTCCCCCGGGAAATCCCCGTGAGCACATTAACGCGGCACCCGCTTAAAGGGCTCCTTATTTAGGATTGTTATCAATGAAATCTATGCTTTAAAACCACTCTACTCAGTTAAAGTCATAAAAATCCTATTTGGAGCTTGCTTTGGGGGTTAAAACAAAGGTTTTTAGTTTTTATGCTAATGCAATATGCAAATTCATGACCAAGGTCATGATGTCACAAGAGGCAAACACAGAAAAATCACATTCAACTGTGCACAAAAGATTCCACTTTTTTCTAAATTTTCCTGAAACTTGTGTAATCCATGGCTGTTTGAGTTTGTTTTACATGTTGCCTGCTGTAAGCCATGACAAAACTGGGGGTAGAAACTGTAGCAATTTGCCACATGTCCAACTTGAAGTCTTATGTTTTTTCTTAACTTTTCCCTTCTGTCTTCCTTACGTGATGCACTCCAAACAGCGCCCTCTGTCTGTGGTTTATTGCAATGAAATCTTCAAAGTTGAAAAAGGCTACCTTTTATTGGTTTTACATCCAAACGAACAATAGTATGTCTTGCTGAACAAGTAATCCGTCATTATGAAGCAAAGGTTAGGCACAAAGTTGTTTAGCATGTCACAGCCCTTTAATAACTGTTAGCGACGAACACATTAAAGGGAAACCCCGTATCTCCACATCTAAACAAGTGGAATGGCACTCACGTAGCACGCCGGACCATACATAGCATCCGGGCTCTTTGCAACTATCATGTTGCAAAGAGCAACCAGTTTCTATGGTCTTTTGCGTTCAACGTGTATGCTAAGATGACCAAGTATCGGGTTGCCATGTTGGATTTTTTGACCAATCGCGTCGCGGTTGTCCTAATCACACCGAGCCTTTTCGCGCGTAAATGCGACGCGCGTCGCTTTCAGAAAAAGCGGTTTTGAGGGAATTTGGAGTGAAATGAGGCACTGGAAATTACAGAATCAACTGGGGCGGAAAGTGTTTTTGTAATTCTGTGATTTTCAGTGCGCTGTTTCACTCCAATTTCCCTCAACACTGCTTATTTTCTCAAAGCGACGCGCGTCGAATTTACGCTGGAAAAGGCTCAGTGTAAATCCAGTTTGGAGACTGCATTCCATGAGCAAACCAAAATATAGCTTTCATTTGCCGATGCTATATTCTCTTTAAGGATTGTCAAAATGTCTACCAAAGTAGGCAGGGGCAGTTTTCGTAATGTATCCAAATTCGTGGATGTTTCTTGTGACATTGCCTAGTGATGAGCTATTTCATTCACCTGTAAATTCGATTTCTATGGTTGGAATTAATTCTGCACATAGCTGTTGCTGGGTAGGACAAGCCCCGGACGAGCTTTGTGGTCGTTAAGAGCAATTCCTTTTGTTATTAAAGTATGCATGGGAATCTGCATCACATTTATTTCACAGATTGCGTTTGTTTCGTTTTGTTTTTAGATGGAAACAATCGGAGACGCCTACATGGTTGTGTCAGGCGCACCCGTCCATAACGGCAACACGCATGCGCGTGAAATCGCCAACATGGCGCTGACCCTGCTGCGGGCGGCAGGCTCGTTCAAAATTAGGCACAAGAAAGACGATAAACTACATCTTCGCGTGGGGATACACACGGGTAAGAAAGTATCGCAAAATAAAGATGGTTGTCCGAAAATTAGGCAATATGTCATGTCACACACCGCAATATCTGACAATGCATGCAACATTTCCCTTACCTTTTGGGGCAATCCGGTTAGTGAATGACTGCACCACACACGCACGCGTAACGCACACAATGCACCACTGATTCCCAGCGTTAATTAGCTAATTAGCCTTTTGCGTGTTTCACATGAATAGCGTCTGGTGTACTGACGTACTTCACATCCACATCTAGTATCCAGATGACCAGACTATAATTTGTGTTGCTATGTAACAAAAACGCAGCTGGTCACAATCAGCTGCACGCGCCAGGTTTGAAAGAAGAAATGGCACAGAGCAACCAGACTGTTGGTTGCTAGTCAATGGCGTGCACCACGTAGCAACATCAGCGTAGTGGGACTTTCTAAACTGCACCCCTATGTGAAGAATTCGGGGCGTCAGTCATTATGCACATTTTTCACGCAAAAGCCTAATTACTTTCTTTAAATTATTTGTATTGTATTCATGGAATCGTAGTTTGGTACCTACACACATATGCCTATCACATAAATGTATAATATACTTCGACCAGTGTTTCTAATACAGCTGCTTGGAAAGATGAAATCTTTGTCGAATGGTTATAGGTGTACTCACTTATGTGAGTACAACCGGATAATATATATTGTACGTACACTGGCAAGGAAGTAAAGGTAGCCTATAGGTAGGTGAATCAAATAATTTTGTATCAGGAAAATTAACACCTTTGTCATTGTCATGGTCGTATTGCAGGACCTTGCGTGGCCGGGGTTGTTGGCCTCAAGATGCCCCGGTACTGTCTGTTTGGCGACACGGTGAATACAGCATCACGCATGGAATCCACCGGGGAAGGTATTGGCAAATGTCCCTTTCTAGTAGACCTAAGACAATGACGTCACGTTTTGTAACCTGTGCGCATTGCTCTGTGGGGACATAGGAAAGTACACGGTGGAAAGTATAAACAATCATCTAAAAAGGGCGGTCGGGTTGGCGTAGTAGTTCTTCTTTCCTCACCTTTCACTTTTGGCGTCCCGGGTTCGAATCCGGGGCGTGTATATGTGGATTGGGTTTGCGGTCCCTACTTGACTGCGTGGGTTTTCCCCGGGGATTTCTGTGGGGTTTCCTCCCACTTCTAAAACTGCAACTACTTCTTCGTCATCTCAAGTTGATAATAAAGTATAATTAAAGCTAAAACCGTATAGTTAATGGCATAAAGGGCCTTAGTTGCCGAAGATGCCATAAACTAACAACAACAAACAACATCAACAACAGCAGTCGTGTAAAAGAAACAGTGACGTCATTCTCATTAAATTTTGGGTTATTACGGATTCAGGCAGACTTTGGTGAATCTTCTCTGGAGTCAGAATCGATTCCATGTTGGCAAATGGAATCGCGATTCTGTTCTTGGGAGGGATCGATTCCCGTTGTCTTGGCGATTTCAGTAACTACCCAGCGATTTTGAATGTTAATTAACAGATACAAAAATTACAGACTTTCGAGTACTAGGCTAATCATATGTTTTTGATAGTATACGAAAAAGAAATGTGTTCGTATATACCAATCATTTGTTTTTACACCAGGGGCGGATTACAATAAAATCGACTTAGCCACTGGTCTAAGACCGGTCATTTTATAGCCGGCTATCAACTTAGCCAGTCTCGGCTTAGTAGCTGTACTTCAGTCTACTAACTGAACTATTGAAGTACGGCTGCGCTAGTTTCACGCCATGCAAACATTCTCACAAAGCCTCTTCATGGCGCGTGTGCACCTCCACAGAATTTGCAAAGAAAATGACCGCGAAAGTTATCAAATAGCACTAAAAGGCCACCGATGAGCGTAATGTGCGTTCTGTTCACTACACTCTTCGTCTTCTTTCAGCACAAAATAATTTCAAGATGTAGATTATAGCCTGCTCGCCGCGGGCTTAAATTTTAAGACTGGTCTTACATTAAGACAAGTATAGTCTTAGTGGATGCCGCGTTAGCCGGCTAAGCATATAGACCGGTCTTAGACCGGTCTTAGACCGGTCTTAGACCGGTCTTAGACCGGTCTTAGACCGGTCTTAGACCGCATTATTGCAATCCGCCCCCAATTGTATCAAATTTTTCCTTAAACTGACGCCGACAGTATATTATGTGTGACGGTTATATGAACGGTGTCTTTTGTTGTTTTGCTGACATAAAAAAAATACCTAAATGACGTACATGTATTAATTTCTCAGCTATGAAGATTCACGTTAGCTGTGACACTAAAGCCGTGCTGGACAGCTTCGGAACATTTAACCTGCAACTACGAGGCTCCGTCGAGTTGAAGGTATGGACAATGTTAGCCTAGCCTGAGCCTAGACTTGGGTCTAGGCTCAGGCTCCGGCTTCAACTTAGACTTTTTCGCAAATACTGCTTGGGTGAACTTGGACAAAGGACAGAGCTCCTTTCCACAATGCAATTCTGTCTTTTGTGCAGGAGTATTTGCGAAAAGGTGTATGGCCACATGGAGCCGGAGCCTGGGCCCAAGTCGGGATTTGGAAAAGGGTCTATGTTTAGCTATCCGTAACAGTCGAATTTCTGAGTTTCGCAACTCCGAACGCTACATGTTAGCCAAATGGAGTCTATTTCCGACAGCAGAAAACCATCCGGCGCCACACGAAACTTTGAAACTCATTGTGCACGTTTTATATTAGGTAATTGTTCCACCTTATTATGCAATAGACATAAGCCACAGATCTAACAATTAGTTACACAAAGCTAGTACGGCATCCGCGCTCTTGTTGTGCAATTTTTTTATTTTTTTTATAAATTGTATTATAATAGTTTTATTCCTTTTCTCTTTCTCTTATAGGGGAAAGGTGCCCACACGACATACTGGCTTGTGGGTAGCAAGGAATTTCGGTCCGAGAGTGACCAGTCTGTTTTAATTGACTGAGAACATCGATGTCCTTTAATTTGGTTTTATGCCTAGTTATATTAAGTTGTTCACCATGGTTTCACCCTGTGTACAAAACATATGAGACTATCGGAAAATACATCTGATATATAGTGTTTTCTTAGAAAATCTGCAGTTTTTTTCACTCCTAAATTTGGGTTTTTCCATCAAATCGGACAAATGTTACTTATATATACCTGAACTTTTAACCTTACGCATAAACCCTATGCACTTAATTGGTCTTTAAAAAAAATGTCCGGTAAGAATTTAATACTCGGACGTCACTAATCTTGCCTTAAAATGATTTATTATACATAAATAAGTGCAAATCTAATGAAGAAACCAAAATTTGGAGGGAAAAAATATGAAGAATTTACTAGGAAAAACTTAGAATATTTCTGAGTTGTCCCATAGGCATAGTGCATGAGGGCTTATGTGACGTCCGACTTGTAAATTCTTTCCAAGTGTCTTCTAAGAAAAACTGCAGCTCTGTTTTCACTTATAAATTTGTGGGTTTTTTAATTAAATCGGATAGATTTTACTTATATACCTGCACTTTAACCCTGTACACAAACCCTATGGATGGACCTGGTCTAAAACAAATTTAGTCCCTTAACCATACCAAAACAAAATTACATGATTTTCTCTAGATATTTCAACATTCCTTATGACACAATGTTATGTACAAATAGACCACACTCCAATTTAGTACTATCTACATGTACCAAATTTCTAGGGGTCATAATCGATGAGTCTCTTTCTTGGAGGGAACACATCTCCGCTTTAGCCAAGGTTACGTCGGTGTATAGCCACGTTTCGTCACTTTCCTCTTCAAAAATCCATGGTCTTCCTTTATAACTTTCTTGTTTTGCCTTATTTGAATTACTGCAACATTGTCTGGTTGTATTACCTACTTCTTGATCAAAAACGAGCCATATAGACTGAAACACACCGCATCTCTCTTTGCTAAATTAACATGCTTACACTTTATGTAGGTACATGCATAAAGTTCACACGGGAATATTCATGTTCAAATTTACCAATAACCTTCTTCCAAGGTCCTTCTTCTTTACCTCAGTTCAAAACACCCACAGACACTCCACTAGGTTGCACGGCAAACATAACTTGTTTCTTTCATTCACACGCTTGCAATCAGCACCTTAAGATTTCGTGGACCGCGTCTTTCGAACTCTTTGGATGAAAGCATTTTACTTCCCATTATATACAAAGGGACTTTCTCTTGTCATATTTCGGTACATGACGTAATCAGAAGTTGACATTAGTTTGTTCACATTCCAGTTTGTATGTAACTTCTCAGTCACAACGGTCGAGTTGGCACAACGGTCGAGTTGGCACAACGGTCGAGTTGACCTGCACCCCCGTGTCGTGTCGACGGTCGAGTTGGTACAGCGGTCGAGTTAATGCAAGGGACGAGTTGGTTGGGGTCGAGTTGGCAAACGGTCGAGTTGACCTCGACTAATTGGAACATATTACTTTTAACTTTATCAGATACATTACCTTACGTATTTACACGTATGTGGTCTTCTGTTTAATTTGAAGGGTGGAAACAAATGTCATCAACAACAATAACAAGGAAAACATCATGCATTGTAGGTAGTAAAGTAAAATCTTACCTGGTTTTCTTTGCTCTTCGACGGTCATAGTTGCTGACAGAATGAGTATCCTTGATTGCCAGTTTAAATTTGATGAAGTTCTACACAAACGTTCTAAAAACGTATTTCGAACTCGGCCGTTGCGTAGAATTGGCATGACGTGAAGCACATTTCCATAGCACGCAGAACCTGTACGATGTCTGAAGGCAACACATGTATACTTTGCTCCTTTGAAAAAGAAATATTCCAGAGATCCATGTAAACGTAGATATTTCACTTGCTTGTCCACGGAAACCAACACAATAGGTTCCGAACGATTTCAGCTTGTAGGCCTACTCTGTTTTGCTCTGCGACGAGTGAAGTGAATGTTTTGGATGAAACACAAGTAGCAGCTCACATCGTGTTCCGCGTGGAATTCGTTCTTTTAAAACCAAATCTCAAAGTATTTGCGTAACCTTACATAATGCTCATTTGCTGGAAGGTATGCACCATTCGTGCGAATTATTGGCGTGCCTAGATAATATAGGCGAGGTTGGTTGGAAGTTAAGTTGGATAACGCATACCAAAGATATCTTTACAAATATTTGCGCTGTCGCAATATTGTTTTCGCAAATATCTTTGCAAATAATTATTTGCATGCAACGTTGCACATTTTTTTCGCAAATATCTCTGCAAATATTTTCGATGTAGGCCTACATATTGTCACATAGTTTGTTGCATAGTTTTTTTGGTAGAGGGTCTACCTAACACGTACATTGTAATTGACCATCTTAATATGTTTATTACCTCTATAATATCCTATTTTGTTCTTTATTTGTATGTATCTGTTCGATGTTCTAGTGTAACTTGACCGCAATTCAGATTTTGGCTGCTATGGTCGATTGAAAATAAACCGTTTTAAATCAAATCAAACGCGCGTCGCCAGGATAAGATGGGAAACTAGCTTTGGCTTAGGCATGCCAAGTATACAGTAAAGTATGCAACAACAATGTATGACATCGCCAATATTTGCAAAGATATTTGCGAAAAAAATGTGCGACATCGCCAATATTTGCAAAGATATTTGGGGAAAAAAATGTGCGACTTCGCAAATATTTGCAAAGATATTTGCAAACAAATGTGCGACATCGCAAATATTTGTAAAGATATTTGCGATTTGCAATGTCCCTTGCTATGTACGCCACTCGGTAACGCGCCATTCGTGACTGAGAATGGCCCGATGTGTCGACTGAGTCTGACTCAGGTCACTTTTTGGCAACTTTCCTCCAGTCCTTGGCGTAAATAACACTACTTGCATGAAAAGACTGAACTCTAGCTTCTGAAGCTAATGAATCGACTAATTTAAATAAGTCGTTTCCCTAAATGACTCGAATCCGGCTCGTCTGACTCGAGTCACTTTTTGGCAACTTGCCCCCCAGTCACCGGCGCGCCAGTTTTTCTACTCGATTCAAGTTTCGCATTACAAAAAACTAAACTCAAGTATCCAAAATTAAAGGAGCGTGACCAGATTGTTCCAAAAAAAATACCTCCCCAAAATACTATCCATGGGAAGAAAACTGGAAATGTGCAATCACCATTTTGAATGTGGAAGCAAAAAGGTTGCTGCAGCATTGCTTTATGTAACCGGATAAATTAGTTTACTAAACTTAGGTGGATTTTTGACAACATCCCTGGAAATATACGGATTGTGAGCGTGAAATCTCAGAATGGTATATGAGAAATGGGGGGGCGTCAAAAATGTAATCTAGTCACGCTCATTTAATGCTTCGTCTGTAAATAATAATTTGCACAAATGTCACCAGTCGACACGAAATGCACAAAGAATGGCAACTGTAGAGATACATGCATCGATATATATACACTGGATGAAGCAACGGCGTCTAAAAGTGAACCCACCGTCCGCCATTGTGCCCCACCTAATACAATGCCTTGCCTAGACTGGTCATACTGTCTTCACTAGTCTACATCATGGTCAACATGTGTTAAGTGGAATGCAAGCGATCGAATGAACCGGGGAGCAGTCTAGGCCAAGCATTGTTCGTGGGGTACAATGGCGGCCGGCGCATGGCTTCAATTCTCGTATATCCAACTGCTATTGCATACTTAATCCAGTGTATATATATATATCGATGGATACATGCATGGACGCCGCCATTTCCCCCCGAAAACTATAGACGAAGAATGGCGTTTTGCGTACAGCTCCTTCGTGCATTCCTATGGCAACACGCAAACAAAGTACGCGAAAAACGTCGTCGTTTGCCCAATGTCGGACAAAATGGCGGCGCACATAAGTCATTCTTTGTAAAGTACGTATCCGCTTTTCAATGAATCATGTTTCTTGTTCTTTGTATAACAATATATTCAGGTGTTGCACTAGTTCAGCATAATGTCTTTTGTTTCTTGGGTACATTTGGTAATGGTCATTGCGTGATTGACACAATGCAAGTGGTCTCAATTGGTGTTTTCTTACAAAATGTTGACATGTTTTTGGAGATAAATATTTGGTGATAAATATTTTGAAGACAAACATTTGGAGATAACTTAACAACGTGTTCGGATTGCAGTGAAAACAGCAAATATTGTTTTCACAATTTGAATATACCGCAACAATACTTCTGATAGGCCTATATCTTCCTGATCATATTGGATTGAAAATTTAAATTTCCTTGAAAATTTAAATTTCCTTGAAAATACCAAACTACTGTTAATAATTTTAAATTATGTGCTGTTTCTAAAAGAATTGCGACAATGATGATAATTAAAACAATTAGATTCTCCCAAAAATAAAATATGGGATTTAAAAAAACAACAATTTGTAACACATTTAATTAATATATATTTTTTGTATAGTCTGTGATTATATAGATTATAATAAATATGTGTTTAACAGTAAAGCGAGTTGAGAAAGTATTGTATTAGAAAAATGTATTAACACTTATTTTGTTATATAATATAATGTACACTGCACAATTCAATAAAGTAACCTGCTGAATTTAAATACAAACATCTTGTAGTTTGTAGCCTCTCTGTCCTTTTTGTTGTTTAACCACTCGACAAGATTTCCCCATCGGTGTAGCGGAGGACTAGTAAACAAGTGTAGGAGAAACACGTTTGTTACTGCGTTTGACGTCTACAATCACAGTAATGGCCAAATAAGTTTATAACAAAGCGACATTGTGGTGTACAACGTCTGTGCATCAACATGACAACAATACTTTACCGCACATTGTTAGTGAGTTCAGTTGTTCCACCATCCATGTTTCACGGCGGCCATGACAGGGGGCAGTCACGTTGTTACCATTTGTCATGCATGAGTATAGGTGCTTTGTGGTTCTATTGTTACATCATTTAAATAAGAAAACCTGCCCCCGTCATGGCCGCCGGTGCAGAAGCTCCATATTTGAAATAATCCCGGTGTTAACTGGTTAACATCTAACACTATGAGCAGCTAACAATGGAAATTGGGCACAAACCATTGTTATTAACAATTAAATGGTTGTGTGCCCAATTTCCATTGTTAGTTGCTCATAGTGTAAAACATTGCACGAAATTCAAAGACAAAATCTACAAATCGTCACCTTTTTGCACAAAACGATTTTTAGCATAAAAACTGTATGACCTCGTGAATGGAACAATACATGTTGATTATACCCAGCAAAACAAGACGGGAACGATTCAATAAACTAGTGCGGTCTTCTAAATGCAAGTGCCACATTTTAAAACTTTCGCTCATAATGCGAAAAAAATAATATACCAGTAAATTGTTAAAGTACAGGTTTTATAAAGTGGGTAAATCCAGCGGCTATCAAAACTATGATACCAAGACATGTCTATTTGTCAGTGAAAAAATATACATTTAGAAATTGCACAGAAATTTCCTTAAAAATTAGTTACTTGGAAAAGTCACTTTTATACAAATGCATCAAAATGTCCATCCTGAGATCTCAGGGAATTTCCACTTGGCGAAGCGACGTTACAATACCCTAAGGAAATCCACGCAAATCTGCGAAGTAATACGGCTATTGCGTCTAGCAAACACACACCGGAGGCATTTTGATGTAATTTAATCAATTTGGTCATATTATGCCGAAAACAAACAATTGCTATACTTTCCTGAAAGTGTATTGGGCTCTGTTCGTTACGACTGTCCCATTCCTACCAAAATTCCCGGCGACGATCTTATTTACTCCGCAGCTTTTCAAATTAATAACAGGGATGCATGCTGACGAATTGAATAGAACGGATTTCCCGGTATGCTTTAAATAGCAGCCAATCGCCGACGCGGACAACGGCCAGCATTACCGAGCACATGTAGCACACTGCATGCACGGTACTTACAATCTGCGCACGTTACATTTGAATGCCTGCAATGCACTGCCAAGATTCCTGATTGGTCCAGAGGAGGCGACAAGGTTTCTGTCAAGTTTCAACAGGGGGCCGGATCCAATGGGGCCGGTTTCAACAGGGCCTCGGTACGCACGATTGCGTTAAAGGGACTATTTTAAGAGGATGCAAAATGTCACGCTTTTTCCGTTTTATGGAAAGACCATATGGGCAGTTCTATTTTTCAAAAACAATTGATTTCGTTCTAACCTAACAATCATATAAAACAACTACATCCAAAATAATATCCACGGGAAGAAATCACTGCACTGCTTTATAGAATTAGTTTACAAAACATCGCAGGTCGTTTGACGATATCCTTGAAAATATACGGATTGAGAGCACGAAATTTCAGAATGGTTATGGGGAAAAATATCAGAAATGATATTGTATCAAAATCTCTACACCCATTGGTAAAAATGTGATCTGGAAACGCTTCCTTAAATTACACACGAACTCTCTACGTTTTCTATCAGCGAGGCCTATTTGATTGCGACTAGAAAGTATTGTGCGTTGTCAGAGATTATTAAAACAATTTTGTGCTAATTTAAAATACTATTATTTTGCTGGTGCCCCGTTGTACACATGGGTGGACAGATACAATGTAACGTTTCCTGTCTAAGTACACAACTTGCAGTGACTAGGGCCTTGAACATATGTAATAAGCGCACGAAAGTCCGACATGCTATCCAGACATCCACACCTCCCATGTCCAAAATTAGGGGTCCAAAACGTTTGGTATCCCAGTTATGTACGACACCCTGTGCATCAAAAATCACCACTCATGATCACAAATTCTCAGTAATAGACTGTGGGGCCTGTGATTATAGGGGACAGCATCATTTTCTTGAATATTTTGTTCTCTAATTACTTACAATAATTCGAAATAAAAGACCATAAAGGCTCATAATTTGTTCCATGATATTGGATAGGAATTTGGTGTCCCGGGTTACATACGTCAATGAAAATTAGCTGTAAAATTAGTTTGCATTAACCTTGGTGCCTTATCCACAGACAAACATTAAATTTAAGAGTGGAAAACCACTTTCAATCACTAAAAACAATTGGAAATCTTTAAAGCATGTCACACTTTTTGACCCCTAATTTTGGGAATTACCCAAGTGCAGAATGAAAATACACGTAATTGCAATTTCCGGACAGAAATATATAAAATCAAGTATAAACTTGGGCCTCCGTGTGTGCACTACGCAACTTCACCAACCTAATCTCTAAGCACGATAGTAACTTGGTCCCTCAGCGGAGCTCGGAGGGTGCAACTTCTTTGCTGCCCAATAACCAAAATGTTGTTTGTGTTCCTTTTCCCTGCAATAGATAATTATCAAAAACAACAGTATCAGAAAGACTTCGAGATTGCAACCCACTATGGGCAAAGATCAACACGCCGAGCTTGTTAATAATTTAAAGACCGTTTGTCCCGAGAAGCTGTAAGAGTTCTACGTTTTGTTTAATGGTTTTTTTAAATTTAACATTTAGCATTGTTTCCTATGGGAGTCCGGCTTAGTTGGGTGCATCCTTCGCTCACACCCCACCTTTTACAGGGCGCTTGGATGGGCTAATCTGTTTGCGCCCTCATTGGACAAATCGTATACGACACGCGGGCCAAGAAGTCGCCACTTTTTCTTGTAAACGGACGTAAAAACTATCTTTTCCAGCAGGCAAGGCAGGTTTTACACACGGTACACTCATCTATTTCGTAAATTTGATTTTTTTCGCTGGATATATAAGCATTAGAATAGATTTATTAGTTATTCGTCTGGCAGCAAGCAACCCACAATGCCCCGCGCGTCTGTAGCTGTGACTCCTTGTGACGTATATTTCCTTCACAAAAACTTGTGAAGCACATTTAAGCCCCTTTCACACTAAGACGATTTTTGGTACGAATCAACACGACGTAAGAGCCGCATTACATCGTAATGAAAAAGCTTAGAAATCCCTAATTACCGTGACGGAAACGACCGAAACGAACGTGTTGCGATTCCGTTACGACAGGTTACGATCACTTACGACCCTGATGAAACTATCATACGATGATCGTAGAAGTGGAAACGATTTTAATGCGAATCCTTGCGACACTGATACGACACTTTGCGAATGTTTGCGATCAGGTTGCGACGTTTTACGATGTATTCCGAATTATTTGCGACTTTTTGCAATCTTTTACGACCGTATGCGATGCCATTACGATCGCTTGCGATTCTTAACGATTTTTAGCGTGGAAGCGATTCTCTGTCGCGGTTTCCTGGAAATTATGACGATCACGTGACTTAATTGCATTCGTATTAAATCTTTAAGAAAACTTAAAAGATCTTAAAATTTCGTATTGAAATAGTGCTGAAGGATTGGTTAAGAACCTTTACGATGGCAGTAGGATCATGTACGACCTTGTTAAGACACATTACGACTTTATTACGATATTTTACGACCGGCGCGACGACACGACCGTTCACGAAATTGTTGTAACATTCCACAAATTTCGTAATGACTTTGCGACCAAGACAGATCATTACGATCGTTTAAAAATGTTTACGATTGTCCTAACGAATGTTTACGAATGCCCTTACGAATGCGTACGATTCAAAATAGTTAAGGTTCGTATCCAAAATCGTCCAAGTGTGAAATGGGCTTTAACCCCTGTAAGGGCGGTGGGTACAAGCGAAGGTGCACAACTATACTGTCTGCTGCCACCAAGAGTAACAAAATCTCCATGCATGAATTCGCCTGAGGCTGGATCCGAATTAGTGGCTTTGGCTGTGGCTATGGCTGTTGCTATGCTGTTGCTATGGGTGGACAATGACAGTCCTTAGAAACAGCATAGCAACAGCCACAGCCACAGCCAAAGCCACTAATTCGGATCCAGCCTAACTTGGCTATAGAGCGTAATCACTTGACCTGAGGTCACTATTGCTTGTCCTCCAGAACGGGAAACAACAATTAATAGAGCACGTGCTTTTTTGCTTGCAGCCACGTGCGTTCTTCCACGTGGCTCTAATCATGCTATATTGTTTTCTCCCTACCTGGAGGACAAGCAAACAGTGAGCCGTGACCTTTTTAACTATGTGAATGCGCCCAATAGACTCCTAAAGTGTGACGTCAGTTGCCAGAATAACTTGGTCTGAAAACTCGCTGGTAATATCTATTGCTAAAGCGCAGGGAAACAGTTTATTTGTTTTAGCGTAGACCCACGGAACATTGGCAACATGCAAAGGGGGACATGTTCACTTTAGCACTCTATCAAATATAATAAAAATCACGTCCTGTGGAATTGTGCAAGACAGCATTAAAACAGTTCATAATTTGAGTTAAGACTAATGACAAACACGAAGTACGTGTGTAACTTCGTCGTCAAAAAGCAATCATTGACTGTTAATTGTAGAAAGAGGACTGCTGTACGCCATTAAACAAATAGCAAACAAAAACTAGGTTAATAATACAACGTGGAACTACATAAATGAGTCATATGATACAGGAATACATGTACATATTGTAGTAGTTAGCAAGGTAATTTTAGCTGAAATTTGCAAGGCACAAACAGTGTCTGACACGTTTTGGAACATGACAAAATTGCAAATGTTCATAATTTGTTTTATTTTTTGATTAATGTTTATTGACTTGCCTTCATTTCCACGGCGCCTCGGAGTTCGATGTCAAACGCTCCAAAGGTGTCCAGAACGCCCTTGGTCTCAGAACTGATGTGAATCTTCAGGGCTTTAGAAGAAAATTAAACATGAAGTGATTGCAAATTTAGATGGGGAATAAACGATGCGGAATAAACACAATTACGTCGTTTCAAATGCGTGTGAAGCACGTACTGTTAATAAGAAATGAATTTCACGTTTTTCATTAAAAACAAATGATTGATTGGAAAACCTTGATTGATTGGAAAACCTTAAAGAACAGGTACAACAACATTACAGAAATTAAGAATAATGTTGATAAACTGCCCTGCAGAACTTTCAGCTGCATAGACGCATCGATGTTTCACAAAACCTTTCAAATTCATGCATGGTTTTTGTGTTAAGTGGATAGTAAAAACATGCGTGCACACACGCATTTTAAAAACCACCTTCAGTTGCTAATTTCTTGAACAAAGAAGCCTCTTGGACAGACAAACACATGTGGTGTTTGTTACCATTGCTATCGGCACTTTGAGTTTGGTTTTTCTTGTCAACTCATGAAGACAATCTTCATCGTTCTTACCTTGTCCGGTGGATTCCATCCGTGATGCTGTATTCACCGTGTCGCCAAACAGACAGTACCGGGGCATCTTGAGGCCGACAACCCCGGTCACGCACGGTCCTGTAATTATACCGAAAATTATTGGCCTTTAGTCAGCACAGTCGCCATAGCTTTTTGCGGTAAAAAGGCAAAAAATACTACAGGTGGAGCCCACCATAAAAACTTGAGGTAGGCAAGATTTTTCTATGGTAGTAATAAATCAAACTAAAATCTGCCCAATTTGTACAGAGACTCGATTGAGGCAGACGGTCAACGTGCAAGAATGCAGCAGACGACAATTTTGCGCGCACATTCCACATACCTTTGTGAAACACATTTTCGCTGAAGCAAATTTCGTTGCTGTGCTTTTATCCCGAAACTTCGTGAAAGGTTTTATAAAAATTGGGGCCCTGGTCCAATTTAGTATAATATCTGTTTAGCACTAAAACGTGCTCAACAAAAATTATTTGCTTTGAGAAAAAAAATAAGTTGCCACAAAATTGTCTTGGCTTGTGTGTTCTTATAGCAACAGCAGCAATCGTAAATCACATTTTGTGAAGCATATCATTTTTTTGTGCTAATTAACAGCAACAGGAAAATGGCTTGGTATTCAATTAAATACTTAGATTAAGTTAAAACTTTGCCTAGTATTTAGCTTGGCTAAGAAAATTACTTATCTCGTATTTAAATGTCTCACACTTTAGTTAGTAAAAAACTTTATAGAATTGCGTGCGTTAGTCAGCGTCCAAATTTCTTGGTTACGGTTTGAAACTGCATGCACACTGTAAGCCAATGGTAGCCGGATACATCACAGCCCATAACCCCCGCAGTATTCTTTCTAGCCGTAGCCATTAATTCAGATGCAGCCTTATTTCAAGCCGTAGCTTATTAATTAGGGTAGTCCAATCTTGCCTGTGTGTATTCCAACGCGAAGATGCAGTTTCTCATCCTTCTTGTGCCGGATGGTGAACGAGTCTACAGCCCGAAGCAAGGCGAGCGCCATGTTTGCGATTTCACGCGCATGCGCGCTGCCGTTACGGACGGGTGCGCCAGAAACCACCATGTAGGCGTCTCCGATAGTTTCCACCTGGATGGGGCATTAGAAAAAGTGTAGAATATGTACAAAATATAATTTTACAAAATATAATTTTAAACTATACGATTTTACGGTTTTTGATTCCCTTCACGATATGCTCTTTGAAGTTGATTTTTTAGGTCTATCTCACAGAAAGTTGAAGGCGCATTTCCATTCACTATAGTTCGGAAAGTCAAGTTTGACTGACGATTTCTCTCTTGTTGCGAAATAATTTTCTTGAATGTTATATCTTTGGAAAGCCCTGTTATTCCTCTTTACGATGATGTGTCATTTGTTATGATTAATCGATTGGGGGATGTTCAGCACAGCTGAATACGGGGGCGTGTGTAAAGTGAAATGTCACAAAATGCATTGCTATTGTCAAAAAGTGCATTGACACATTCCCATCCTCCAAGCAAAAGGGGAATGCACTGCATGACAATAGCAGTGAATTTTGTGACATTTCACTTTCCACCCACCCCTGTATTCCGCTATACTGCACATCCCCCAATTGAATAATCATAACAAATGACACATCACTGTAAAGAGGAATAACAGGGCTTTCCAATGATACCAAATTCAAGGGAAATGATTTAGTAACAAGAGAGAAATCGTCAGTCAAACTTGACTTTCTGAACTTATTTTGAGGAGTTTATGAAAAAACCTTTCTATAAAATATTTAACTTTTTTTAAATTAAATAAGGTTACGTAATTACCTTGTAAACGTCGAAATGTCCAATAATGCTGTCAAAACATGTGTACAGGTCGTTTAACAGCATAACAACCTGCAACGAAAGAAGAAACTTCGAACAGATAAAATACTGAACGTTGGCAAAATAGAGTATCGTGGGTTCTTTTGCCATTTTAGACAGCCCCTTTGCCCCAAAGTGGGTCACACACCGCATGGTACGACTGGATCTTTGCGCCAAGTTCAATTATTTTGTGTGTTTCCCGAAACAATTTGCGTCAAATAATGGAAAAGGTTAGAGTTGTTTGCTGCCACCAAGTGTCTGAAAATATCTCACAAGGTTTTCACTTACCTGCAGCGGAGTGCTTTTTGCTGAAAGTTCAGTGAATCCTTTGATGTCACTGAAGAAGATAGTCACATCGTCATAAGACTCAGGGTCCACCGCTTTGCCATGCTTTAGTTGATCTGCTACAGTCCTACATCCCATAGAAACAAACGTTTAAAGTTTCACAGATGTGTAAACTATCTCAGGATTTTCTGATGGGTTTTCACCGTGGGAGTAGTTCGTATAGAGCAGGGTTTCCTATGGGATTTTGTGATGGGTTCTGACCGTGGGAGTAGTTCGTAAAGCAAGGTTTCCTATGGGATTTTCTGATGGGTTCTGACCGTGAGAGTAGTTCATAGAGCAGGGTTTCCTATGGGATTTTCTGATGGGTTCTGACCGTGGGAGTAGTTCATAGAGCAGGGTTTCCTATGGGATTTTCTGATGGGTTCTGACCGTGGGAGTAGTTCATAGAGCAGGGTTTCCTATGGGATTTTACAGTGGGTCCTGACCGTGGGAGTAGTTCGTAAAGCAAGGTTTCCTATGGGATTTTCTGATGGGTTCTGACCGTGAGAGTAGTTCATAGAGCAGGGTTTCCTATGGGATTTTCTGGTGGGTTCAGTGGGAGTAGTTCATAGAGCAGGGTTTCCTATGGGATTTTCTGATGGGTTCTGACCGTGGGAGTAGTTCATAGAGCAGGGTTTCCTACACTGAAAACATTATCTAGTCAATCACAGTGGAAAATTAGTCAAACAAGGGCAAAATGATTAGTCATGTATACAATTTGTCAGTTGACAACTTTTTGTTGGTACATGACAAATCTCTGTTGGTGCATGACAAATTAAAACTGTTGCAGGACAAATTAATATTAGCGGAAGACTAATCTGAACGCCTGACAAATGTGATGATCGTCTTTTGACTAATTTGTATTGTCACGTAAAACAACAACTGACGATTTATTTTCCCATGACTAATTGCATGACTAACTTTTGATTGCATTACTAATGGCAAGAATAATGCAGCCGAAACTCATGACTAATTTAATTAGTCATGAGTTTTGGCGGGATTATTCTTTACATTGATAATGTAATAAAAGGTTATTAATGAAATCGGTCGTGGGAAAATAAATCTTCAGTTCTTGTTTTCGTGGAGCTGTGCGACGCCATTACATGCGAACCGCACCGTAAAATGAGGTCGTGTTTGACTGGACTAAACATTCTGTGACGTTACTCTGGAAAGGTAAGCGTGTGACGGGTTTTGTGTGACACCAAAGAATTGTGCGGGACTCTGAGATTTCTAAGGCAATAATTGGTTTGCGTGTTTCAAACTATGTCGTGTGTCGGAGTAAAGACATGGTTGAGGCCGTGCTTCGGGTCTCAACATCCGTGTATTGACACAAATAGTCATGATCTATAAGGACAACTCAGTACGTATTCGTAATGTTAGGTCAGCCCAGGTTAGACTCCTTTTCACGCTGCAGTTAGAAGTAAGTTTATAAAATGAGCTACGAATAGTAACTGAATGTTTTCCTGGGTACATCGTTGCCTCTTCCATTTTTGTTGTCCCCAATATCGTCATCAAACTGCGGATGTCTTTGTTGCATTAACACAACACACCGTGCAGTCATTGCACGTATTCTGCGTAGGCGTATTTCAGTACGTTATACGAAACACACCGTGACAAAGTAAGTTTGTCAGGCTGACTAACTAACATTACTAATTAGGTGATCGGGCCAACAGCCCGATCACCTATTACTCTCGTACGATTTCTTTATTAGGTGATCGGGCCAACAGCCCGATCACCTATTACTCTCGTACCATTTCTTTATTTTTTTATTTTTAGGTGATCGGGCCAACAGCCCGATCACCTATTACTCTCGTACGATTTCTTTGTCTTTTTTTTTTTTTTTTTTTTGGCTTTTTCGTTTAGGACGAAAAAGCCTTTGTTTTCGTTTTGATTTTTTTTTTTTTTCCGTTTATTTCTTCTTCTTCTGATTTTTTTCCCATAGACAAAGCGCATGGGCGTTGTCGGCGCTTTTTCAGGTTGTTCCCAAACATTGATCTTAACCAAACTTGGTGACATCAAAGACATAGTATAAGAGGTGTGCACCCAAGAATGGCTTCATTGTGACGTCATCCGTTACGTCATTATAACACTTTAAAAATGCCTAAAAACCGGAAAATTGCCGAAATATGTACTTTTTAAAATGGTTCCCTTGCCCAAACCACATGACCCAGGGTTTTCATATTTGGCAAACATTTAGATCAGATCATGAGCTTCAATGTTCTTAGTGTAGGCATTTTCATCTGACCCTTCCTTCCTGGGTCAATCGAAGGTCAAAGTTCAGCAAATTCAAAAATCACATTTTTTGTATTTGTTTGTACTTATGAAGCAATATTAGCTATTCAACCATGCTTGATTTTCATAAAACTAGGTACAGGCATGGGCCCCATCACAAACGTCCACCACCATGTAGAACGTCACCATGACGTCAAGGATTACGTAATTATAATAATTTTAAAATGGCACAAAAGTGGATTTTTATCATGAAAATTACCAAAATATGCATTTCGTAAAACGCTTCCCTGTATGAACCCACATGACCCAGGGTCTTCATATTTTGCATACATATATATCAGATCATGGGCTACAATGTTCTTTGTGTGGGCATTTTCATCTGAGCCTTCCTTCCTGGGTCAATCGAAGGTCAAAGTTCAGCCATTTCAAAATTCACATTTGTTGTGTTTTTGTGTACTTATGAAGCAATTTTAGCTATTAAAGTACGCTTGATTTTCATAAAACTAGGTACAGGCATGGGCCCCATCACAAACTTCCACCAACATGTTGAACATCACCATGACGTCAATGATTACGTAATTATAATTATTTAAAAATGGCAAAAATGGATTTTCGTCATAAAAATTAGCTAAAAATGCATTTAGTAAAATGTTTCCCTCTATGAAACCACATGACCCAGGGTCTTCATAAATAGCAGACATTATAGATCAGATCCTGCGCTACAATTTGCTTTGTGTACTCATTTTCATCTGACCCTTCCTTCCTGGGTCAATTGAAGGCCAAAGTTGAGCCAAGTCAACATTTCCGTATTTACAGGGTGGATTTAAAAAAACGAAACCGAGATATTATTGCTAATTGTAATTAAAGTAGGGCGCGTATGAATGAACAGGAGATACCATCTGTTAGGGTCGAATCTCCTCTTCAAAATGACACCATGATCATGTCATTATGTTTTTGGTTGACTGAGCAGTGACCAGTGTTATGCAAGGGGACTAGTTTTAGATTTGACCGTTCTCAATGCGAGCAAACGTCGTACAAATAAATCTTTACCGTAGCTGTCTATTCCGTGTGCCCTGTGTGACACGGCGTCGACCGAGACGGTGACACGGTAACTTTTAACTGTGTCTACCACGGACGTGTAATTCTACAGAAGATGGTTTAACAAAAGGACATGTGAGTAGGATACAATCTTTTATGTTATTTCAGTCTTATTTAAGAGAGTCCACTCTCTACAAGAAAGTAATTGTATGTTATTGAGGGAATGTCGTAGTTTGGCCGTGAAGCATTCATTCCAATGTTCGTTTTCTTCCTTTTAGGTTTAGTAAGGTGCAAAGCTTAATATAGGCCTGATATCATTAAGTCGTTGTCTGGATTTTATTGAACCATCTTTAACAAATATAATTAAGAAAATGTTCCTTCTTGGCCAAATTCTTTTCAATCTTAACAAATTATGTGCTCTGACTTCTGCCTTTGATGACTAATATATGTAGGCCTATATCAGTTTTTCGAGTAAACATCGGATTTCCATCCCAAATGTGAACAAAACAAACTAAAATTTAACAATATTTTTTTCGCTGACTACATCGTGAAACAGCAGATGAAAATTACCAAAATATGCACTTTTAAAATGTTTCCCTCTATAAAACCACATAATCCAAGGTCTTCATATTTAGCAGACATTATATATCAGATCATGGGCTACAATTTGCTTGGTGGAGTCATTTTCATATGATTCCTCCGTCCTGGGTCAATTAAAGGCCAAAGTTCAGCCAAGTCAAAATTTGCGTAAAACAATGCATAAGCCACCAAATGTCGACTTCTGTACGTGACCGGCAGAGGGCGTCATTCATAAATTACGGTGATGCACAGACCTATAAACCTATAGACCAACGATCGTGCATTGAAAATCGTGACTTGGAAAAGTATGGGCAAATGACGACACAATGTGGCGGGCAAACGTGTACATCTTACGCGTGTGGTCTAGTGGATATGAGGCGGGACTCCCAATCAGAGGTTGGAGGTTCGAACCCCACTTCGACCAACGTGTCTGTGTCCCTGGGCAAGGCACTTAATCTCAGTTGCCTCGTAAACCCAAGCGATATTTGGGAAGCTGTTAAGGGGAATGCCACAATCTAACTGCTGATAGTGTTGTGCGCCTGACCAGCAGCCACCTAGTTGAAGCGAAATGGTTCTGGTGATTCCCTGATGGCAGCGGTAATAATGGTAACAGCGCCTTGAGCACCCTGCTGGGTGGATATGTGCGCTATATAAATCTCATCACTATTATTCAGATGCCCACATGCTTTGACCTTTGACTGTTTGACCTATTGGTCAAACAGACTCTGCTTGTAGTTTGAACGTGTTCAGAGCTAGTCTACTGTGTTATGGTTCAACTAGGGTAGGGTATTCAAAACTATGGTGTTGACCTTTGACCTTGCTCTACCGGAAGTGCATTTAAATAAACCTATTTTGTAAAAGTGGTCAACGATGCCGAGATCGGGTTGGCAGTGTTGGTGTCTAAGGTAAATGCTTTCCAAAAAATGCGCCCTCTAGCGGCGAAATTAACAAATCTTAAAATTACCCTTTCATAGCAATGTTTGCGAAAATTAGCCCATAGTGGTGCTTATAGAGTACGTCGACCACCAAACATGTCTGTAGTTAAAACATTGATTACGTCATCAGTCCTTTAAAGGTAACGCATTAAAGGTTAATATTTTAGGTTAAATAGTTAATATGTTAACAACATCTAATTTTACAAGGTAAGCATGCTCATTTTTCAAGTAAAAAAATGTGAAAAAGCCCTACGCCCTGTTCATAGAACAGACGTAGCTCTAGTTTTTTTCTTTTTCTTCTTCCACTCAAACGTTTCCAGAGGTTTTCTTCAAAACGGTTCAAGCTATCAACTTGAAACTTGGTAGGAACATCAACCCCAATGTGAAGATGTGCATACAAGTGTGACGTCATTGTGACGTCATTAGGTATCAAATTACAAACCAAAAATGACCAAAATATGCATGTTTTAAAATGCTTCCGTCTGGAAAACCACGTGACCCATGATCTTCGTATTTGACAGGCTTATATATCAGATCATGGCCTACAATTTTCTTCGTGTGGGCATTTTCATCTGACCCTTCCTTCTGGGGTCAATCTGAGGTCAAAGTTCAACGAAAACGAAAATCTCAATTTTTGCACTTATTGAGCAACAATGCCCATCAAACCAAGCTGAATCTTTAAGAAACTAAGTACAGGCATAGGTCCTATAGCAGACTTTCACCAGCGTGTTTAATATTATGATGGCATCAAGCGTGACGTCATCGTGACGTCATCAAGTATCAAATTACACCTCCCAAAAAACCAAAATATGCATATTTTAAAATGCTTCCGTCTCGAAAACCACGTGACCCAGGATCTTCGTATTTGGCAGGTTTATAGATGACATTCTGTGCTACAACTTTCTTTGTGTGGGCATTTTCATCTGACCCTTCCTTCTGGGGTCAATTGGAGGTCAAAGTTCAACGAAAACGGAAATCTCAGTTTTTACACTTACCAGTAACAATGCCCATCAAACCAAGCTGAATCGTTAGTAAATTAGATACAGACATAGGCCCTACGGCAGACTTTCACCAGCATGTATAGTATCATGATGGCATCAAGTGTGACGTAATAATGACGTCATCAGGTGTCAAATTACAAAAATTCAAAGGTTATTATTTTCAAAATTCATATCTCAAGAACCGTAATAGATACTTGAACAATTCTTTCACAACATGATAAGTCTAAATGAACTGAACAAATCATACGATGTCATGACCCCTGTGTGACGCCTACTTCCGGTCCAAACCGGAAGTTGTTCGAAAATGTGCAATTTTTTAGCATTTTGAATGCAAATAGATTCAAAGTGGTAGTGAATTTGACCATATTTCTACGGAACGAAATGTTTCCACACATGTGGACCTTTTGACTATACCATTGGTGACGTCATTACATGGACGGTGGTTACGTAATGTGGTGTCAAATCACGCAAATTTGGAGCTGAGATGTTTTAAAATGCTGTATCTTGAAAACTACAACAGATATTGGTATGATTCCTTCGCCACATTTAAGAACTTGATGTTCAACATATTGTTCAACAATTTGTGCACAAAATTGTGACGTCATGATGTCGTCACAGGTGTCACATTACAAGATTTCAAAGGTTATTATTTCAACAATTCATATCTCAAAACGGTGCAAGCTATCAACCCCCAGCTATGGCGGATATGCAGGGAGGAGATATTAGTTACCGGATTAGTGTATACAGCAGCCGATTTCACGAAACTTTACGCAATTGCGCAAGTCCACTTACGCCATAAGTTATTGCGCAAGTAATGGCGTAAGTGGACTTGCGCAATTGCGTAAAGTTTCGTGAAATCGGCTGCTGAACTTCCATTTTTGCCATTCCACAGGTGATAACAACGTCTGAAATTCATCACAAAATGTTCATTTAACCCGATCACCTGGCGTTTGTAACAACAAACGTCATACCTCTAGTTTTTTTTCTTTTTTTTTCTTTTTCTTCTTCCACTCAAACGTTTCCAGAGCTTTTCTTCAAAACGGTTCAAGCTATCAACTTAAAACTTGGTAGGAACATCAACCCCAATGTGAAGATGTGCATACAAGTGTGACGTCATTGTGACGTCATTAGGTATCAAATTACAACCCAAAAATGACTAAAATATGCATGTTTTAAAATGCTTCCGTCTGGAAAACCACGTGACCCATGATTTTCGTATTTAGCAGGCTTATAGATAAGATCATGGCCTACGATTTTCTTCGTGTGGGCATTTTCATCTGACCCTTCCTTCTGGGGTCAATCTGAGGTCAAAGTTCAACGAAAACGAAAATCGCAATTTTTGCACTTATTGAGCAACAATGCCCAATTAAACCAAGCTGAATTTTTAAGTAACTAAGTACAGGCATAGGTCCTATGGCAGACTTTCACCAGCATGTATAATATTATGATGGCATCAAGCGTGACGTCATCGTGACGTCATCAAGTATCAAATTACACCCCCAAAAAAAACAAAATATGCATATTTTAAAATGCTTCCGTCTTAAAAACCACGTGACCCAGGATCTTCGTATTTGACAGGTTTACAGATGACATTCTGTGCTACAATTTTCTTTGTGTGGGCATTTTCATCTGACCCTTCCTTCTGGGGTCAATTGGAGGTCAAAGTTCAACGAAACTGAGAATCTCAGTTTTTACACTTACCAGCAACAATGCCCATCAAACCAAGCTGAATCGTTAGTAAATTAGATACAGACATAGGCCCTACGGCAGACTGTCACCAGAATGTATAGTATCACGATGGCATCAAGTGTGACGTAATCATGACGTCATCAGGTGTCAAAGTTATTATTTCCAAAATTCATATCTCAAGAACCGTAATAGATACTTGAACAATTCTTTCACAACATGATAAGTCTAAATGAACTGAACAAATCATACGGTGTCATGACCCCTGTGTGACGCCTACTTCCGGTCCAAACCGGAAGTTGTTCGAAAATGTGCATTTTGTAAGCGTTTTGAATGCAAATAGATTCAAAGTGGTAGTGAAATTGACCATATTTCAACGGAACGAAATGTTTCCACACATGTAGACTTTTTGACTATACCATTTGTGACGTCATCACATGGACGGTGGTTACGTAATGTGGTGTCAAAATACGCAAATTTGGAGCTGAATTGTTTTAAAATGCTGTATCTTGAGAACTACAGCAGATATTTGCATGATTCTTTCGCCACATTTAAGAACTTGATGTTTATCAAATTGTTGAACAATTTGTGCACAACATTGTGACGTCATGATATCGTCACAGGTGTCAAATTACAAAAATTCAAAGGTTATTATTTTTAAAATTCATATCTCAAGAACCGTAATAGATACTTGAACAATTCTTTCACAACATGATAAGTCTAAATGAACTGAACAAATCATACGATGTCATGACCCCTGTGTGACGCCTACTTCCGGTCCAAACCGGAAGTTGTTCGAAAAATGTGCAATTTTTTAGCATTTTGAATGCAAATAGATTCAAAGTGGTAGTGAATTTGACCATATTTCTACGGAACGAAATGTTTCCACACATGTGGACCTTTTGACTATACCATTGGTGACGTCATTACATGGACGGTGGTTACGTAATGTGGTGTCAAATCACGCAAATTTGGAGCTGAGATGTTTTAAAATGCTGTATCTTGAAAACTACAACATATATTGGTATGATTCCTTCGCCACATTTAAGAACTTGATGTTCAACATATTGTTCAACAATTTGTGCACAAAATTGTGACGTCATGATGTCGTCACAGGTGTCACATTACAAGATTTCAAAGGTTATTATTTCAACAATTCATATCTCAAAACGGTGCAAGCTATCAACCCCCAGCTATGGCGGATATGCAGGGAGGAGATATTAGTTACCGGATTAGTGTATACAGCAGCCGATTTCACGAAACTTTACGCAATTGCGCAAGTCCACTTACGCCATAAGTTATTGCGCAAGTAATGGCGTAAGTGGACTTGCGCAATTGCGTAAAGTTTCGTGAAATCGGCTGCTGAACTTCCATTTTTGCCATTCCACAGGTGATAACAACGTCTGAAATTCATCACAAAATGTTCATTTAACCCGATCACCTGGCGTTTGTAACAACAAACGTCATACCTCTAGTTAATTTTAGTGCAGGACTAACTAATTTTCCTGCAAGACTAATAATTTTGCCGCATGACTAATCATTTTTTAAATTAGGCAAATAAGACCCTTTTTCATGACTAATTAAAATTAGTCAATTCAAACCACGTATGACTAATTGGAAATTAGTCAAATAAGACCCAGAGTATGACTAATTTTTTTGTGTCAATTGACGAAATAAAGTTTTCAGTGTATGGGATTTTCTGATGGGTTCTGACCGTGGGAGTAGTTCACAGAGTAGGGTTTCCTATGGGATTTTCTGATGGGTTCTGACCGTGGGAGTAGTTCACAGAGTAGGGTTTCCTATGGGATTTTCTGGTGGGTTTTGACCGTGGGAGTAGTTTATAGAGCCGGGTTTCCTATGGGATTTTGTGGTGGGTTCTGACCGTGGGAGTAGTTCATAGAGCAGGGTTTCCTATGGGATTTTCTGATGGGTTCTGACCGTGGGAGTAGTTCATAGAGCCGGGTTTCCTATGGGATTTTCTGGTGGGTTCTGGCCATGGGAGTAGTTCATAGAGCAGGGTTTTCTATGGGATTTTGTGATGGGTTCTGACCGTGGGAGTAGTTCATAAATCAGGGTTTCCTGTGGGGTTTTCTGATTGGTTCTGACCGTGGGAGTAGTTCATAGAGCCGGGTTTCCTATGGGATTTTCTAGTGGGTTCTGACCATGGGAGTAGTTCATAGAGCCGGGTTTCCTATGGGATTTTCTGATGGGTTCTGACCGTGGGAGTAGTTCATATAGCAGTGTTTCAGCTCGTTTCTTCTCCTCAAGGAATGCTGCCGTTCTCTCCTCCACTAGTTCCTCAAGGTTGTTGGCGTACTGCTCCATGCGATTCAGCAGGTTGTCTAGAATGCTCCTGCCTGTGTTCTTCTCTCTTAAAGACAGATTACATGATTGGAAAACGTTTAAGAACAGGAACAACGGCATAACATAACCAAACAATAATGTTGATAAACTGCTTTGTAGAAACTTCGTCTACACTATGATGTTTGATAATTTTGTTCAATCATGTGGCCATTGAAACTGTCCACAGAATGGCTGTCCAGACTTTAGACTTTGTCTGAATTTAGCTGCATGTTCAATCTTTTGGCAGACAAATTAGATCATTTCTGATAGTGTCCGATGGTGTTTGACGCGCAGTCCACACTGTCAGATTTTTGTCTGACAGACATGGCAGACTTTGTCCGTCAGACAAAAACCTGAAAGTGTGGACAGCCATAGCCTAATTTTATGCCAACCTGTTAATTTCGTTCATGAGGGTATTGAGCGCGTTGATGCTTGGTCGGTCACGTGGATCCTCTGCCCAACATGACGTCATTAAATCTTTAATCTTAGGGTCGACATCTGCACTGGTTATTCGGGGTCGAAACGGTGGGGAGGTCCGGGGAGGAGACTTGATTTTCTCGAGTATTTCTTGAGCGAAAAGAACAACACAAACAGACTGATGAGAACAATTTGGTCTTTAAATGTAATGTATACGATAACAAAATAATACTCTGACCGAAAAATGTAAAAGGCTGAGATGTAACGTAATTATTTTATCAGGCAGTAACGTGTATGAACACATCTTCTGGCAAGGCTGACTGCACCAGCCTCCATAAGAGCCACCGAGGCAGGGTGCGCCACTCTGCCTGGAGTGCCGCCCTGAGCTCATGAACCTCTAGGGTTGTTTGGGTGCCGCGCAGATTCAAGGGTCAGGTTTATCCGACGCAGGCTCAAGAGACCTGCAGGATTTTCCCAGAAACAAGAAATGTCACATTTCCTTGCTGTGAAAATCACTTTTGTTTGTTGTTCTGATCAAAAAAACTAATTCGCACCTCATCGGGATTCGGCACTATACTGTTCTGATAAAAATTGATATTTTAAGGAAATTGTGGGTTTTTTAATCGTAAAGGTCTAAGGTTTCCAAACACTATTTGATTAAAATTATGGTAAACCATAAAATTCACCGTCGAGCTGGGTGTTTTTAAATTCCTCTGAATACGGAGCCTCTCTCGTGGCAACCTCTCCCATGATGAACCCGAGACTGTAAATGTCGCCCTCTCGTGTCGGGCCTCGATGTGGATCCCGGAGAAACTCGGAGCGATCCAGAGCAACTCTATGAAATAAACAAAATCCATCTTGTTATGTTGTTTGGCATCTTCCGCAACTACGGCCCTTCATGCCATCAACTATACGGTAATTCTACCTCATATACTATGTGAAAAACGTCCTACTATCTTAAATAGGGCATATCTTTGTCATTTGCCAACAGATGTAAACCAACATTTCAGATGATGTAAACAACGCCTTACAAATTTTATTGAGTGTCTTGCACCAGCTTTGTCCGAAACGGTGAGATTTAAAAGCCACACGAAAAAACCTCAATATCAGAATCTGCCACTTTCGAGATGGCATCCTCCGCCACTGTCATACATCACTGGAGACGATGGCGCGTGCTGCAGCCAAGCGCTTCTGAAAGACTGTTGGGTCACCCCTAATACCATTCCACAGCTCCTTGATCATGTTGCGCAATTCATCAAGAGGAGCAAAGGTACCTCTGATAGACAATTCCCTTGACAATGGAGGATGCCAAGTCGAAAGTGGCAAATCCTGAAATTAAGTTTGTTTGTTTTTTTATCGTGTGGCTTTTAAATCTCACCCTCTCGGTCAAAGCTGATGCAAGTCGTTCAATAACATGTGTCAGACCTTGTTTACATGATCTGAAATGTTGGTTTAAATCCATTGGATCAAAAGTAGGACATTTGACACGTTTTTGACACGTACAGTATACACTTCTGTGCCACTTACTGGCTTGTTGAGCATGTTCACCGAGGTTCTGAGCATTGCCCTCTCTGAGCTTCCGTAGTCCAAAATCGACAAGTTTGAGAACAAATCGACTGTCGACAATGCAGTTGGACGAGTTGAGTCGACCGTGCACTCCCAGGGCGCTGCGGTGAATGTACTTCACTCCCTGATATGATCGACAGGCAAAGTGCCGTTAACCTTACGTACTGGTGACGTCATTCTTTGTTTACAGGTTCGTTTTTCCGAGGGAGCCAAGAGGCTCGACGGTTCTCAGTTCCATATGTTGGAACGTGAGGGCGCTATTTAGTAGGGTGGAATGTTTAACCGGTTAACCGTTTAACCGAAAAAAAAATTAAAAAGCGGTTTTGATGAACATTTAAACGAAACCCAATTTTAAAGAATTTTACAATAGATTCCAGATGGTTATTTGTAATGACTTTATGAAAGTGAAATAAATTTATATGGGGTCGTATAGTAACATTTGACTAGATAAAGGTTCAATTATTGTTTTGGGGGACTAGGAGTATTGTGCACATTGCACATGCATCTATAAACACCAGCAAAAACAATTTATGTCAGCCGAACGGTTAAACGGTTAACCAACACTTTACCATCCCTACTATGTAGCCTTTTGTGTGTAGCATTTGTAAATTGGTTGGCGCCCCGAATTCTTGCAGTTTAGAAAGTCACATACTATGCTGTTGTTGCTACGTGGTGCCCGCCATTGCCTAGCAACCAACAGTCTGGTTTACTTTATGCTACTCTCTCCTTCGGTGAGCACGGTATTGATTCTGTACTTCACACCTGTCGCGTTCACCACATAGCAACAACAATTTAGTCCGGCCAAGTGGATACTAAGTGTGCGTGTGAAAGGGAGTACGTCAGACGCTATTCATGCGAAACACGCAAAAGGTCAATTTTACAGTGCGATTTTATTACAGGTCATTCTGGTTGGTAACCAGGGGTTAATCTTCTTAAATCGTTTTACGCTTACTAGTCCGGTCAATTTACGGGAAAATTGTGACTGACCTAGAACTAATTGCAATAGAATGCATTCCAACACTGGCTGGTGTATAAAAAATCACTAATTAACATACTGAAAATCTAATATTTTCTACGAGTGGAAATGTGATTTTTTGTTCACGCTATTTCGCGATAAATTTTGTAAGTTTGTTAATCATTACATTGAGGGCGCTATTTCGTCTGTTACCTATCAGGAATCCGTGCACATTATGTAACAATCTTCGGAAACACGACTACTCGTAGCAGACGAAATATTTCCCGTCGTCTGCTAAAGTTGAGGCATTATAAACGAAACAGACATGTTTTTTTTCACATTTCGGGGATTTTGTTTATAGTTAGTGGTCAAACAACTGCCCTACCTGTTATTCCTTCTTGTAAATTGGTTTGTAATAATTGTTAATGTTTGCTTGTGTGGATAAAATAGCAGAGTGTTGTATAGAAAAATTGTATAATAAGGTCCATGCCAAAAACATCAAAGGAAAATATATCTTAGATTGTTTGGTTAAAACACATGTACTTCTTGTACTGTCATTGTGCTTATTACGAAAAAAAAATCCCAAAATTCGACCATTCTCATAGAAATAAGAGCGTTTTCCTCAAGCGAGCACCTGATTTAGACACTGCCGTCTGCTCGCAAATGGTCGTGATTCCGTGCACCTACTATTGCGAAACATGTAGGTTGGAGTATGTTACCGGACTAGTTTCTGAAATGCCGTCGTCTGCTCGCAGGTGGTCGTATTACTACCGGTACGCATCCACTATTACGAAACATACAGACTGAGAAACGTTACCAGACTATTTATTTATTCTTAATTTTTGTCTTCAAAAACACATTTCCACTCAAAAGAAACAATTAGATTTTTCATATGTTGTTTATTTAATGTTGTGGCGTAGATTCATGTTAGAATGATTTCTATTGCAATTATTTCTAGGTCAAATCGTAAATTGACCGGACTATACGCGATTCTCTTGCGTTCAGCATATAGCACGAACATTCAAAGCGACCCTGTCAGAAAGAGTTACCATTGCTATCAACACTTTTAGTCTGGTTTTTCTTGTCAACTCATGAAGTGAAATGTTTGGTCACTGCAGATGATGTAATGACCTTTAAGACGGGTCGCACCGCGTTGCAGCGTACATACGTTTGGCGAAGTCGATCCTATAAGTTAATTATAGCCTTCCATAAAAATTAATGATTCGTGTATCGCGTTTCGTAAAATCGACCGCTGTATGTAGAGACACATTAGTGAAGATCAAAACAGTTCGGACGGTTTCAATTATTTTTGGAAGTTCAGTAAAAGTAAACTCGGCAAAATCGAAGCTTGAAAAGTCAATAAACTTTGTGTACATTCGCAAAGGCTAATGGGAGTGAATGGCAAACATTGCCAGCGAAGTGTGCGTAAACCTATGACGCGGAGGCCGACTCGGCAAAAAAAAGAGTTTAGGTACATGTATCAATAATTCAGTATTTTTTTCTTTGAAACATATCAAGCATACTGACTAACATGTCCCGAAACAGAAAGGTTACATATGAGAAATCATCGGGATTCCCTTCGTAGCGGCAATACAAAGAGTCCGTATAATTCATCCTCTTGCAACAGTGCCCCTTTAACGCACTCCCTAACTCATGCGTACAGTGGCCCTGTTGAAAAAGGCCCCATTTCGTGGTGGGACTAGCGACAGAAATCTTGTCGCCTTGGCTGGACCAATCAGGACGCTTGGCAGTGCATTGCAGCATGATTGCAGGCATTCAAATGTAACGCGCGCAGATTGTAAACACCGTGCATGCATGTGGTACATACCCGGTAATGCTGGCCGTTGTCCGCGTCGACGATTGGCTGCTATTTAAAGCATACTGGGGAATCCGTTCCATTACATTCGTCAGCATGCATCCCTGTTATTAATTTGAAAAACTGCGCAGTAAATTAAGGTCGTCGTTTGAAAGTTTGGTAGGAATGGGACAGTCATAAGGAACGGAACCCAATACAATTTCTGGAAAGTATAGAAATCGTTTCTTTTCGGCATAACATGACCGAATTGATTAAATTACATCAAAATGACTCGGGCGTGAGTTGGCTCAAGACAACAGCCGGCTCGCTCCACATATTTGCGTGTGTTTCCTCAGGGTATTGTTACGTCGCTTTGCAGAGTGGAAATTCCCTGATATCTCAGGATGGTATAACTTGGACTAGTAGCGGCACATGCAATACTACCAAAGCCGTGCCGTATAGCGTTGCATACGCGTGCCGATGCTGCTTGTTCATATCATGTACTCGGACTTTTTGCCGCAACGATGGGAATTCCAATAATTTCTCCCATTTGCCAGCTTACAGTTTTCTATCGTGGCGTACAAGGGACATCGCAATTATCGCACATTTGTTCTCAAATATCTTTGCAAATATTTGCGATGTCGCAAAATGTTTGGCAAATATCTTTGCATATAATTTGCGATGTCGCAGATTTTGTCGCAAATATCTGTGCAAATATTTGCGATGTCGCAGATTTTCCGCAAATATCTTTGTAAGTATTTGCGATGTCGCAAATTTTGTCGTAGATATTATCTTTGTAAAAACCTACATTTCTTTGCAAATATGTATAGAAATTTGCAATATCGTACATTTTTTTCACATACTTTAATGCAGACTTGTTTTTGTTTTTTGTTTTTTATTAAGGAGCTAGGGTCTATACCTATACAGCAAAAGATGAGAAAATGGCTTTGAAGCTGTCTGAGCTGTATGTTTGCGAAGAATCGTCCGCCATCGCAAATATTTGCAAAGATATTTACAAAGAAATAAACGACATCACAAATATTTGCAAAGTTATTTGTGAAAAAAATGTACGGCACCGCAAATATCTACAAAGATATTTGCGACAAAATATGTGACATCGCAATTATCTGTAAAGATATTTGAGACAAAGTGTGTGACATCGCAAATATTTTGCAAAGATATTTGCGATGCTTCATATGCTCCCAAAAAAATGCTGAAAGATTGATACCTGCAGAGTTTTTTGTAAACAATGAGTGAAAAAGTACGTTGGCCATGTTTGTCATTCAATCCAATAAGCCTTTATTTAAAAGAATCCTGTTTAAAAGGTTTATTTAAAAGAATCTTAAAACCAAAAGAAAACATTTAAATTTCCTTCGGTATTGTGTATGTCCCAGGTAAGTGTATGGATTTATCTTCTCATTCATCTAAATCCATCCATTTGAGAAAACGACGGTAAAAGCTTAAATTTAAATATCCTTTTAACATCTTTTCATCTGGTCTTGCGTTCCTGTTATTCTTCTTATAGCGTAGTGAAATGCGATTTATTATCTATAAACTCTCTCAAGTGGCTGCAAGGTTAAGTAAATTCCAACGTTGCAAATTTGATCACAAAACAGTAGGCTTTAAACTATTCCTGTAGATAACAATCTTTGTTATTGTTTTCCCCGGACACTGCATTAAAAGCTTTGAACGGGCGAGATACTCACCGTAAGAATTTACGAAAACATTAGACATGTGCACTGCATTCAACCTTTTACCTCCAAAAGTACATTTTAACGAGATAATTTATTCCACTACCAATGCATAGTTCCGAGTTTGCCTAGTTAGCTCCGCCCCCGTGGATATTGTTGCTATGGCTCACACGCTATCTTCAAAAATGGCGGCACACTACGCACAAAGCAATGGGACTTTCAACAGAAAGCACAGATTCAATGGAGAAAACTCAAAGGCATTCATGTTTCAGGGTCGACAGTTATCTTAGAACACACAGAGTAAAGGGCCAGTAATACAGGGATGTCATATCATGACATACGTGCTTTCGTACCTTTGAACAACGAAACGTCTGGTCTTGAAACAAAAAATTCACCCGGATCATCGCATACAACACTGTACAAATTGTATGGGGCCGGCAGAACATATCGCGTAATCATGTTGTTGTGAGAAAGTGCACTTTGACCTATGTCGGTGATATCTGCTAGCTCTGTTGTGATTGGTCGGTGGGTTCGATTGATTGACAGGTCGGAACTATGCATTACGCCACACAGGCCCATTGTGTCATTTGCATTTCAGGATTACACAACTAAAGAATAATGTTGCCTTGTACAAATTTCAGCCACATAGTTGCAGTAATACTTCAGAAAACCATAAAAATCCATGCATTGTTTCTGTGTTGAATGAACAGTAAAAAAATATGTTGGTAAACAATTGGAAAACACCTTCAGTTGGCAATTTCTCCCACAAGGTACCATTCTACACGAGAAAAACCATGTGGTGTTTGTTACCATTTCTATCAACACTTTTAGGTGGGTTTTCTTGTCAACTTGTAAAGTAAAATATCCGGTTACTGCAAACCTTCAGTTGGCAATTTCTCCCACAAGGTACCATTCTACACGAGAAAAACCATGTGGTGTTTGTTACCATTTCTCTCAACACTTTTAGGTGGGTTTTCTTGTCAACTTGTAAAGTAAAATATCCGGTTACTGCAAACTTAAACTTGCTGATAACTTTAACAAAGATCGTCTAAACAGTGTACTCTTACATAACTTTAAACACGTAACAAAACCCTATTGTTTCTCTTTTACCTTAATGACGTCACTTATCAGGGAGTACTTGAAGAGCCAATCAAGTTTAATGGAATCGTTGTGCAGAATGTCCTGCCAAAAAATGAGTAAACGGCAATCATTTTACACTTTTAACAGAACGAAGTCGTAAAACGTTTCTTAAAACAAGGGAGTATACCACTGTGCCTTATAGCTCAGCTGGTATAGCGTCTGCCCGGTGAGTGAAAACATGAGGGATATACCGCTGTGCCTTATAGCTCAGCTGGTATAGCTTCTGCCCGGTGAGTCAGAGGTATTGGGAAAAACATGAGGGATATACCACTGTGCCTTATAGCTCAGCTGGTATAGCGTCTGCCCGGTGAGTCAGAGGTCTTGGGCAAAACCTGAGGGATAGACCACTGTGCCTTATAGCTCAGCTGTTTTGGGTTAGAATCCCTTACTAAGGTCCTTCGATTCTTCTCTCATCCTAAGTTTGGTTGTTTCATTTCAATAGTGATTAGGCATTGGGAACAAAAGCATCACGTAACTATAAAGAATAATGCTGATAAACTGCCTTGTAGAAATTTCAGCCACATAGTTGAAGTAATACTTCCGAAAATCGTAAAAATCCATGCATGGTTTTTGTGTTGAATGAATGGTAAAACAAAACTGTCTGCATGTAATTAACAAACAAACACCTTCAGTTGGCAATTTTTCCCACAAAGGTACCATTTTACACTGAACAATTCGTGTGGTGTTCGTTACCATTACAATCAACACGTTTAGTCAGGTGTTTCTTGTCAACTCATGAAGTAAAATTGTGTGTCATTACAGATGATGTATTTGGCTTTAAAGGCACAGCTCGTCAATGCGCGCGTGAGGCCAAATTCGTGCCACGAAATACGCAGCTCCATGCCTTTGCTATTGAGCTGCGTATTTCGTGGCACGAATTTGGCCTCACGCGCGCATTGACGAGCCTCTGCATTTAACTTACCATGAGGCTACCTTTAGGGCAATACTCGTTTATAATTGCCACGTGCGGAATATCCACGCATAACCCAATGAACCGGGCCAAGTTGGGATGTTCCAAATCTCGCATCTGGCGAGAACAAAAAAATAAAAAGATAAGTTATATCTTTCTAATAGACCAGTTGCGTAATAGATTTTCATAAATGCTAGAGTCCCGCCTTCACACTATATGGCGTTCACCTACGAGTGAGTCAAGCACCATGCTATACCTGGCAAATCGAGCTGTTTCCAGGTGGTGCACGCTGGTACATGGTAACCGTGCGGTACCTGGAATACCTCGCATATTACTCTATGTATTTTTAAGCTGGACCATGTTGATTGAACATGTTGATTGGCAACTTCAAACCAGTCACATAACCCAAAATCGTTTCTCCATTTTCTTGAATGCATCATTGCAGTTTGGAAATCTTCCAGCTTTCAAAGTTGACATCGATTTCAAGTTTTTAAAAACACGTTCTATTTCGTTATTTTGACGAAAATTCACGATGAGTAGGCCTACATGTTTTAACATGTTCATTTCAACATGTAATTTCGGATGGTCCAGCTTTAAAATGCATTGAGTAATGTGCAATGTATTCCAAGGTACCTCACACACTTTCGCGCTGGTTGCTATGTACCAGCTTGCACCACCTGGAAACGGCCCGATTTGCCAGATAGTCTGGTGCTTGACTCACTCGTATGCGAGCGCCATAGCGCGAGGGCGGGACTCTAGGATTTATGCAAATCTATCACGCAACTGGTCTATATACGGAGAGTCTTCCAAATATTTCCTGCGCTGCTGCTCAGTTTTTAAAGATATATTACATGATTGGAAAACTGTTACTAATAGTGTTATCTTCATCTGAGATTGAGGATGTGTATGATAAAAACCAACCTTTGTAAAATGCCAATAATTAGGGATTAAAAGTAGGTTTGGCCAGTTTTAAACATACGTTTAAAACCGGATAGGGTCCTGGGAACTGATAATGGCCCAAGCCGAAGGCGCGGGCCATTATCAGTGCACAGGACCCTAGCCGGTTTTAAACGTATTGTTTAAAACTGACCAAACCTACTTTTAATCCCATTCATAAATACCTTTTTGCGTAAATCGGTAAAACTCACACAAATTAGCTCGTCGTTTTGCCATGTTCTGCATTCACTTTCTACACCCACAGTGTCAACACCGCGTTCGTACAACTTACTGCTAGCTGTGCGTCGATATGTTTTTGTTCAATCGCGCGCGTTACGCGTAATCCAAGCGTGTTGTACGCGCACGCACACGACTGGATACTTGTCACAGTGCACAATTTGCTTTCGGGAGCGTGCAGTTTCTGTGTACATGTGCGTATTCCATACGCGCCTACCAGAGTGCGGGCGCGGCTGCTAGCCAGGCTTAAGTGTTTAAGGCTGACTGTGCCTTTATCGCTTGTTTAAAACTGCCCACGTGGCGTGCTTTCAGCCAATAGGGATGCGTAAACTGTCTAAGGTATCAATGAATTAGAAATAAAAGAAGTAAAATGACTGTTTAAATACTTACGTTCTTCAATTCGATAAGAAGACTCTTGGGAAGATCTATATGATCCTTAGATACCATCTTGATTGCAACAGTGCGGCCCTTTAAACATACAACAAAATCAAGCGCGTTTCCGTAATATCGTTCGTATACGCGATTCAAAAAATAATTAAACTCTTGCCAAAAGATCGAGGAGTAACAATCGGTCAGTATGATCACCTCTTGTGACAAGGCCGACTGCACCAAGCTCCGTAAGAGCCGCTGAGGCAGGGTGCGCCACTTTTCCCAAAGTGCAAGGCTCCAGACGTACGTCAGCTCATCCCACGCAAGTTCAATCAGGTTGAAAACTAAACAAAATGGGTTTTCTGAAAACCCGTTACTGCAGGATTCGCCCAGAAACAGGAAATGTCACGTTTCATTGTTGTACATGGGAATCACTGATATTTCAAGAAAAATTTCGCTTCACACATTACGCCCACAGCGGTTAACCACCCCCAGCGCCCGGACTTTTTAAAAGCGAAATTGCTTCATACTTTTAGCCAGATTTTTCTCTCACCCAGGACAGAGATTTCCAAAGTTAGGGTACCTACACATAGAGGAACTCATACCTTTTCCAAAACACGTTCCCTCATCCAGAAATCTTCATCCATCTGGCCAAGAGGCGACGATCATTCTGCAAGTTCCAGAAATATCATTCCTCCTTTGCCGTTTCAAACAACATGGCGGCGGCCTCCGGGGGTGATTGTAATGCATTAGGCGCGCAGTGCGCCTAATCTATACGCGCCCAAAAAAGTCCGGCCGCTGGAGGCGGTTAACCGCTCTGGCCGTCATGTATGACGGCCAGGGGCATTCGGACTATGAATGGGCATTCGGGCTATGAATGAACATTCTCAATGGTCAATAGACTGCCGAAGTGAGTACGTCACCTTTTGTTGGTTGCCTAGGCAATTGGATCTAAACTAAAAATCACCCAACCGTGTCCCAGTGCTTTTCCAATGGTACTTTTCCCGACGGCCATGATAGTTTAGATCCAATTGCCATGGCAACGCACGTCACACTTCGGCTGTCTATACAATGTTCATAATTATTCCAATAAGTCAACATCTCACCTGGTAGAATGCCGTCTTGATGAACGTTTGTTTGCCTTCCTCGGTTTTCAAAGAGGCACTCCCCTGCGTTTAAACACGTATATTGTGTTAACAGAAATTTTGTAAAAACAATTTTAGGTGTGCGACAGAATCACTATGAGCAACTAACAATGGAAATTGGACACACACCATTGTTAATAACAATGGTTTGTGCCCAATTTCCATTGTTAGTTGCTCACAGTGAATGTATGATGGTGATTAAGGGCACCAAATGGGACAAAGAAATTGACCAACTGATGTTGTATAAGTTATCTAATGCACGTGACGGATTTATGTTGCAGTTAACTGCGAAACGCAACTACATGTTCTGTGATTAACGGGCACAAAACGTTCGAAGAAAATAACATAACAGAGGCGGATCCAGCCTCATTAAAATACAGGAATACAATGGAATTCAAGGGGTCGGACCCACTGAAATCAGTATTCCTGTATTTTAATGAGGCTGGATCCGCCACTGCATACCGTGTAACAGTTATAAAGAATCTGCCCGGTGTATCAGAGGTCGTGGGTTCGAATCTCAATTATGACCATGTGATCTTACTTAGTTAATTATCACCTAATTAGTGCGCCTATACCAAAAATGTATCCGATTAGATGTCCGTAAAACGCGAACGCAAACGTGAAGTGCTTCGATCAGTCCGCCATTATTCTGAAGAAATTTTAGAGCAGATGAACCAAAATCCACATCTTTGACTTTCGTGGCGAGATAATGTTGTTGCTGTGACCAGGATTCGCGCCTTAGCTAAAAGCCTCTTTAAGATATGACTAGTGCTGAAACAATTTCACGTTCGCGTTTTACGTTCATCTAAACCTCCCTATTATGTAAAACACGTTCATTAATATCGTCAAACCGTTTCTGCAAAAGGGAGACGTGGTGGTCTAGTGGCTAGCGTGTTGGACTTTCGGGTGATAGGTTCGTGGTTCGAAGCCTGGTCACTGCTATCGCGTTGTGTCCTTAGACAAGACACTTTACTCCACATTGTCTCTCCCTACCCTGGTGTTTAAATGGGTACCGGCAAATATTGGTTGGGGAAACCCAACTAACTGCTGGGGGTAAACCTATGATTGACTGGCATCCCATCCAGTGGGGGAGTAGCAATGCTCCAAGTCACTCCATGCCACGGAAACTGGGGATGAGTACCCGCCGTATGAGCCAGCTTAGCTTGTGAAGCGACTGGACCATGGTCGAGCAGTTTAGCACATAAAACTCAACACCATGTCAAATTGTAACGGTTGTTGGTTCGATTCCTGACCAGGTCCGTGGTGCCCTTGGGCAAGGCACTTTGTCATACGTTGCCTCTCCACCCATACGGGAGCAAATGGGTACCTGCAAGGGTTGCAGCCCCTCAGTGCTTGTGTCAGGCTGCCGGGACTGCATACTCCCCAGGGAGTTGTGCATACCAATGACAAGGGTGATAATATTGTAACGGGTCATGAGAATCCTGCACGTACATGTATGTGGGCTTGGGCTATATAAAACATCATTATTTTAAAGCTAATTTTCCTCTATGCTTACAATGGAGGAGGAGCTTCTGAGTCCATGGGCGTGGTCACTTTGCATCTGTAGCTCCTCCCACTTTATTTGCCACACCCTGCTTTGGATCTCTGCATCTCTCTTCAACTTTCTGAAAATAAAATACACAGGACTTTCCCAAACACCCGTGACATTTTATTTGAATCGATTTAAAGTTGGTATACATGATTGGTAAACTGTTGCAAATAGTTGTATTCCCCCTGTGTGATTGAAGATATGCATGATTAAAACCAACCTGAGCAAAAACCAGCTCCGTGCTTCGTCTAACTTTTAAGAAAACAGTCAAAAAGGGGTTTGCAGTCATTTCGCCCCAAAACCACTTCGCCCTGAACCACTTCGCCCTGAACCACGGCCTGTGCACGAAGTGGTTTTGGGGCGAAGTGGCATTTAGGCGAGGTAACTAGTGTTTGGACGAAGTGATTTGGGGCGAAATGGCACTTGGGCGAAATGGTTTTGGGGCGAATTGAATTTACGTCTCGCGAGACGAAAAATAATTGTTTTGCTTATTTCTCAAAGACTATAGCACTTCAGACAAAACCATTTCAGGGGAAGTGTTCTGCCGTCATCATGTTTATATCGTGTAAGTTACGTGTAAATCTGTGAACATTTCTGATTCCTCGAGATACCAATCATGTGTACTGCCTTTAAGCTAAACTATAGGCCTACACGTTTCGTCAAAACGAAATCTGAATGTGTATGAGCCTCTGGTTTAAAGATTACTACATGTTTGGAAAACGGTTACAAACGGCGCTATCTCAACCAACCTGTGTATAAATCAACTCAGTACCTCATATACTTTTCGAGAAAACATTGAAAAATTGTGTAATTGTTTTTAATAATTTAGGTTTCCCTAGTTATACTGCATGGAAAACAAAATCATAATAATTACGGTAGCCAGAGGTATAGTTTGATACAAAGTCACGGAGGCACCCTTGTAAAAACTCAATAGGCACACGCATTTATATATATTTATTTTTAATTAACTTTTTGTTTTCATGATATCATCTCTGGCGAAATCATTGGACAGTTGTAACCACTTCTATCTTCCATTTGAGTAAGGGTTTTTTTCTCGGTCAAACGGTTGATTAAAATGTTGGGACATTGGAAATCTTGGACTTTAAAAAGACGGTCGTAGAACCTAGCTCTTGTGCTGTCGGTAAACCAAACAAACTCAATGCGAAATCCATAGGACTTCATCTAACCGCACCAATCCGTCTTTTATTTAGTTTCAATTTAACTTGAATCCCGGGGATTAATTTTAAGAGGCACGAAACGAAAATTTAGATTGTTTGGAAAGAGTCCAAGAACGTACATTAAAATAAAATTGTCTCTGTCTTGCAATGTACGCGCGCGCGCGCGGACAAAATAGATTGCGTGCTGGATGAAGATTGAAAAGACTCATAGATCACGTGCTGGATGAAGATTGAAAAGACTCATAGATCATGTGCAATGTATATTAATGACAAAAATGTGCTGCATGTATACCGGTTTTATTGCACCGTATTTTGCCTAAAACGGCCAGAGATAGTCATCAAAAATCAATTACAAGACTTGCAGACGATGGAGATTTTGTTTAATTTGACGAGACTTTTTCTTACAATCAGCTAGGGATGGGGATCAATTTTCAATTTTCGGTAAATTTTGTAAAAGCGAAGAAAATTTAGCGCGCGCACCATTAAAAAATCCGTCAGCGTGGATCCCACGGGACTCCTTGCGGCTGCCGGGTCATTTTTGGGCATCGGGCGGGCATCGAGTTACTTTTAACTCGGACTTAAAACCTAGTGCGGCGTTTCGCATCGCAAACTGATCGCCAATAAATTGGTCGATGCCTGGCCGATGTCCGGCAGGGCATCGCACACATTGGGCGGGCTCCGGGCCAAATTTGGGACAACCAAGACAATCCATATATCGGCCAGGCGCCGCCCAGGCGCCGTCCAGGCGCCGCCCAGACGCCGCTCAGACGCCGGCCGGGCCCCGCCCGGCGTCCGGCCGACTTGGCGGCGCCCGGCCGGAAATCGGCCAGGGTATCGCAGTGACATAGGCAGGACATCAGCAGGACATTGGACGAGTGCCTGCCGGACACCGGCCGATAAATTGGCCAATAAATCGCCCCATTCCGTCATTGCAGCGTGCGGGGCACTTTTAATTGTGACTGTGACCGCCCAATCGCGCGATCTTTCGCCGAACTCTACACGCCGACCGATGCCTATAAATCGCACACGCTGCCCGGCCACTTTAATTGTGACTTGGGTATTACATTTCAGAAAATTACCTTAACAATCCATGTATTGTTTTTGTGTTGAATGGTAGAAAAAAATCATCTGCAGATGACTTTAAAAAAAAAATTCAGTTGGCAATTTCTCCCACAAAACCATTTCACACGAAATGAAAACATGCGGTGTTTAATACCATTGTAAACACAGGTACCGCAGCAAGGTTCGAACCCGCAACCCCACGTTTTCACCCATAAAAACTGTCGTTCGTACCAAACAGTTCCCATATACGGTCAATTCAACCATCTACATGTACATGTATATGACACCTTGAAGCAAATGTGACCATATCTGTAATACATGTATAATGTGAATATGGCTGAATCTAACTGTCATGAATTTACAAAGGGTTTGTTTTCTGTGATAAATTTGATTTCAAAAAGATACACACCCTTTTTGCAGAATGGACGAGGCTATAAGCCTGCACCATGGCCCTAAACCCTCTGGTGCCGTAAGAGCGGCTGCCATGCAGGGCAAAGTATGGAGCGCGGTGAAATTCGTGGCACGAATTTGTCTGTCGCGCATTGACGAGCCTCCGTCTTTAAGTTAACATATCAATTCTTTTTAGATTTCGGTAAAAAAAAAGTAAGCAAAAAATAAATTTACAAAGGCCTTACCTGTATATGATCAAAATGGCAACACCTCCGATCACTAACACGCAACTACCAACGATAACTGTTGCCATCAATGTTGAATCGGAAACTGAAAGTTGAAGGGGAAAAAATCAACAAATTTAAAGCTTGATGCTTGCAAAACATCTAATCATCGTATACATGATCAAGAGTAATTGCAAGAAATACTGATAATTTGAAAACCTATTTTGCTTTGCTTCACCTTGTTTATTGCAAGCCGGGTTCTCGTCGTCGAAGCCACACTCCGGTGTATCTAGCGGGGGCTCCACGGCGTCTCCCGGCCACGCTATGTCCCCTACAAACTCCAATTGGCCGGTAGCACCGTAAAAATTTGCCACCACCTAAACATATTTGGGGGAAAAGAAAGCTTCCAGTACGATATGACTTATGATGCACTCCTCCATATACTGTCGACTATGCTCTTCTGTCAAATTTTGATTTAAGTCCGAAGATAAGAGCAAATCTCACTTTAAGCCAAGTCTCAATTCAATTCTTAGTCTTTATAAGTTCAAGTCTCGATTTAAAGGCCCTGCTATGTATCATTCGCAAGATACAACTTTTTGCAGATTCGTGGAATAAGAGTGTAAAATATATAAGGAAGAATGTTGGTAAACTAGCATGAAGAAATTTTAGCCACATAGATGCATTAGTGCTTCAGAAAACCTTGAAAATTTATATATGGATTTTGTGTACAAAGCAAGTATACGGTAAATGGTAAAACCAGTCCGTGCACGGAATTTGTTTTTGGAAACCCACCTTCGGTTGTCAATTTCTAACATGAAATACCATTTTTGACGGAAATAAATTAATGTGGTGTTTTTTTGTTTGTTTTTATTTTATTTTATTTATATACCACATCCAACAGCGGAGGGACCGCCAATTACAGGAATGGGAGCAAGTGTGGTTGAGTGCCTTGCTCAAGGGCACAGGTGCAACAACCCGTCACGGCCAGGAATCGAACCTACATTCTAGTACTAGCACAGGAACTTAAGTTCGACGCACTAGACCATTGCTATCAACACTTTGAGTAAGGTTTTTCTTGTCAACTCATGAAGAAAACAAATTGGGTCATTGCAAATGATACAATCTGCCTTTAAAGCCCAATACATTTTTGGGGTACCGTGTCCGAGCGGTTTAGGTCAATGACTCGCATTACTCGGGTTAAAACGTGGGGTTGCGGGTTCGATACCCGGCCATGGTACCTGTACCCTTGAGCAAGGCACTTAAACACACTTGCTCCATCCTTCAGAAGGGATGTAAAGCCGTTGGTCCAGTGTGTTGTGTAGCGCACTTAAAATATCCCAGAGCATTCTTTCATGAAGAGTAAGGGGTTTCCCCGGTGTCTCTGGCCGTGTCCATGGCTGAGCCACTGGGACACTTAAGACCAAAAACAATGAGGATTACACTAACGTTTCAGCGCAACGACAAGAGTGCAGCGAACGTACTCGAAGCATAAAAGTAATGGGGACGATATCAACAACAACATTGTCGACCCTGATGGAGATGCTTGAGGGGGAAGGGCCGGTGGTTGCCCCCAGTGCCATTACTTCCCTGGTGTTAGAGAAACAAGGAACAAGGAACATTTGAAGTGACCCAAAATTTTACTTCACAAGTTGACCAGGGAAAAAAAACGACTATAAAAATGCTGAAATATGGTACCTTTTAATTAGGCTTGGGCGACTCCAGCATTTTCAGAGTCGACTCCGATTCCAAAAAAGAATCGCGATTCCATTCGGAATCGATTCCATTTTTCGCGGGAAAACATTAAATATATTCAGCGTGTTTAATGGGTAAATGAGCGTGTTTATGTATGTACATCGACGATAATACTTATTGTGCCGACGACGACCTAATTATTGGCACTAAACGTCCCCGAAATGATGCCGGCCTTTACCCACACACTTTCTTAATAATGTGGAAATGATCAGAGGCTAAATATTCTTACAAAAGTTGGAGTTTTGCCTTTGGAATTGCTAGGTAATTTCTGGAATCGTCAAGTTATCACTAGGAATCGAATATAAATGGAAGGGAATCGATTCCTACTGGGAATCGATTCCTCAAATCTGGAATCGCGATTCCGATTCCTAAAGTGGAATATATTCTACTCGATTCCGGCGTGGAATAGCCCAAGCCTGGTACCTTTGTGGAAGAAAACTGCCTAAAAGTGTTGTTTTTTTAAATCGTTTTAAAAGTTGTTTACCATTTATTCAACAACAAAAAACATGGATTTTTAGGGTTTTTTGAAGTATTACTGCATCTATGTGGCTGAAATATCAACAAGGCAGTAATTTATCAACATCGTTCTTTAGTTAGGCCCTATGTGTTATGACGTTGTTCCTCGATTTCGTAAAAAGTGCCATCTGCAAAATTATATAATGGCCTTTCAAGATGTATTATCCGTGTGTTTTGGGTGTGGCACCTCGAAAAATCAATTCTTTTCTTGACATTATATTTTTCGAGAAACATACAACATATTCGCTTTCAAATGAGACAAGAGCGAAAAACATCGACCAACGTTTAGTTATCGAACAATTACTGCCAATATTTCGAATTATTGGCGGTCCGTCAATAATATTCAACTCGCGGTAAGGCGTAGACTTGTCCAAGTCTGACTTCCCATGTTTGGTCTCTATTGCGCAGCGTACAACGTGCCTTCTGGACTAGTGGCCTGTCTAATCTGTTTTCTTTTTTTCCAAGACAGACGACTGGACAGGCCACTAGTCCAGAGTGCGCGCTGTGCGCTTCGACCAAACACGGGAAGTCAGAGTTATGGGCAAGTCTATAGATAAGGCACACAAACCGCCACACAAAAATGGCGTTTTCATCATCAAAATATATACACTGGATGAAGCAACGACGTCTAAAATTGAAGCCACCGTCCGCCATTGTACCCCACCAAATACAATGCCTTGCCTAGACTGGTCATACTGTCTTCACTAGTCTACATCATGGTCTACATGTGTTAAGTGGAATGCAAGTGATTGCATGGACCGGGGAGCAGTCTAGGCCAAGCATTGTTCGTGATGGGGTACAATGGCGGCCGGTGCCTGGCTTCAATTCTCGTATAGCCAACTGCTATTGCATACTTCATCCAGTGTATATATACGAAGGTTTTTATACACAGGCTTGCCGATGTCTAAAAAAAAAAGGATGATTTTTATTTTTGTTAAAATAAACTAAATGTTTTTCAAAATTCGAATTTGCCGATATCCACCATCCTGAGATATCAGGGAATTTCCACTCTGCAAAGCGACGTAACAATACCCTGAGGAAATACACGCAAATCTGTGGAGTGAGCCGGCTGTTGTCTTGAGCCAACTCACGCCCGAGTCATTTTGATGTAATTAAATGAAATTAGTCATGTTTTGGTTAAAATTCCAAATATCTATATTTTCTAGAAATTTGTTTGAGTTTTTGTTCTTTGTCACGTTAATCATATCGATAATTCCTGCAACATTTGTGTCTACTACGCAATATGTAAACAAAATTAATCAGAGGGATGCGGAACGAGTAACATAATGTCCTGTTCAATAGAAATAGCGACTAATCGGCGAGCGCGTTAAATCGGACAGCTTGAAGTTGGCACTGGTAACAAGGTGGATCGTAGAAACACCGAACGCCACATATAACAAACCTCATGATTGGTCTAGAGAGGCGACAAGATTTCTGTCGCTAGTCCCACCGCGAAATGGGGCCTTTTTCAACAGGGCCACTGTACGCAGGAGTTAGGGAGTGCGTTAAAGGGGCACTGTTGCAAGAGGATGATATCCACGGACAATATAACTTTAATGGTCGTTACTAGAATTTGTTCTACATTGGCCACGCACGACTTACCATGGATTCGCCGTTGGCCGTGTCTGTCATATCCCATAGCGAGCAGTCCGCGTCGCGGTCGCCGTTTGCGCTCATCGTGACACGCCCGGAGATACCTGGATGTTTCCCGAGGTTTTTAAAACAACAATTTTTAGTCATATTGTAATTAAATTAAAAAATTTTGTTCATAATGCTTAGGACATGTTACTTGTTATATCTCATGTTAATTCAACAGGGCCCACATTACAGGTTTGTTCCAAATCGCTTACACACAGTATGCGCAGCAATATTTTGATGTACTAAAAACCTAACACGCGTCGAGAAATAATTTATACGAACCCCTAAACTAAAAACATTATTGTCAAATAAAACACTGCATTCAAAATTCAAGACACATGATTCAAAAGTACACACTTTGGTCAAATTTGCACATGCACTTCCCAAATGAACAAACAATAGTGGCAAGCTGTGTAAAACAGGAGAGGCAATGCTTAACGCACAAGGCTCAATAATGTATTTTCGAGAACATGTATTTGTTTCTCTCCGTTTCTGTGGTCACTGTCGTGCAACATACACAATTCTTTTTTACAGAATCAAACAGGTGATATCCCACGAACTGCCAGTCAATTTACAATTTGACCTTAAATTGCAATAGAAATCATTCTAACATGAATCTATGCCACAACATTCAATAAACAACATATAAAAAATATAATTGTTTCTTTTGAGTGGAAAGGTGTTTTTGAAGCAGTTTTGTAAGACAAAAATTAATAATTAATAATTAGTCTGTATGCCTACGTTTCGTAATAGTGGATGCGTAGTAATACGACCACTTGCGAGCAGACGACGGCGTCTCAGAAACTAGTCTGGTAACGTACTTCAACCTACATGTTTCGCAATAGTAGGTGCACGGTAATCACGACCACTTGCGAGCAGACGGCAGTGTCTAAATCAGGTGCTCGCTTAAGGAAAACGCTCTTATTTCTATGGGGATGGTCGAATTTTGAGATTTTTTGTAATAAGCACATTGACAATACAAGAAGTACATGTATTTTAACAAAAACAAATTAAAGTGAAAAAATCTAAGATATATTTTCCCTTGTTGTTTTTGGCATAGACCTTATTATCATCACCATATTATATAATTTTTCTATACAACACTGTGCTATTTTATCCACACAAGCAAAAATTAACAATTATTACAAACCAATTTACAAGAAGGAATAACAGGTAGGGCAGTTGTTTGACCACTAACTATAAACAAAATCCCCGAAATGTGAAAAAAATAACTTGTCTGTTTGTTTCGTTTATGCCTCATCTTGAGCAGACGACGGGAAATATTTCGTATGTTACGAGTAGTCGTGTTTCCCGAAGATTGGTACATAATATGCATGGATTCCTGATAGGTAACAGACGAAATAGCTCCCTCAATCTAATGATTAAAAAAATTACAAAATTTACCGCGAATTGGCGTGAAAAAAAATCACATTTCCACTCATAGAAAATATTAGATTTTCAGTATGTTAATTAGTGATTTTGTTATACACCAGCCAGTGTTAGAATGCATTCTATTGCAATTAATTCTAGGTCAGGCACAATTTTCCCGTAAATTGACCGACTATAAATATATATCCCTCTAAATCTGAAAGAGTGAAATTAGGGACAAGACGTTTGGAAAATCTCTCCTAGTTTAGATTGACAAAGTTTGAAAAAGGACCTCACCGAGTGAGGAAATTTCACTCCCATTTGTCTTGTTCCTAATTTCAGTAAGAGGAAGTGAATTTTCACTCGAATGGATTGAATTTTAACTCTTATGAAATTAGAGAGTTTATACAAAGAAGAGTTAGAAACGTTACGTCGTAATGTTTCGTTATTGAACTGAGAGCTGTCGGATATCGATCACAAGTCTCAAGCGACAGTCTTAAGTAGCAGATATACACTGCTATACAGTAATGACAACGTTCTCGGTTTGAATGGCAGTTTTCCATGCAGAAACGCACGAAATTAACCAAGAATTTTTGAGTATTATGCCTACGTGTATACTCCCAAAAAAAATCTTTGTTACAATTTTTCTCAATCGCTTTAACACGGTTTTTGCAATCTTAAACCAAACTGTTAAACGAAATAACTCCGTTTCTACGACACTTCGTGCGGTAACTGAAACACAAAATACCTTTGCCAGAATCAAATATTGTAGTATTCAAATTGCAACAAAGCTATTACAAAAGCTCACACAACCGTCAAATCGCGCAGATTTTGAACAGACCACTAACGCCCATTGACAAACGTTGTGAAACAAAGGTAATAATGAACGATTCCTTATGTCCGTTGCATTGGCGCGTAAGTTATGCGAGTGATTTCAATGGACTGTTATTTTTTTCAATTTAAGTTACGTACATGGCACATAGAGTTGTGAATGGTGTATAATTTTACTTCTGACGGTCGCCACTTTAGTTGCAGTTACCGTGTTAAAGCGATTGAGAAAAACTGTAATTGCCTTATCGTATTCGAGACACACACAATGGTGATTTAAAGTAGATCGATATGTGTATGAAAATTTGTCATTGTTTAGAACAACCCGAATTCACAAGTGAAAAGCCTTTAAGTTCACATGTCTTTCCGATTTGAGTTTTGGCGTTGTTTTCCTGAATCACATTGGATAAAATTGATGACCGTGCCAATCTACGTATCAATTACAGTGAGAGGTCTTTTAAAAGAAGAAGAAAAGGCTCGTTTTGTTTGTTTCCTTACCTCCTCTTTAGGCCTATTATCTTTCTTTTTATGTATGTCCTTCAGAGGCCCTCTCATCCATAGCCTACCTTTACCCAACAATTTCGCACGTGATAATTGATCAACTTCGTGTGCTGTTTGCATTTGTTTGTGTGTCGTATAAACTACTTCAATTGTACAAGTTTCCACTTTTTGGAAATAATGTCATTTGATTTACAACTGAAATGCACACAAAAGAGGTCCGTGTATCCGTTAAATGGCTTGCATTAGTCGTCTTCTGTATGGCAGTTGGTGCGAAAACAACCAGAATGTACTTTAGGTTTTTGCACATATTCTGCAATCTGCACGTTTGTGAACGGCAAGTGTTTGCATTCAAATATTGTGGCTTTAGGTTCACTTATCGTGTGTAAGCGACTGGAAAAACTGTAATACCGAGTTAACAGATTTGTTAACATAACACTAACACGTAACAAATACAAAGAATTGTGATTTAGCTCAATGTGGCGGCTTTATGGCACTGTACAAAACTCACCATCGAAAGTTCGGTTCCACATCTTTCTGGTCACTTTATACCCATCGGACAATGAACCATTCTCGCCCAAAGTCTCGTTCACAGCGAGAGAAAACAAGATTATGACGTCATGGAAGGCGCTGGGAAAGTAGTTGTACTGAACAAAAAGCATGATAAATATGTATTATAATTTACTTTAAATTGCAAAGGGAAAACGAAGTTATTTTGCATTCATAAATACCTTGGACAGTTTACGCATCTCTATTGGCCGAGAGCACGTCACGTGGGCAGTCTTAAATTAGCGATAAAGAATAGTGATAATGCCCGGCTGGCTGTCCCGCGTTTGTGCCGTAGTCAGCGCGTATATGGAACACGCACATGTACAACGAAACTGCACTCGCCTGAAAGCAAATTGTGCACTTATATCATTATATATAACTGGAGACGGCATCTGGCTGGAATCGCGTCCGCGCGTGCATTTTCAAAGTAGGGTAAACAACAATCTTGTTCGTATGCATTGTACACGTACTGCAGCAAAGCACGCAAAGTGACGCGTTAATACCCTCCCTACGCGCCGCCATTGTTCGGCCGCGCATTTCTACACAAACACTCCCAGATGGCGTATCCAGTATATGTATGTAAATCAATGACTTATATCACAGACTTATATCCAGTCGTGTGCGTGCGCGAGCAACACGCCTGCGTTACGCGTAACGCGCGCGATCGAACAAAAACAACATCACGCACAGCTCGCAGTTGTACGAACGCCGTGTTGACACTAGACTGTAGGCATAGGAAAGTGAATGCAAAAGATGGCAAAACGACGAGCTAATTTTGGGGAATTTTACCGATTTACACGAAAAGGTATTTATGAATGGGATTAAAAGTAGGTTTGGCCAATCTTAAACAACACGTTTAAAGCCAGCTGGGGGTCCTGATAATGCCCGAGCCGCCAGGCTTAGCATTTTGCCTGTTTCGCATTATTATCGTCTGGTCTACTGATATACTTCCTTTCACATGCACACTTAGTATCCACTTGACCAGACTAAATTATGTTGCTATGTGGTGCACGCGGCAAGTGAGAAGTATACAGAATCAATACCGTGTTTACCGTATAAGAGAATGACATATAAAGCAACCAGACCGTTGGTTGCTAGGCAATGGCGTGCACCACGTAGCACCAACAGCATAGCATGTGACTTTCTAAAATGCACCTCCATTTGAAAGTAAAGAATGCGGGTGCCAGCCATTATGCAAATTATGTTACACGCGAAATGCTAATTCAAAGTGCACCTTTTTATTGTTCCCGCCATACTTCAAAAAGGCTATTTCGGACAGTAGACAATGTAGCCTATGGCTATATTATGCACACATAATCCGAGTCTTGCGTTGCACGGCGAAATATAATCTAATTTTCGACTTTTGTTCGCTAGTTTTCTCAGTGCATGTAACAATGCGAAATACAGAGCAACTCATACATGCATTTATTACATCTCGATTAGACTTTTGCAACAGTTTACTAGCTGGTCTTCCTCAACAAACATTAAATCGTCTTCAGCGTGTACAAAATGCTGCAGCACGCCTCCTATACGCACAGCAAATCATCTGATCACATTACTCCTATCCTACAGAAGCTACATTGGCTACCAATCAAAGAAAGAATCCATTACAAAATAATCCTCCTTACTTTCAAGGCCCTACACGGTTTAGCTCCTGAAAATATCCAGGGTTTACTGATACGTCGAACCACAAGACCAGGTTGAAGGTCAACTAGCGCTTCCCCACTCTTTGTGCCACGTACGAGACTGTCCTCTTATGGAGACAGAGGTTTTCAGAGTATTGCTCCAAGGTTATGGAATTCTCTTCCTCAGTCTCTCAGAGAAATAGATAATATCACTGTCTTTCAGCAACAACTAAAGACACACATGTTCACAAATGCATTTACAAAGAATTGATAATTTAAACCATTGTTCAACTAGACCAGCGCCTTTGAATGTTTTTACAGATCAAGTGCGCTTTATAAATGCTGTATTATCATTATTATTATTAAATACACGTATTACCTACATAATAAAATTATTCTAAAAATGTTCAATGTTACACCAATGCTTCAAAATGGAATTGCTGTCAGAATTTTTCGAATTTATCTGTTTTCAACATTGGAAAAGTGCATGTTTAATCGACTAGGTGACTAATTTAATTAGGAAAAGCTAGACAAAAAGTTGAACATCCTTTTAAATACAATTGTGTTTCTCGTGAGTCGTACATGAAAGAGGATTTTCATTTGCGAACATACAATGCATGTGCACCTTTCTTTTATTCACAAACAACGCAATTATTCGATATGGCGTTCGTTACTTTGCCCATGCAGTTGCGCTCTCATGTAACACCGAGAGAAAAATTGGGTTCATGTATAAAGGAAAACCTGAGGGAGTATACCTCATGTGTCAAAAAAATATGTCCTACGTTTGATTTTAAATAACTTTGTTAGATTTTAACCAAACTTTCACATCATGCAAACAAGGCTTGACAAATGTTATCGAGTGAGTTTCATCAGTTTTGACCAAGAGGGTAAGATTTTATAGCCATACTAATAAAAGGTCAATTTCAGAATTCGCCACTTTCGACTTGGCCTCCTCTAATGTCGATACACCACTAGAGACTGGTGGAATGTGCATGCATAGAGCCAAAAGCTTCTGAAGAAATTCAGGATCACCCCTAATGAACAAGAACATATTGCAAACCATCTTGATGGTTTTGAGCAACTCAACAAGAGTGCAAAGGGACCTCAGACATAGACAATTGCCTTGACAAAAGTCGAAAGTGGCAAATTCTGAAATTTAGGGGGTTTTCGTGTGGCTTTTGCCTTTTAAATCTCACCCTCTTGTCCAAAACGGATGAAACTCACTCAATAAAATTATATTTAAAATGTGGTTTAAATCCGTTGGAAAATGAAAAAGTTATTTAAGATCAAAAGTTGGACATGTTATTATTATTTTGTAAACACCTAGTACCACTGTGCCTTGTCGCTCAGCTGGTTGAGCATGATCAGGTTCGAATCCCGATAAGGCCCGAATATGATTTTTCTTTTATCCCAAGTCTGGTTGTTTCACAAACAACGAGTGTCATTTTGTATGGACGGCCAAAGTTTAATACTTGATACTGACATAATTCGATTGAACAACTTTAGCGCCAATTCTGTACTTTCGGTAATTACATACTTTCACTTTTTTACTCTCTTTTTCCATTTTACATTCTCTCATATTCTTTATTTTTCTTCCCTTTCCTTTTCCCGTACAATCCCGATCAACTTTTGTAATTTATATTACTTTTAATTACGAATATAGCTTACGTCATCTCCCGGCGGGCTTGTCCAATTATAAACCTCGTTACGTCGACGTTCGACCTGCCTTTCGAACTCATGAAACTCGTCGCTGGTTGGCTGAAAGAGGCTGAACGTCATCAGGGCCTGATATGCGACTTTAGCTTCGGAGTCGTAACCGTCGCCCTATAAAAACAAATTAATTTGAATGTTGTACATCTCCAGTAATATTTTCCCATATGCTTTGTATTATGGGTGCCGCCATTTTCTCCGAAAACTGGGTGAAAAACGACGTATTTGCGTACAAGTTCCTTGTGCATGGTAATACAAACTTTACAGCTTTCTGTACAAGCTTTTTAAGGACAACTTTAAAGGTTAATTTCTTGCACTTGCTCTCTTGATTCCGAATCTTCAACAAACATTACATGTCAATGTTATATAGGCCGACGTCACGCAACCAAAATGCATGTAAACATTTCCATGTAATATATTATGAAGACGTATAGAAATATCCAAAGTTATCATGCAATCAATTAAGTGACGAATTCAAATGAAATATATCTAAATTTTATTTCCTAAGGACGAAATTGTTCCATTCGTCAACTGGCAACTGCTGACGACGAAATCAAATAATATTTTTCGAAAAAGTGTGAAAACGTACGAAATAATTTGGACAAAATAATACGAACATGAGCGACTAATTACGAAATTAAACATGGGAAATGCAAAGTTGTGAATTTTCGAGACGAAATTGAAGTTAACCGGTTATGAATTTGAATGAAATTTGTTTTGTTTAATGTGCGGGAAAACCTATATAGGCCTATATAGGCAATGCTGCAATTGCCATTCTTTCATGAATTTTGTGTTTCCTTTGTCCTATTTCTGATCTTAAATATCCCTTGTCATTTTTCAACGGATTTAAACCAGAGAAGTATACAGACTTGGCCTCCTTCAATGTCAATAGGCCTACATCGCTGGAGACGGTGCTATGGTGGAATGTGTGTGCCGAGCCGAAAGCTTCTGAAGAAAGGCAGGATCACCCCTAATGTTATTGCAAAACATCTTGATCGTTTCGCGCAACTCAACAACACACAAGGGACCTCAGCATAGTAGAGAGTTTCCTTGACAATGCCGGAAGCCAAGTCGGAAGTGGCAAATTCTGAAACTTACTCAAAACGAATTGTCAGGCCTTGGTTACGTGATCTGAAATTTTGGTTTAAATCCGTTGGAAAATAACAAAGTTTTATATACAACTCTGACATTAGACTAGTTAATCGAGTCTATATATACAACAATACTTGGCCTATTGCACAGCTAGCTCCCTCACGTTGAGCCCAATGGGCGGTATAGCGACATTTCTTCGCACTGATGATATGCTGATGAGCTTTCTGTCTCTTTTACAAATGTATAGACTATGTAAGTTGACCTCGCGAACGTACGAGACCGCGCGAGACCACTGTTATTTCCGGGCACAAGACCCTATCTCTTCAACGCACGTCGCGAGCGAAATTCTTGGATTATTTTGTTTACGCAGGTTTTTGTAAACTCAGACGGCCCAAAACGCGTATCTCTAAATAAAATCTTGCATTCCAATTGATGAAGTGGGGTATATAATCAAAAATAAGCAATAGAAATGTAAAAATTCACGATCTTTTCTGAGCCGACAAGTCAATCTTTGAAGATCGTAAACTACATGCAGCAAAAGATATGCAACACGCACAGCAGCCAACGTACGTAGGCCTACAGTGTACATACAGACCTCGCTAGCGAAAGGCGAAACGCCATCTACCAAAAGTAGAGCTTGCAGACTTTATTTTAGAGTGCCCAAGTTCGAAGCATTCATTTTCACATGAATCCACACTTGGGTCATCCATTCCAAATTGGATGAAGAATATGCTAGCAGAGAAATTTATTCAGGTCACGAAATTTTAATTTTTTTTATCGTTTTTAGAGATAATTATGCATGTTTTATATATTGTAAAAAAAAACATTTTAGTTACCCGAATGACTTTCGGGTCGGTTGTATACTTAAGATTGGACAGAAAAATTTATATAGGCGTTTGAGTCGTGTTGTGCCCGAAAGCTCAGATTTGACCTTTGCCGCGAGACTTACATAGTCTATTTCTGCGGTACAGATTACATTAAACTTACTCTTTGCCAAGACGAGTCGCCAAACAGCCATGTGTTGTTGTACAAGTAGACGGAGAAAAATGCAAACTCTCCGTTGATGTAGCCCGCCTTATAGGCATCAATCATAGTACGCCGTACTGCGTCCAATGGAGTCAATACAAATATAACTGCCGAGAAAATAATGAAATAAAGAAACTTGTTCAACCTGATTTTCCAGAAATTTTATTTCGTTCTATTACCTAACAATCACATAAAATACCTCCCCAAAATACTGTCCCTAGAAAGAAAACAGGAAATTTGCAACGCCTAGTTTTTATGTGGAAGCAAAAATGTTGTTGTGTGCTGCTACGAATAGACCTGCAACCGATTTCACGAAAAATTGCGTAGCTTGCGCAAGTTTTGAAAATGGCGTAAGCCCCGTAGGCTTGCGTGTAATTATCATAGGACTGTTGCGCAGCTTACGCAATAAAATGTTGCGCAAGCGGGCTTACGCAGTACGTAAGGTTTCGTGAAATCGGCTGCAGTTGCGTGATAGATTTGCATAAATCTCATATAGAGTCCCGCCCTCGCGCTATGGCGCTCGCGTGCAAGTGAGTCAAGCACCAGACCACCTGGCAAATCGGGCCGTTTCCAGGTGGTGCAAGCTGGTACATAGTAGCCCATATGCAGCACGATATAGGGTCGAAGGTAGTGGGTACACCACCTATATGCGTTAAAGACTTAGTAATAAAAGTGCAGCCATTTTAATCATATTAACGCTAATACCATCTGGGCCTGTTGCTTTCCCAACCGACAAAGACGCAATTTGCTTTTGAACAAACTCTTCTGGGATACTAGGGAGAGAACAATGTTCGTAATCTGGTGAAGAAGCAAGAGAATGGTCGTGAGACTCATTGGCCTCATTTGAACTTGTGTGATTCTCAGCGGCCATACGTACACCAATTGTTGAAAAATATTCATTGAAATTGTTTGCGATGTCGGTAGGGTCATCAACATATTCTCCGTTTGAGGAGATGATTGAACTCGGGACACATTTTTGTGATGAGTTATCCTTATTTTCCTCAATTGCCGAAGTGTAATATTCGCTTTTCTTTTTTCTGACTTTGTTAGTAACAGCATTTCTTAACTTTTTGTACATATCCCAATTATTCGATGAGCGCGACTTTTTAGCTACATTATGTGCATGATCTCGCTGGCGCATTAGTTGGAGCAATTCTCCATCAAGCCATGGTATAGTGCCGCTTCGATTACGCTTGGACTTGATTGGAGCATGGTGGTTAATAACAGCCATAAAAATCGAGTGCCAGATAAACCACGCTTCGTCGACATGTTGACAGTTAAGAACATACTCCCATGGAGCATTGCGGAGGTCATTATGAAACGATTCGATATCAATATCCTTCAGGCGTCGAAAAGTAATTAAACGACACCCTTTGCGAGGCGTACTAAAAATCAGATCAATAGTTGTTTGGGTGAACTGCGTGACTCGAGTTGGTTCTTGTATTAACTGCTCCATTTGGAAGAGATTCATGCAAGATAATATAGGATTGGGTGCATTAACACCCGCTACATCACTGTTAAAGTTACCAAGTACAGTCATTTCTTTAAATTCACAGGACGCCTTTTCAGTAATATCGGTTAGGTTATCTAAAAACTCGACAGTACACGATGGTGGTATGTAAACAGAACTCATAAGCACTGGCTGTCTTTGCTTACACCTAATACATTCGACATCATCATATTCAAGATCACATCGGTGAGTAAAATTTAGCGTGTCTCTAATATACATGGCTACCCCGCCTCCATGGCGATTTCCGTCTTTTCTAACAATAGAATAACCAGGCAGTGCGATTTTGCATCTGAAGTTACATGTTAAAATGAACATGTTAAAACACGTACTCATCGTGAATTTTTGTCAAAATAACGAAATAAAACGTGTTTTTTAAAACCTGAAATCGATGTCAACTTTGAAATATGGAACGTTTCCAAACTGCAATGATGCATTCAAGAAAGTCGAGAAACGATTTTGGGTTATGTGACTGGTTTGGAGCTGCTGATCAACATGTGCAATCAACATGGTCCAGCTTAAAATACATAGAGTAATGTGCGAGGTATTCCAGGTACCGCTCGATTACCACGTACCAGTGTGCACCACCTGGAAACAGCCCGATTTGCCAGGTACAGCATGGTGCTTGACTCACTCGTACGCGAGCGCCATATAGCGCGAAGGTGGGACTCTGTCATTTATGCAAATAATTATAAGGCGTGACTCTAGGATTTATGCAAATTTATCACGCAACTGGTCTATTAGTTTACTATCCATGGGAAGAAAACGGAAAATTTGCAATCTCCAATTTTGATGTGGAAACAAAAAGGTTGGTGTAATTATATATACTTTATAACCAGATAAATTAGTTTACAAAGCAGAGGCGGATCCAGCCTCATTAAAATATTAAAAATGAAATCCATTGGATTCCTGCATTTTAATGAGACTGGATCCGCCATTGCAAAACATCATCTTTTAACGATATCCTTGAAAATATACGCATCGGATTGAGAACGCAAAACTTCAGAATGGTAATGAGGACAAATATGACACATGATATAATATCAAAATCTCACCACCCATGAGGTAAGGGGGCGTCAAAAAAGTGATTTTTGATGTTTCATACTGACACACAAAACAGAAACGCAAAACAGAAAATTTAGTGTAATTATTATGTAATGCAGGCAATAAGAATGATAAGGCCCAAACAACATTTGTGAGTCGCAAAGACATAATTGTGTCAATAAGGCTGGGTTTGAATCTCATTCATGTTCCCATTATAAAAACAATTGACAAAACGCAGAAAACATATGTGCCGCTGTCACAGGCATGCACAATCATGTTGAATGCAATGCACGTGCAACACGAGTACCTGGATGCATTAAAAGCAAGACACAATTACGAGATACCATGCACTCTCACCATGCAACGGTTAACGAAAGGTGAGAGAGAATTAATGAGCTTTCGGTATGGTGCTGGCAGGAACATCACACAGCGAGGTTGCGATAACATTTAATGTCCATGTGATATTATTGCATTCAAAACCCGTTTTGCGTTATTAAAGTGTGTGCTTTGCGTTTCTAAAATGTGTCAGTATATATCTTTCCAAAAAAAAGAAACAGTTTTCTAATAACATATCAATTCTCCATCGGATTTGAAGTTTATTGAATACAGTTGACTTGTGGATAACAAGGAACTGATTGATTAATCCACTTTGGAATCGCTTTCAAGACTGTTAAGTTCCGCTTTAGTGATTTCGGCTAGGTCCAAGAGGACGCGTTTTGCACAAAGTAATTTCCACATAAATGAAATGTGACATTTTCTGTTTCTGGGAGAATCCTGCAGTTAAATGGGCACACCGGCTTACTGTTTACATAATGTAGCAATCTAGCATCCTTGACAATAATATTTCGATGGTCGTTGTGAAAAAAAATTATCAAAATGGCACGTAATTAACTAGAAATGTTTAAAATTAACAAAAGAGACAAATGTTGGGCTATACGCTTTACCAGCCGTCGCGATGTATTATGTATCATGTGTTTGTAAATAAAGGTGGCGTTCGTTATGGGTCGACACGTGTTTAACCTCGATTCCTTGATTTCCCTGACTCATCACACCTTGCATGATCCCTCAGGTCAGCGCGGACTCGATGAAGCACACCGAACGCAACGTTTTGGTGTCTTTAGCGCGTTTTACAAGTACGAAGCGGCCGAGAGCTCCACTCCCCAGCGAAATCCAATTCGTTTGTACACGATCAAACTGAGCGCAGCTGTGCGGTGTATAGACTTCCGTTCCATCATACACTGCGCGCCGGGAATTGTGGGGGAACTGTAAAGGCACGTATATTCGGAGCCTCCACTAATTGTAAACCATTTTACAGGAGCCGATTCGTTCGGTAGGATCGAAAGACAAAAACGGTCGGATTAAAAAAAAACATTTACAGGATTCTGTCAACAATTTACGTAATTTGCGCTGCTCTTATTCTGTTGCACTGTTTGCACCTGACAACATTTTCAGGTAGGACGTGGAGCTGTACAGTAAATCATGGAAATATCAACAGTTTACCTGTTTGGCGAGACACTAGATCCCTTATGAAAATGTATAGCGTAAATTAAAGAAGCGTGTTTAGATTTTTTCAGAAAATGGATTCCGTTTTAACCTAACAATCATACAAAATGCCTCCCCAAAATACTATCAATGGGAAGAAAACGGGAAATTTGCAATCTCCAAATTGGATATAGAAGCAAAAAGGTTGATATAATCACTGGACTGCTTTATGGAACGGATAAATTAGTTTACAAAACATCGGTGTTTTTTTTTACGATATCCTTAAAAATATACGGATTGAAAGCGCGAAATTTCAGAATGGTATGATGAGAAAAATATGACGCATGATATGGTATTATGATCTCAACACCCATGGGAAAAATGGGGGCTTAAATGTGATCTGCACATCTCCTTTAAGTGACCTTTTTCGACAAGGCTACTCTTACGAACCTCTATTTTTGACACAAGTGAAAACAAATCTTGGGAATTATCTCGGACGTACGAGATAATTATCTCGCACGCAGCATAGGATTATATATATTGGTCCTTGGGGTTCACGGGTTGTGCACAAGTCTATGAAGAAGTTAGAGGATTTGGTCCTTGTGGGGTTTGGTCCTTGGGGGGGGGGGGGGGGGGGGGTTCGGGTCCTTGGGAGGTTCTCGACAGTCCTTAGTTTTCGTACCAAAAACACTAAATTATTTAAGGAAAATTTGTACACAAATCAAAATTGGGGGTCTCTAGTAACCGCTAAACGTGAGGGTTTAAACAAAATAGGTAAATAAAGTCGAAAAACCATCGTTTTAGTGTCCAAAAGTGGTCAAGGACCAGGCTCCTCATCTAGATACTGTAAAATAATTTGAGTAATCTCGCAGTGGTAAAGGGTGTAACTTTAGTAGTTGCCTTGCATATGTCATGTAAACAAAAAAAGCGTCCTTTTTGGGGGGTGGCGGGGCGAGAAACATGGCGCGCCCTGCACTTTTTTTCCGTAGGTGCATTTTAACATGCATATTTTGCATACTGGTGCGCTTTGTCGATAACTGCCATCAACGCTCTTTCCTCAATAGACTGTTACAGAAGCGTTTAAAGGCAGTATATATACATCATTGGTAATCTCGAAAATCAGAAATGTTCACAGATTTACGCCTAACTTACACAATATAAACATGATGAGCGCAGAAAACTTTCCCTGAAATGGTTTTGTCTGAAGTGCTATAGTCTTTGATGAGTATTATAAACAATTAGTCTCATGAGACGAAAATTCAATTCGCCCCAAAACCATTTCGCCCAAGTGCCATTTCGCCCCAAATAATTCGTCCAAACACTACATCACCCAAATGCCACTTCGCCCCAAAACCATTTCGTGCACAGGCCGTGGTTCAGGGCGAAGTGGTTTTGGGGCGAAATGACTGCAAACCCTTTTTTGACTGTTTTCTCAAAAGTTAGATGAAGTACGGAGCTCGTTTTTGCTCAGGTTGGTTTTAATCATGCATATCTTCGATCACACAGGGGGATAAAACTATTTGTAACAGTTTACCAATGATGTATACTTAGTATCTTTAAGTCCCGCCCTCGAAATTTCCACCAACCAATCACTTTGAAGGACAATGGTGATCCACGTGGTCTTTCGGCAATCTAAACAATCTAATGATTTTGCGCACTTTGAAGTCGCTATACGCGTTCTACGTGGGCGGGGCGGGGCTTACTGGATCAGTCTATCAAAGCGGAATCCATCAACCAATCAATCAGAAGCAGAGAAAATTCCCAACGCTCTCAACGTTACCCACTTATGGGGAAAAATAATACGCGCGCGGCCCACACGACAAACCACGACTCCATTGTCCAATTTTCGGACAAATCAATCAAGCCTGTATATACAGCTATACGTTGGCCAATATTTTGATCCATGTGCCATATTAAAGCGTGTTTTGTAGTTTAATAGGGAATTGAACTTCATTCCTATGGGTATACTTCTCTTTTTAAGAATTCTGATGCGATACAAGGAATCACGTTTAACCTCGAATTTTACCGGATTGATTAGGTCCACAACAAACTGCTTAATCTCTAGCGACCCATCCTAGAGTACATTTTCAATTACGGTTACGTTTTATCTGCCATTTTCAATTGATAAATAGTATGTCTGTCGATTGTGCAAGCACGATTTTCTAGGAGAATATTCGTGCATGTATGTGGCACAGTGGACTTATCCATTGTGTCCCCATCATGTCTCAAACATCCAAGGAATTCTACAGTTTCTTTTCAGGTTTTTTGAGTGTCGCATCCATGTTTTACATATCGTGCTGAGCTCTACATTTGGTGCAATATGTGTCTGTTTTCAATACTGGAGAGACGTTTCCCTCCAGGATTATATCTCGGTACAATGTCATTCATCTTCTCTCAAAAAAAAAGAAATATCTTAAGATGGATCTAAGGAGATAACTTCAGCTGAAGAACTGCAATGAATAGTGCCACAACATACCTTCCTGAAAGCCCTTTGTGCAAATTTCCAATATACCGTAACAAGGACACCAAAAAATGTCACAAAGTATGTGTTATATATTTTATACGTTAAATAGGAAATTTGTACACATAGTTTTTAGAAAGGTATGTTGTTGCACTATTCATTGCAGTTCTTCAGCTGAAGTTATCTCCTTAGATCCATCTTAAGATATTTCTTTTGTTTTGAGAGAAGATGAATGACATTGTACCGAGATATAATCCTGGAGGGAAACGTCTCTCCAGTATTGAAGACACATATTGCACCAAATGTAGAGCTCAGCACGATATGTAAAACATGGATGCGACACTCAAAAAACCTGAAAAGAAACTGTAGAATTCCTTGGATGTTTAAGTTATCTTCTTAGATCTATCTTATGATATTTCTTTTGTTTTGAGAGAAGATAACTGGCATTGCATAGAGTTATGATCCTGGTGAAAAAGTCTCTCCAGTATTGAAAACAGACTTAGGGGCGGATCCAGGGGTGCGTGGGGGGCGCACGCCCCCCCCCCCCCCCCCCCCCCCCCCCCTTTTCAATTTTTTTATTTAAAAAAATCCACTTTTTGTGCAAGCTTTTCCTGCTTAAAGTGGTTAAATATTGCCCCAGATCGCACCACAGAGCATCTAGAATCCATCTAGAAGCTGTTAGGGCTTCGCGCTACGTGCTCACTATTTCATTGTCATCAGCATTTCATGCTTAAAAATTTCACCCCCCCTCCCTCCCCCCCCCCCCTCCCCCCCCCCCCCCCCCCCCCCCCCCTCCCCCCCCCCCTCTCCCCCCCCCCCCCCCCCCTGAGTGACTCCTCCTTCCATTGTTCCCCTATTGTGTGTAAAAACATCCAATGAATTTCCTTTCAGGTTTTAGGGGAGAGTCATACGTTAACAAAAGGGCCAGGAAAGAGTGTGTTGAGGTATAGGGGCGGTACGGGGCGAGTCACTCGATCTCATAATTCTTAGGTCTTAGAGTTGCACATTTGAATGTTCAAAGTCTTCGGCCTAAAATCGACCATATTCGCCTTCTTTTGGCTACACAAGAAATTCACGTTCTAAAATTGAGCGAAACATGGTTTCATGAAGGAATTAGTGACAATGAAATTAGCGTAGACAATTATTCTATTATACGCCGAGATCGAGCAAAAGATAACCACGGTGGCGTAGCCTGTTATGTTAAAAATCATTTCAACCACCGTGTTATAAACACAAACGGTACATGTAACAACCTGGAGACTTGCTGGGTAGAATTAAATATAAAACAAAGTAAACCAATTGTTTTGGTTGTTACGTACTTACTAAACAAAAAAACCAGAATATCTAATTGATCTTAAACATCAGCTCAGCCCATTTATAAGTAAAAACTGTGAGTTAAAGGCAGTAAACATGATTGGTATCTCGAAGTCAGAAATGTTCACAGATTTACGCCTAACTTACACAATATAAACATGATGACCGTAGAAAACTTCCCCTGAAATGGTTTTGTCTGAAGTGATATAGTCTTTGAGAAATGAGTAAAAACAATTAGTTTTCGTCTCATGAGACGAAAATTCAATTCGCCCCAAAACCATTTCGCCCCAAACCACTTCGCCCGAGTGCCATTTCGCCCCAAATTACTTTGTCCAAACACTACATCGCCCAAATGCCACTTCGCCCCAAAACCACTTCGTGCACAGGCCGTGGTTCAGGGCGAAATGGTTTAGGGCGAATTGACTGAAAAACCCTTTTTTGACTGTTTTCTCAAAAGTTATACGAAGTACGGAGTTGATTTTTGCTCAGGTTGGTTTTAATCATGCATCCCTTCAATCACACACTATTTGTAACAGTTTACCAATCATGTATAGGCCTACTATCTTTAATATTGCTGGGTGGTTTTAATCTGAATATTTTTAATAACGGTGAATACTCTAAAATTAATGACTTGTGCTGCGAATTTCAATTAACCCAATGAGTTGATAATCCCACAAGAGTTACACCTACTTCAAGTACCTGTATAGATCTGATCATGACCTTGCATCTTGCTTCTATTCTTACTGTTGTTATTCCCATAGGAATCAGCGATCATTCCATGGTGATATGTGTATCCGGAAAATCAATACTAATTTAAAGATGCCCCCAAGGATTACGTCTATTAGAAACTTTAAGCATTTTGACGAAAATCGTTTTTACAAAATTATGTTTCTAATTGCCTTGGCACTTAATTGGAAATTATGGTGATATTGATCATGCCTGGTGTGTATGGGAAGAAATGTTTAATTATGTTTGTAACCAACATGCTCCATATATGCAAATACGGCAAAGGCGGAATAATAATAATAATTAAAGTTGCACTGCCCGTGTTTGGGCCGATTTGGGCGTACAATTTTTTTTTAAAGTTAAATAGGTATTTTTCTAGAATAGAAAAAGTTATCAGCTTTCATTTGGTACCAAGAACGTAAAAATCCATCAAGGATTAATGCCAGTCGATTAAAAACAAGAAATGATTAAAAGGCTGGCAGGTCATTTAATCGACAGGGTTATGACGTAAATGTACATGTGCGCGTACATGTGTACATTGTACACATACTATGTACATATGAGCGTACGCGCACATGTACAACATGTGAAGCACGTTTCAAGAAAAAGGCTTGTATCTCCAATTCCCGACGTCGGAAATTTAAGTTTGTGATATTTTTCGTTACAGAGACACGTAAGCTTTCTAAATTCGTTCGCTTGTGTAAATTAATTGTTTTAATCCTTTCACCGAAACACGGGCAATGCAACTTTAATATGTGGCAGCATACACTGTATAGAGCTCTTTGCGAGATCGAATTAATGTGAAGTTTTTGTGAAAAGAAACTCAATTTTGTAATATGATTCTAGATCAAAACAGAAGTTTGTGGAAGACAGTGAACTTGTGGATAACAAGGCACTGATCGACTAATCACTTTGGAATCCATTTCAAGACTGCTCCGCTTCATTCAGTGATTTCCTCCAGATCTAGAGGATTTGTTTGAACAAAGTGGTTCCAATGTGCTATATATATTTTCCGTTTTTTTTAAAAGATAATCCTGCAGTTACGGGGTTTCTGAAAAACAAATTTTGCTGCATTTTCAACCTGATTAAACCTGCGTGGGATGAGCTGCTCTCTGGATCCGCGCTTCTCAACAGCCCAGAGGTGCAGCTCACTATTGGGTGAGGCACGTTGGGCAGGGTGTCGCACCCTGCCTCAGTGACTCTTACAGAGTCTGGTGCGGCCAACCTTGCCAGTGTATATGTTATGCATCGCAGCGGAATAGACAGCCGCGAAGTGTGACGTGCGTTGCCATGAAAATTGGCTCTAAACATCATGGCCTCGGAAAAAGTACCATTGCTAAGCACAGGGACACGGTTAAGTGATTTTTTAGTGTAGAGCCATTGCCTTGGCAACTAACAAAAGATGACGTATTCACTTCGGCAGTCTATAGTAAATGGCGCCAATTTCAAATTGTTATAAAAATCGTATCCGATACGATTTCGAATTGTTAAAATTTTTCGTAACAATTATTCGTAAAGCATCGTAATGAATCGTAATGTATCGTAATAGTGTCGTAATACATCATATCCCGTTGGAAGTGTGACGCAAGCCAACACAAGTCTTCCGTCGAGTGTCGCCAATGGCTCACGCTGCAAATGTCATTTGGCATTCTAGAATCAATTTGGATAAATCTTACAAGCTACACGTAGTCTCAATTAAAATATAACTTTTATTAACGTTCATTTGTATTATGTATAACGTTTATAACAATATATATAGGACTTACTTCTCCCCCTGCGGGCTGCCGCTTTTAGGGCCCGTTTGGTAGAATTCTGATTTTCGAGAACCACTATGTTCACAAACACGTCATCAGCCTCCAGTCGCTTAATAATGCTGTCTGCGATCAACCTCCAGATGCCGAAATCATCAAAAATTACCGAGCACCGTCTCCACGACCATCTCCGGAAAAGGACCACGGACAACCGGCCCAGCACACCCATCTGAAACGCCGTGCGAGTGAGGGTCTTATAGTGGTCTTTATCGTCTAAATCCCCGGAGGTTGCAGCCCCGGAGAGAATGGGGACGTTCCAGTAGGCCGCTAAATCGGCGACCGCTTTGCACTGGAAGCTACAGCCGGGTCCGAGAAAAACTCGGACCCCGCGGTCGAAGAACATATCAGCGGCCACTCCCGGGGCGAGCATGGGCTTTGCAGCGCAGCGGTTCCCGGTGTTCTGAAATTCGTAGGTGATGGTAAAATTGTGGTATGAGCCGTCGTCTACTCGGCGTCGGACCGTCTCCAGAGCGATGTCCACGGCGGGCTGGATGCGGAGACGATCGAAGATTTGACGGCCGCCGACCTCGAGTAAAAGACCCATTCGGATTTCGGGTGGGTCCGCTGCAAAACTTTGCTCAATTAGCACAAAATTGATATTAAAGTACGCAAGTAAAAACATTCCTAAAATCCGCATCTTGATGTCCCGTGGATTTCTTCGCACGGCAGATTTAATGATTGCGGTATGAAACTATGCGCGTTGTGAAACTAGCGCGCCAACATTCTTGTCAAAATCGTATAGGCCTAGTTGTGTTTTCACTGTATAGCCAATCACCTGCGCGCGCATTGTCCAGGTCACGTGACACACGCCGGTGACATAAAAGGGCATTTCGAGGTCTACATGTATATATTTTGCCACTAAAAGACTGCTAAGGTATGACGTCAGTTACCAGGGTAACTCATCGATATATACTCTCCAACAAAAGAAACTGTGCATGGTAAAAATTGCTGTATTTTTTCAAGAAGGTGGAAAATAAACACTAAATTCACAGACAATATTCTCTGACATTGTTAGAAAAAGGTTATGCACTCAAAACCTGCTCATAGCATAGTGCAGGACTTAGGCATGCTGGGTGTTGATTTCACAATAGGGGTCCTACAGGTTGTTATGTAACAGAATTCCATAAGAAACCCAAAAGTCAGAAGAGCATTGGGCGGTCGGGTTGGCGGTCGGGTTGGCGTACGGGTTCTTTCCTCGCCTTTCACCTCTGGGGTCCCGGGTTCGAATCCGGGGCGTGTATGTGGATTGGGTTTGCAGTCCCTACTTGACCGCGTGGGTTTTCCCCTGGGGCTTTTCTCTGGGGGTTTTCCTCCCACTTCTAAAACTGCAACTCCTTCTTCGTCATCTCAAGTTGATAATATAGTATAGTTAAAGCTAAAACCGTATAGTTGATGGCATAAAGGGCCTTAGTTGCCGAAGATGCCATAAAATATACAACAACAACAACAACAACAACAGAAGAGCATTTTGCAAGATTGTGTCCAGTACTCAAAACGTCATGCCGCGTCTGTCCTTAGTTGACCGTCATCAGGCCATTGGAATGTTGCAGGCCGGAATGAGTCAAGGCGAGGTTGCAGCACACTTTCAATGTCACCGAAACACCATTTCAGCATTTGTGAGAAGGCAGAGAGAGCGAAATGATGTAACTGACCGGCCAAGATCGGGACGTCCACGTGTAACTACGCCACGTCAAGATCGCTGGATCCAAGTGACGCACCTCAGGAATCGACGTCTCACAGCAGCTGACACTGCTGGGGTGATACCTGGTAACAGACGCATTCACCCAATGACAATCCGCAGGCGGTTACGTGAGATAGAGCTACGCCCATGTCGCCCCGCCATTCGACTCATTTTGACGCAACGTCACCGTCAATTGCGACTTCAGGGCTGCGTTCGGGCGTGTACTCGTGTTAACACGAGTTATACTCCTGCGCGCGTGAACGGCAAGAATAACGACACTCGGGTCAGTGAGAGTATGCTCTCACTACTCCCCAACAAATGGGGAGTGTGCTCGTACTCCTGTCAAGTGTCATGTGATTTGTACGAAGATGGTGGAATATGGGTGGGATTTTTGGTGAATTTGCTCAACGTGTCAACTCAATAACTGAAACAATAACTCACTAAGGTTTGTTTTAGACGGCATCAAAGGTTCTCACGACTTACGGCCTGTATTTCCTCAGTTTCTTGTGAGCAATGAAACGGCATTTTTTGTGCAGTGACGGCAAGAGACGGCCATCTTCACATATTGCCATTCGCGCAGCGGACTGCGGACTTGCCGTTCGCGTGATGTGACCCGAGTGCAATGCGCACGCATTACTCCCGAGTAACGAGAACTGCACGCCCGAACGCAGCCACGTGGTGCAGGACACATGTACGGCATCCAATTCGATGGTGGCGATTCGTTATGTTCACAGATGAATCAAGGTACCAGCTGTCCCACAGTGACGGCCGAATACGGGTGTACCGACGCAGAAATGAACGTTACGCAGATTGTTGCATTGTTGAACGTGAATGAAAAGGCGGGGGGTCCGTGATGGCATTTGTGTCAATGTGGATGGGAACATCAACGGAAAGAGGTATCGAGATGAGATCATTCAACCGATAGTGCTTCCATTTTTGCGTCAACACGGACCAGGCATTATACTTTTCAACATGATAATGCCCGCCCTCATACAGCAAGAGTTGTCCGTCATGTTTTGACTGAAAACAACGTTGATGTACTGCCATGGCCAGCAAACTCACCAGATCTCAATCCGATTGAGCATGTTTGGGATGAGATGGAGCGCCGATTACGTCATCTTCCTCAGCAGCCAACAAACCGGCAACAGCTTGGTAAAGATCTCGTTCAGGTGTGGAATGACATCCCACAAGACTTTCCTGCGCGTGTCATTGGCTCCATGAGGCGAAGATACACAGCAGTGATTAATGCACAAGGGGGACACACTCGATACTGACTTTGTGACTTCAATATTGGCAAGTCAGTTTTCAGCAACCTCTGAGAACACGAAGAACACACAAAACAAATGTACATTTCAAGTTCGGTTAACCATTTGAAAGATTTCATGGACTTTCATTAACAGTTTATTCCAGCAAGTTATCTGCCAAATGGCTGAAAAAATACAGCAATTTTTATCATGCACAGTTTGTTGGAGAGTATATATACACTGGATGAAGTATGCAATAACAGTTGGCTATACGAGAATTAAAGTCGTGCGCCGGCCGCCATTGTACACCACAAACCCGGTCGCGCATTTGTTTTTTTACACCACTGCGAGAGGCAATCCTTCGTTACAGCGCACGTACAAAGACTACGAAAAAGTCGCGCATGCGTAATAAGTCAATGATTGCAAACCGCGTGTCTGTCGACGGACGATGATACCGGTGACTTTTCACCACAGAAAGCAAATGAGGGGTAGCCGATCTTGGCTTCGAGATCTTGTATGCAAAACATATAGTTTAATGATACTACACGTAGGCTGAAAAATATGTGTTCCCTGTGAAAGTCTTCTATATTTTCCCACCCTCAACGGGGTTTTTCCATATCAAAAATGCACCTACTGACATGACTGATGTTTCATTTACTGGATAATTTTAGAATTTTACAATTCTCAACATTATAATTTTCGGACTATTTAGAAGAAGTGATTGAAAAAGTGTTTGGAGGGAAGTTTGAAAAGTGACTTTAGGCATTAGCTCCATGCTTTAAGTAACAAAAATGCCTCAAGGGGCAAATTATAGTGTTTAACAAAATACAATCAAAAAGTGTTTCGAAAGAACGATCGAAACGTCGTTTCGAAAGATTGATCGAAACGTCGTTTCGAAAGAACGATCGAAACGTCGTTTCGAAAGAACGATCGAAACGTCGTTTCGAAAGAACGATCGAAACGTTTTGAAAGAACGATCAAAACGCGCGTTTTGAAAGAACGACGGAAACGTCGTTTCGAATAAATGATCGAAAAATTTCGAAAGAACAATCGAAACATTTCGAAAGAACGATCGAAACGGTCTTTTCGAAAGAGCGATCAAAACGCGTGTTTCGAAAGAACGACCGAAACATCGTTTCGATAGAACGATCGAAACGCGTTTCGATAGAACGATCGAAGCGTGTTTCACGGGAAAGAAGAAAACAAAGTTTTGAAAACAGAGTTACCTTATACATGTACACGGGGGAAGGAAATGCCTTAGGCCTATGGCTTATACATACTTTTGGGGACTGTTGTCGATCGATGGTGTTTTTTGTTTACAAAAAAATTTCACCATTCATTCAACATAAAAAAAACATGCACTGATCCTTTGGCTGATATTTTAATATGTATGCAGTTCTTTTTTTTCTTTTCTAATCAATCATGACATTTATCTTTATAATGCATGTACAGTACGTACATACGTACGTACGCGCATTGAATAGCACATGTGTACGTACGGGGAACTTTAGTCTCTTCACCAGCAGTGAAATGGTGCGTTTTCTGCCAAATTCCCCTCGCAGTGGTGTAAAAAAAAATGCGCTTCCCGGTCCATGCGAACGCTTGCATTCCACTTAACACACGAAGACCATGATGTAGAAAAATAGTGAAGACAGTATGACCAGTCTAGGCAAGGCATTGTATTTGGTGGGGTACAATGGCGGACGGTGGCTTCAATTTTAGACGTCGTTGCTTCATCCAGTGTATATATATATATATATATATCGATGGGGTAACTGGGTCCAAATATTCGCTGGTAATCTAAAACGTCCGATGCTAAAGTACAGGGAAAAGGTTCGCCGGTATTAGCGTAGACACAGTAACGTGAGCAACACACAAAGGGTGACGTATTAACTTTCGTACTCTATAGACAGCCGAAGTTTGACGTTTGCCATGGTAATTGGCTCTAAACACCATGGCTGTCTGAAAAAGCACCATTGCAAAAGCACAGAGACACGGTTCAGTGATTTGTAGTGTAGAGCCATTGCCTCATCCTGAGATATCAGGGAATTTCCACTCTGCAAAGCGACGTGACAATACCCTGAGGAAATACACGCAAATCTGTGGAGCGAGCCGGCTGTTGTCTTGAGCCAACTCACGCCCGAGTCATTTTGATGTAATTTAATCAATTCGGTCATGTTATGCCGGAAAGAAACAATTTCTATACTTTCCAGAAATTGTATTGGGTTCCGTTCCTTATGACTGTCCCATTCCTACCAAACTTTCAAACGACGAACATTATTTACTCCGCAGTTTTTCAAATTTATAACAGGGATGCATGCTGACGAATGTAATGGAACGGATTCCCCAGTATGCTTTAAATAGCAGCCAATCGCCGACGCGGACAACGGCCAGCATTATCGAGTACATGTATCACATGCATGCACGGTGTTTACAATCTGCGCGCGTTACATTTGAATGCCTGCAATCATGCTGCAATGCACTGCCAAGCGTCCTGATTGGTCCAGCAGAGGCGACAAGATTTCTGTCGCTAGTCCCACCGCCAAATGGGGCCTTTTTCAACAGGGCCACTGTATGCAGGAGTTAGGGAGTGCGTTAAAGGGGCACTGTTGCAAGAGGATGCATTGCCTAGGCAACTAACAAAATATGACGTATTCACTTCGGCAGTCTAATGTCGATTGGCTTCTGACGCCAGACTGGTGTAATGATCTGATGAGTGCAAGTCGAAAACTGCTTAAGGAAGTCTTTTCTTTACTTTATTTTCCGATTTTGCAGTACAAAACAATGTTTTATGTATGTATAATTACAAAGTTACGTTTTGAACAGTCAGACAATAAATAGAGGAACTTTTCCTCCGAGCTTAATACAAGTTTTATGTAGGGATCGGGAGAATTCCATGTTATTAAAACCATAATTTGAAACAGACCCACCCGAGCACGCTATGAAGTTGTTCATAGTGTCTCGGGAAAGCACCGAGTATACAGTGTTAATAATTACGTCGGGTAGGGGCAAAACAAACCTTAATTGACATTCAGTTTCCCCGATGCAGGCTAAATCAATTTCCAGCTTGATACAACTTATACAAGTAGCAATTCTTGTTGAGAAAGTTATCTATTCAAAGTTAATAATACTCTTCAGTAAGGAAACGCAATTTCTGAAAATGTTAATTATTGATCTGAACAGAAGTTTGTTGAAAGCAGTGAATTTTGGGATAACAAGGAATCAATCGACCAAACGAACATTTTGTTTGAGTCTTATTTTTGTCATCCTCTTCCAACAGTGCCTCTTTAATGCACTTTCCTACTCGTGCGTCCCCCCGTCCCCCCGTCCCCCCGTCCCTTATATAAAATACTTTAACTTGCGACGATAAGTATACCTTGGAAATTTCTCCTTTTTGAATAAAATCCATATACATATTTCGTAAAATCCTTGTGGAGACCTTTCACCTGTAGAAATTTCCGTCATTCTTTTGTTCCCTATTATACCTGTGTCTCCACAAGGTACCAGGTATATGATCGCGAAGAGGCGCACTGCACGTGTCATGGATGCTAGCTGTTCAATAGCCTCTCGCTATGGCAGACAGAGGGAAGGAGTCCCTATAGTTACGGGATTCAACTATAGCACTACTACAGAATGCTAAACAAAGCAATGCCTAGTATTGGGCTTCCCTGACAAGTAGCCGTTATAAAAATCCTGAGCCGTCATTTTCTTCTTCAACGTCACTTCACCAAAGGACACCCAGCCATCCTGATACATGTAGGTAGGATTTGAAATGAAAGGTACTCAATGATCACACTCAAGAAACATATAAATAAAAGAAGTAAGGTCTGAGAGCTTGCATGGTGAATAAAACATTAAGTAATGTATGCAGTAGGTCGTGGTTTCGAGTCCTGCCCGAGCACGCTAAGAGTTTTTAGCGTGTCCTCAGGGAACGCATAGTATATAGTGCATACCGTGTCATGATATGGACAGATGCAATAATTACTTAGTTAAAGTACAGTTACAGTGGCCCGCTGTAGGACCATCGAACCCGCCATTCGCCATCGGCATGGTCGAGTGGTTAAGACGTCTGCAGGAGGTTGTGGGTTCGAGTCCGGCCCGAGCACGCTAAGAGTTTTTAGCGTGTCCTCAGAGAACACACTTAGTATATAGTGCATACCGCGTCGTGAGGGCGAATAATTTCCATGTATCATTAAAGGCCCTGTAGATGATCTGTTTTTGAGCGATTCTGCGAATAAAACCATTATAAATCAAAAGAAAGACATCAACAAACTCATCCGAAGAAATTTCAGCTTTGTCAAATGTACCACGTTTAAAAAAACCATGAAAATCCACATGCGTTTTGCTGGTCTTGGCGGGGTGTTTCAAATATTCGTTCTCAGTTGATCGGGTATTATGTGGCTTGCGTCATGCACTCTGTGGCGCACATCATATACTGCGCGCGTCTGCGCGCGCTCCATAAAAATGCATCGCGTTGGAACACGCACGCGCAGTACACAGCGCCCATGCATTTTGGACCGCGTAGATGCGAACCAAAAATAAGTAAACCGTTTGCAAACGATCTAAATAATTTCATCTTTACGGATTATTTTCTGGTAAAAATATATCATTTTGAGCGGAAACCTTTCATTGGGTAGTTGCTATTAATTCAATCTTTACTTTCATAACTTTTCCCCTGTAAACTCGTCGAATACTTTTTGGGGTCATTGCAAATGATCCACTGGGCCTTTAAGTAATGGGTTTACGGTGTGGCACCACTATCTCTTTTGGAGAAGTGTGGCTCTGAAAAGAGCCAGTTGGTTTCTTGACGTTTCGAACAGTATGCTCTGTTCATCATCAGGAGACTGCCAGAGACTAGCGGTAGCTGGTTTATGTAGAGGACTTGGACTCGATGAACCATAAAGTGCTGTGTGTTGCTATACCCATGGCACCCTGCCTCTGTCACTACCAGCCACCAACTGACACACATGTGTGCACACGCACAGCACTACCCCCTCCGGTGGGATCCTGTGAGGGATTCTGAAAGGGATTGAGCAAGGCATCCAGCTACCCAATCACCACACAACACTTGACGGTTCATCAAGTCCAAGCCCTCTACATAAACCAGCTACCGCTAGTCTCTGGCAGTCTCCTGAAAATAGTGCAGTGTGAACCCACCCTTACCCCACATTTGACGCAAATCTTCTGACTAGCTTTATCGTAGTGAATATCGCCTGGTACTGCATTGGGGACGTTTATATTCATTGCTGGAAAAAAAATTACAAAAATACGTGATATAGACAGAATTTCATATTTAGCAATTTTTAATGTTAAAAATTCACTTAAAATGACCGAATCCGCATTTAATAATAATAATAATAACGAATATTTATACTGCGCCGGTATCCAACAGTGCTATCCAGCATAATGTAAGCATTTTCCTGAACAGATACATTTGAGATTCAAACTGGATTATTTGACCAACCTGCCATGTTTTGGGGGTCGCTCATTAGGCCAAGTCTAACTTGGTTTCCATGCCAACTAGTTTCAAGTGGATGCTGGAAAAGAAAATACGAAGAAAGACATTTTGCTTGGCATTACCAATCTTGTGCACCCTAAAGGCTATTAAAGGGGTAATCAGAGTTTGTACTGTCCAAAGACTGGGCCTCGCCAAAAATCATGATTTATTTGAACCAGTCGATAGTCTATGAAAAAAAATACAATCCTCCTACCTTTTTAGATCCATCCACTTTATGATTTTGGAGTATTTTCCCAATGAAAAGTATCGGGTCGGCGGGCAATTTATATGCAAATGGCAGTAACCAGGGCTTAGCTACGCACGCGATACGTCTGGACGTGTGGATACACGCGCAAAATCTCGGTGTTTTACGGTCAGGCTCGGTATTTTGAATTCGATGTCTTCCTTTATGAGTAGTTTACCTTCGTGGATTCTCTTGGTGTTAATAAATATGCTCAAGAGGGGTGAACGCTCAAATTAGCATTGGGCCAAGATGTTTCTTAATTAATCAATAAATATTGCTGGGATACACCAGGCCAGAGCCACAGACGAAGACGGTGGTTTTGAAAACAGCCAATATGTCGGAGCTGAACTACAGAGGGCGCTGTTCACCGTGCAAAGATTCACATGTTTCCGTCTGTTGTTCGCATTTTTGGAAGGTAAACTTACGATGGACAATTGTCCTTAATTTTCAATAGGGGTGGAATTTTCTTATTTTTTATTCGGAATTTGTCTCTCTAGTAACCGAGGTTCAATACATTTTAATTCTCGTGAAAAGCAGAGAAATGAACTCTCATTCCCCCTTTAACTACAACAAGTATCGACCCTGCTGAAAAGTAGCTTATAACAACTTCTCAAAAGGTATGGTGTACAATGCTTCAAATTCTGTTGAGGGATATCTATTTCAATTTTCAAGACACTTTCTGGTCGACATATATTACATGTAGAAACAGCCTATTGAAACACAGTGTTGAATTCAATGCGCCAAACCACTGGGACACGGTTCTCCAAAGCCCAAGTTGCGTAAATGTATTATTTTATGTTATCAAATAACAAAAATGTAATGTACATGTATGTGGGTCATTCCATAAAGGGGGCATATTGGCAACACAGACCATATTTTCGAGGAAATACCTTTGTCTGGTCTCAACACTTGTTACATTTTAGGCCGTCCCGGTTACGAGCGTATATTGGAAATTTTTACACAGGGTTTTTAGAAAGGCATGTTGTCACACTATTTGTAACCCTTTTTGGGCCTAAGTTGTCTCTTCAGAACAACTTAAACTTATTTCTTTTCTTTTGAGACCAAAGGTATTTTCTGGAAAATATGGTCTGTGTTGCCAAAATGCCCCCTTTACCGTGGAAAGACTCATGTATCTTACTTGCACTCCAATAGCACGGTATAATCGGTCAATTTCAATACTTGTTTTGTTCCAGTCGACGACTGCCATGCTAGCTGTTATCTTCCTACCTATGATCAAAAGTAAAATATGTTGTCAATAATACGTCTCGCATGTCAAGTTAATAAATCTTGCGTGCATTATATTCCATGTTTTGGAATCCCCTAAATCCATTTTCCCACCAGCAAATACCAAGGCACTTACATAACGTTACTCCCTCATTAGCTTGAGGCACTGCTTTTTCTATGTACGTCGGCAAGTCTTTGAGAACTTTTATCATCTACAAAGACCAAACAAAATGAAAGAGTAAATAAAATACTGCATCTTTTTTGTTCCATTAGAGTTTAACTCTGCAAGGTGTCCATAAAAAAGGGAAACCCAATGCAAATTATCCGAAATCTGTGCAATATTTCAAAAAGAGGTGTGTTTGTAGGGAAAGTCCAGACTGTCCTCTGTTCAATGGTACTAGGGTCATTATGTAACTGTCATGCATGACAGAGCAAACATGGCCATTATGAAAGGTGGTGAAATCATCACTGTGACAAGTTATCACTTTACTTGAAAGTGGGATAAGGGCAATGAAGTGATGAAATCTTACCTTACAGATAAATTCAGGGGTGTGTGCCCTCGACAAAAATGTTTCTGGTCAAAAAATTGTACATAATGGAGTTACTGCCCAACCAATTACACAATGATGCAGGCCCTACTATCAAACATTATGTAACAGCAAAAGAAGGTTTAAGATGCCCACACATCTATTATGACACAGGAAAATAACTTGTCACAGTGATGATTTCACCACCTTTCATAATGGCCATGTTTGCTCAGTCATGCATGACAGTTACATAATGACCCTGGTACCATTGGACAGAGGACAGTTCGGACTTTCCCTACACACACACGTATACTTGTATTCGCCGGCAATCGTGGACCTTACTGTAGGGAAGAATTTCTTTAATGACACCTAACTAAATTTTACCTTATACTGTAGGGAAGAATTTTTTTAATGACACCCAACTTAATTTTACCTAAAGCTAGAGAGATGAAATTTAAACGTAAATGGTTTGTGACCTAACCTGTAATGGTTTGTGAAACCTATTTATAAAGGTAAAATTAAGTTAGGTGTCATTAAAGAAATCTTTTCCTATAATTGGTTCTCAAACCTATATAGGTTTGAGAACCAATTATTATTGGTTCTCAAACCTATATAGGTTGGAGAAACAACTATAATTATTATTTGTTCTCAAACCTATATAGGTTTGAGAACCAATAATAATTTGTTCTCAAACCTATATAGGTTTGAGAACCAATAATAATTATAGTTGGTTCTTAAACCTATATAGGTTTGAGAACCAATAATAATTATAATTGGTTCTCAAACCTACAGTTCTCGAACCACAGTTTTACAACCATGGACGGTCCACATTCGTGGAGGGTCCACGGTTTGAGTCCAATGAAGGTCCACGATTGCAGGCAAATACACATGCACACACACCTTTTTGAAATAATGCATAGATTTCTGATAATTTGCATTTAAAGATGAATTTCCTTTTTATATAGATACCTTGTAGTGAACATGGATGCATAAGTGAAAATGATGGTGGAGAAATCACTTTATTCAACGAGAATTGGACAAAGAGATTTCCTTATGGGAACACACCTTTGGTAAGTCCTCGTGAATTTGTGCGATTTGGTGACTTGAGTAAAGTCTACACACGCCGAGTGGCTCATTCACTTGGCCTTTTTCTTATGTTTTTCTGTATAATCTGCTACCAATTTCGGTAGCAGAAATCAGCCAGTCACATACAGGTCACCCTATGCAAATTACGTCGTCAGCTCCTACAAACAAGGGAGGTAGGCCTACGCTGTTGAATTCACTGGGTAAATTAAACGGATGTCAGACAAGTCGACCGTTGAGACAACTCGACTCGAGACAAGTCGACCGTTGAGACGACTCGACCGTTGAGACAACTCGACCGTTGAGACAACTCGACCGTTGAGACAACTCGACCGACGTCACACCGTGCACGGCACGGCCACGTCGACCGGCGCGGCAAGTGGGCAAGTGTACTTAGTTTGAATGGAATAGGGCCATCATTTTCCTAAACATGCTAAACTAATGCAGCTAAACCTATCATCTCGCCCCGACCAAAAAAACCCTCATCTAGGCCTACCATATAAAACTCCGAAACGGCGATCAGCTAAACGGCGATCGTCAAAATCCCCCAGTCAAATTCCCCGGTACTACCTCAAAAACATGCGAGTCGACTTGTCTCAACGGTCGACTTGTCTCAACGGTCGACTTGTCTTTCCATTTATCGCACATACGGTCGAGTTGTCTCAACGGTCGAGTTGTCTCAACGGTCGACTTGTCTCGAGTCGAGTTGTCTCAACGGTCGACTTGTCTGACCCCCAATTAAACAGTAAATAAATCAAATCAAATAAAAATTATAGTCGTTCCGTATAAAACCTTGATGTAATAAACAATGTGTCAATTCAAAGGTATAAATACATGGAGCTCAATGGGGTAATTTCCAAGTAAATGTAAGTGCCGTACCTACATTGATAATGAACGATTCCACAATGCCGCAAGCGATGTAATTGGTTTAATTGTCCTGTGGGAACTGTAAGTGACTGAATCACACGCACGCGTGCAAAACCGGTTCCTAGCGCTCATTGGCTCATTTGACAGTTTGTTTAAGATCTGGTTTCAAAATGTTTACGTGTAGAGTGGGGCGCGGGCAATGATGTTGTGACGTTGCACGTACGGGTCAACTGCTTGCATGTAATGAATAATGTAGCAGTAGCCAGTTCGTAAAAGGCCTTAGGGTAAGACAGAAGGCATAACGTTCGCCCAGCCTTTATATACTCCGCTCAAGACGCCCAATTGTCTCATTTTTACCAAACAATATAACCTCAAAGCCATAAGGCCTTGCCAAAACACACAGCTCTTCATTTGACAAAAATCAAAATTTCTTCAAAATTTCTTCGTTTAATGAAGCAAATTGGCTCACTATAATTTAGTGCGATTGATCAAATCAGTGCGCTGATTTGATCAATTGGCCAATGGCAGCGCATGTACTATTTAATGACGGCTCCATAGTTAGACGCATTTTCTGAATAAGTCCGACATTGAGAGTACATGTAGCATCAACAAATCAGAGATGAGCCCTATAGTATAACACCCTTGCATAACTCACCATCTCAGCCCCTCTGCATGCCAGTATTTCCTGTAAGGACTCCGTTGTGCGTCTCTCGGGGATGGATACACTTTCTTGGAGCAGGATGGGACCAACGTCAAACCTTCATTCAACCAAAATCAACAACACACAGTGTAAGCGTTTTATCTCAAATGGCTACATACAAATAGATTACATGATTGGAAAACATGTTACAAATGGCGTTATCTCCATGTGTGATTGAGGATGTGTATGATAAAAACCAACCTGTTTATAAGTCAGCTCAGTACCTGAGCTATACTGCATGGAAACCAGCCTGATTTCGTTCACATGAGAGGACCCTTGTAAAAAAAATGGGTGTGCAGACACATTTATATAAATTCATCTTTTAATATCGTTTTCTCATAAAAAGATATCTCAGGCGAAATCATTGCACTGGACAGTTGGAACCACTTCTATCTTTCGTTCGAGTAAGGCTTTATTCCGGTCAAATGGTTGAAATTCTGTATAGACTCTACACAGGCGGCCATGACAGGGGGCAGTCGCATTGTGAAAGTACGTTATGCATGAGTAGGCACTTTGTGGATCTATTGTCACATCATTTAAATATGGCATTCGATGCAAAAGGTCTATACAGGCTGGACTCACTTCTTAGGCCTGATGGTCATGATTGAGACCCCAGTCATCTTATCGCCCTCCAAGATGGCATGGGTGATGGGTGATGCTCCTCTCCATCTCGGAAGCAGACTTGGATGGACATTGACAATTCCACTATACATGTAGAAAGGCAGGACAGAAAATTGCTAACATGATACACAAATCCGTGTTCAATGTATATGAAAAAAAATCCAATATAATATACTGGCACACTTGACAAAAACAGCAGAAATCTGCTAAAAATCAGGATATTTCACATCTCTGAATCATACTCACTCACTATGGAAAACTACGAATGATGTCCTCTGGAACCAGGTGTCCAAACGATGACAACACTCCCAGGTCGTAACCTTTGACCTCGTTCCTGACTGGCCATGGGATGGTTATGAGGTCATTGTCATGGCAATATTGCCATATGGGTGATATGATGCGTGTTCTGCCTCTTCTCTTAATGTACTGTCAAAGTGATTGAAATATATACAGTGAATATTAACGAAATACAATTTTCTTAAAGCCTCATTACATCATTTGCAGTGTAACCCAAAATGTTACTCCATGATAGGAGTTAACAAGAAAAACCTGACTAAAAGTGTTGATACATGTACAGTTAAAGGGGCTGCGTCACGGTTTGAGCATGCTCCAATTCCTTTCAACTTTTGACATACGTGCACGCTCAGAAGAATGTAGTGCAATTTCGTGTGCATAAATGTACATCGTGTACTTTTAGCACGTGCTGCCTGGGCAGTATACAGTGTTTACGAATGTTTACAATACGCAGAATTCAACTACATTATACATAGTAGATTGTGTTGAGTGCCTTCTTTTGATTTTGCATCGCGCACGCGCGATCAGTGTCAAGAGAAAATCGGTACAGCGGCGGTGGCCACGGTGTCTTTCCATCGACAGAAGATGTGCAGTAAAATTGCTGTCAGGACCAAATAAACGTACCAGTTTTGGCGGAAATCAAAGTTGAACAAATTGTTGTGTCCAACTATGTCATTCATAACATTCGATGTCGTTTGTCATGTTTTGTCGGTTTTTTTGATGGGATAAAAATAGTCTTTCGAACGATGGCCGCACACCCAGTGATATTGATGTTTGACGGCTTAAACATATGGCAAACAGTGACATTTCAAATAAAAAGTACTGCATGAGGACAACCTGACAGTTGACAAGTACACCACTGCCAGAATTACTAAAGAATTGTAAGGGATGGCCAAGATTGAATATAGGATATAGTGCAAAACCTGAGCGACGAAACTTTAAAAAGTTAGCCCAACTTTTTCAAATTTTTGCGCATGCGCAAACCGTGACACAGCCCATTTAACAAACACCAGATTTTTTATTTTTCCATTTAGAATGCATAGTTCCGACCTGTCAATCAACCGAACCCGCCGACCAATCACAACAGAGCTAGCAGATATCACCGACATAGGTCAAAGTGCACTGTCTCACAACAACATGATCACGCGATATGTTCTGCCGGCCCCATACAATTTGTACAGTGATGATGCGATGATCAGGGTGAATTTTTGGTTTCAAGGCCGGTCGTTTCGTTGTTCAAAGAACGTATGTCATGATATGACATCCCTGTATTACTGGCCCTTTGCTCAGTGTGTTCTAAGATAACTGTCGACCCTGAAACATGAATGCCTTTGGGTTTTCTCCAATGAATCTGTGCTTTCCGTTGAAAGTCCCATTGCTTTGTGCGTTGCGTGTCGCCAATAACCACGGGGGCGGGGCTAACTAGGCAAACTCGGAACTATGCATTGTACCTTTGTGGGAGAAATCGCCAACTGAAGGTGCTTTTATTTTGTTTTTAAATCGTTTGCAAACAATTTGTTTACCATTCATTTAAAACTTTGTAGGGATTTTTAAAGTTTTAATAATTTGGCAGTTTTGTAATTGATGCTTGCATTTGATGTTACAATGAGAATATAGTATGCAGGCTTAATCCTAATATCTCACCTTAGATTCAGGACATACCACATGTAACGTGTCTAAGACTTTCCTAGAATCATTCCTGTAAAAGCAAAATGAATACATTTAATCCAAAAAAATATATAAACGACGAGAAAACTTTAGGGGAAACTTTTATATTTGAACAAAGCATGACTGACTTTGTAAATAAATTCCCCTACTGCACTTACAGCTTAGAAATATTCGTCCTCATGCCCTGAGAAATAAAAATGTTAGCTAAATTTGGTTGGAAAGATTACCACACATGGACAATGCCTGTACATATGGTAATACTGCCAAGGAAATACCATGTATGTTCGCCAGTTGAAACTCCATCACTACATGTATGGAGCACGACATAAAAATCCGAGGTGTATGTTTCCAAAGAACAAATTTAAACTTTCGGTAAGGCCTACTCTAGCAACTTGGAAATCCGTGGCGTCATCAGCCGCGCAGTCGTGACACTATTACTGGTCAAATCTGTAACCAAAGTTCGCAAGCTTGATGGACCGCTACGCGTGAAATTGCACTGTAAATCATGCCGCCTTTTGTTTCTGTCATTTAAAAAATCTGTCAGGCTGATTTCGTTTTGATGCAGGTCCATTGGGGCTGGTTTTCTTTATATTTGTGCCAAATATCACGCAAATCCACCTGTGCTGTGGTGAGATTTTCCTAATTTTCTGCCCCAAAATATCACCAAAATTGGCAGTTAGCGGGCGCCGTCAACTACCACGTAAATTGGACGCATTTAAACAAGCATAAAACAGCAACTTCTTGATTATTTTTTGCAACAAAAGTTTTTTTTCATCTGTTGCAACTTGTCTGTTGTGTGAAAGTGGTTTTAACTCAAAATATAAATTTTGAATTTGTTTTCCAAGTCGCTACATGAGCAGTTGAGGGAGTTGTGCACAAAAAAAGTTCACCAGACACCAGACACCAAGTCCAAGGCCAAGCATGCCAATTAAGACAGTTAGTTTAATAACAATACACACTTGCACTTATGAAGCGCCTTCAGACTTGCGACAGAGAAATTGTCCGAACCAAAGAACATCACTCGCCAAGGTGGCTCTCTCCTCATCATGTTGATAACGGAGTCACCGTGGCCAGGCGCAAGCCCATGCCCGTAGTCTGCACTCTCTCCCCCGGTCCCGCTACTGCTGGTACGGTGATACGCGGCTACTCGTGGCAACAACTTCGGTTGATGTTTATGATTGACTGACGAGAGGAATGTCACGTTTGTTGACCAGAGAGGAGCCAGCAGGCAAGTTACGCATGCTGTAGACACTGCCTTCGGAGTGTTGAGAAGTACAGTTTTTGATACTGTCATTTCTGTGAGAAGTTTGTTTGCAAAAATTTGACGGTTTAGTTTCATTTGCACGTGCACGAAATGCTTGTGATGAGTAGGCCTAGAGCGCCACCCAGAGGCGGCAGAGAGAGAACTTTCCCATCAACGCGCGCCGGTTGGAAAATAAAATCCTAAAAATAACTGCAATCAGAGTCAAGTACAACAAAACAAACGGAAAAATCAAAGATCAAATGTAAAAAGAAAAAGGATCGCGAGTTCCGTTTAATGTGTTTTGTTAATCTTCTTCTTTTGTTTGCAGTTTTAGAATTTTGTTTTGAAAATTCGGCTGCCATTAAAAGCAGACTACGTCGCGAAGCGCCATTAGTCAATAGTTTTTCTTCGCCAACCAATCACAAGGCAGTATTTTGTGAAGCAATTTCGAGGTATTTAATTGGAGCACTGTGTGCAAGTGCTGCCAGACGACAAGCCGAAAAAATACCTAATGGACTGAATGGATGGAATTGTTGCTTTTCGGTTCCCATAAAAAGGTTTGCAAGTTTTTGTTCTAGAGTAGACCAGTATGGGCAATTAAATTCCTGAAATTAGGGGTTCGAAAGTGCAATATTTGAACATTTGTGTAAAAAAACAAATTGTCAAAAGTGCACTTTAAATATTTGCCAGATGTATTTGAATAGTGCACCATGCTTATTCACCACGGACGTGTTTGTTTCATGACAGATCCGAATCCAGATCCTGATCTGTTTTACCGCGCAGAAACAAACGAAACCGCTCTCAATTCGGATCTCAAATCACGTGAATTGCAATTTATTTATAAAATTTGTCAAATTTCTGTACCAAATTTCTCCCACGACATTCGTCGTAAATAAACAAGCATTCTAAATTTGTTTGTATCGTGTGTTGCCTCTGAAAACTGAAACGATACGGTTTTACTCACACAAAATCTCCACGATGTTTACGTCGCCATTTTGGATCTAGCGCTGAACCATCTCTCGAGAAGGATTTCACAGATCCATAGAGCAAGGAAGTTCCTTGCTCTATGACAGATCACAGTTCAACTTGGATCTGCGCAAATCTGAATCTGTCCGAAACAAACACGCCTTACATGTACGTAATCTCAAGTAGCAATTTACACTGTGACACCAAAGAATACATTCGATATTACAGGTCAAGTAAATACAGTTTGTGTGTACATTTTTTCCAGATGAGTAGATCATTTTTCAACCAAGTATTCTCCATAAGTTCCGAATTTTTTGACAGTGTCATGCAGACGTAGCCAAGACACAGGTTTCCAAACACTTTTGGACACCTAATTTCAGGAATGACCAATTTTAAGTTTTATATTGGAGGTTCCATCCAGTCTAATCCACTCAATACACAATTGAGGTAATTGTTTTTTATTATTAATATATGCCATTTAATTAAAATATTTGGAAAATTTCCATCCCCACATAGCTCTCTACCCAGAGGTTAAAAAACAGTGTTGGAAAAGAAATACATGTAAAGGTTTGTTTTTCACATGGCAGTTTATTCAATTCTTGCTTTCAAGTAAATTTACATATATTAAAACCATTCTTTAAACAAAACATGTAAAGAGTTCATTTGCAAAAAACAGCGCTATTTACTATGTTTTATTTACCTCATGATTATGTTATTGCACATGTCACAGAATATCCAACACAAAGTAAAAGAATGGTATTCATTTGGTAAAATCAAGTCACATCTACTACATGTAATTAAATGCCTCGGGGATGCATTTTGCTGGGTATTTTCTGAAAGGCACAACAGATAATCTTGAGGTATGCCTAGGGCCTACATAAAATATTTTGAAAGGCACTTATCTGTTTTTGCAAAGAAACAGTGTGGACACAGTCGTATAATACTTGTCAAACATTTCTGTACAGTGAATACAACGGCACAAGGTTCATTAAAAATATAGACCCTGGTTGATTGCCAAGGTCAAAAGTAGGCCTACCATTTATGTAGAAAAATATAAAAGCATGTAAAATACATCTTTAAAGGCACGCTGTATCATTTTTAATTTAGCAATTATTTAATTAATAAGTTGACAAAAACCTTTGATAGCAATGGGAAAAAAAACACCACGTGAAAATGTTCCTGCCCAAAATGGTGCCCATGTAAGAAATGTCAACTAACAGTTGAAAACGGTTTAAAATAGCATTCACTTAAAGGAGCGTGACCAGATTTTTAAAAAATAAAATAAATTTTGTTCTAACCTAACAATCATTTAAAATATCTCCCCAAAATACCACCCATGAGAAGAAAACAGTAAATTTGCAATCCCCAATTTGAATGTATACGTGGAGACAAAAAGTTGTGTAATCACTACACTGTTTTATGTAACCGGATAATTTACTAAACTTGTGGATTTTTGACGATATCCCTGGAAATACACGGATTGAGAGCGCGAATGGTAATGAGAAAAATATGACATGTGATATGGCATCAAAATCTCACCACCCATGGGAAAATGGGATGGTCAAAAATGTTATCTGGTCACGCTCCTTTAACATTAATGCATTTTTGCAGGCTACTTTACCAACATACCAGTCTTTTAAATATGTAACTCCATTTATTTTTATCAGTTTCATCTGCAAAGGACACGATGTGCCTTTACGTACAACTTTTGAAACACATTTGAAATTACACCATACTTGATCGTAAATGTGCAATAAGGCACAGAACAAATTTATGACAATTTAAAATTTGCATGCATCTGTTCCCCGAGTCAATATAAAAACTACAGTATCGAATACAATATTAATTATACAGTCTTACATGGTTAGAAGTGGTCCTGGGAACTTAACCATTTCTTGTTAATTCAGTCACCATCATAGCCAAATGGATTTTCTCCTTAAAGGGCCTGTGACATGCTAAACAACTTTGTGCCTAAGCTTTGCTTCATAATGACGGATTACTTGTTCAGCAAGACATACTATTGTTCGTTTGGATGTAAAATCAATAAAAGGTGGCCTTTTTCAACTTTGAAGATTTCACTGCAATAAATCACAGACAGAGGGCGCTGTTTTGAGTGCATCACATAAGGAAGACAGAAGGGAAAAGTTAAGAAAAAACATAAGACTTCAAGTTGGACTTGTGGCAAATTGCTGCAGTTTCTACCCCCAGTTTTGTCATGGCTTACAGTAGGCAACATGTAAAACAAACTCAAACAGCCGTGGATTACAAAAGTTTCAGGAAAATTGAGAAAAAAGTGGAATCTTTTGTGCACAGTTGAATGTGATTTTTCTGTGTTTGCCTCTTGTGACATAGTGACCTTGGTCATGAATATGCATATTCTCATTAGCATAAAAACTAAAAACCTTTGTTTTAACCCCCAAAGCAAGCTCCAAATAGGATTTTTATGACTTTAACTGAGTAGAGTGGTTTTAAAGCATAGATTTCATTGATAAAAATCCTAAATAAGGGGCCCTTTAAACTATATAAAAATGGACCACAGAATAACATATTAACAAGAGCTGCATGTGGCTGCAAAAAAGACATGGATAAAACTACAGCTATATACAATTTGTGAGAATCATGTATATATACTTACGTGTATTGGTATGACTTTCACTGGTATGTTAATACATGAAGAGTTCCTTTGCAAAAACAGATAAATGCTGTTCAAGATATTTCATGTATCTCAATATTTTTTGTTGTCTTTCAAAAAATATCCAACAAAATGTAAATAAAAGGTATAAAATTGGTAAAAGTCTGCAGATTAAATGCTTCATTGTTGCATTTTAAAGGATATTTTCTGAAAAGCATAACAGAAAATCTTGATGTACATGAAATATAGTGAAATGGATTTATCTGTTTTTGCAAATGAACTCTTTACATCTTTACATATTCACATATGTATTAACATACCAGTGAAAGTCACTATTGTCATTTCTTTTTTAAATTTGACATTTCTAAAAGAATGAGTTAGAATGAACTGTACACAAACACAATCAATGCAAAACGTGAGCGGGGACGAACAATAGTCATAGTCCGACTGTCTGTTGGCCCTGGTGTAATGTCACAACTTTGTCAGCAAATAGTCTCAAAACAAAAGCAAATGATATTGAACATTTTAGATTGTTTTTACCGACATAGTGGCCATCCTCGGGACCGCATAAAACTGACCACTATAAACAGGTAGCCTCTTTATGGAGGTTGCTTAAGCATTATACAAATGGTATTTGTGACCAAAGACGTGTGGCCACAATGAGCAGGTGGCCTCTTTATCAAGGTGGCCTTAATAGCAGGGTTCACTGCATGCATAGTTTGTAAGGGACTTTGAATCGTCCAATTATACGGACTGTGCAAATTTCATTGATGCTTGTTCCACCTTGTCTGCCAACATTTCCCATCTGCTATAAAAAAAAATTTAAACAAATTTTAAAAGAAAAATACTGTCACTGCCCATTTCAGTACATTATCAACCTTGCCATCCATGGAACTACAAAGCGTAGTTGACATTTCACGGTAGTGACAAAAATGTTCATAAGTAGTATTTGTGGGGAGGGGAGGTCTTAAACAATACTACGCTTTGTAGAACCGTGAAAATGTTGACAACTTTGGACAGCCTCTTAATAAGACCAACCTAGGAAGCATTAATTGGCTGCTGATTCTTCCTCATTTTAGTTGCTTCTGTCATCTACGGCCTGCAGTAAACATTAAAAACAACAGAATACAAGATTGGAAAACTGTCACAAACAGCGTTACATGTATAATCTCCAGGTGTGATTGAGGATGCGCCTGATAAAAACCAGCCTGTGTGTACGGTCGTTAGTAGCTTTAATAGTAGCTTATCTACGTTTTGAGAAAACAATATACAAAAAAAATGCTTTCAAGAAATTGTGCGAAGCCGCCATTCTATTTACATGTACTTTTACACTGGTTCTCTGGCTATACTGCACGAATAACAAAAACAAATTATAACAATGTTAGGTATCCACTCGGGCGGAATAATTGCATTTATTTTATTATTTTCCATTCAAGTGTTTTTTTCTTTCTTCTGGCATGTCAGATGGTTTATTGACATTTTGGGACATTTTAGGCCTAACCATTGCTTCAGTAATTACAGTGTCAATCCATACAATGGACCAGCACAATAATTGTCAGTTTTGATGTCTTTTTAATCAATTTTAATGTTTGAGTCTTAAAAGTAGTGGTAATTTTTAATTTTTCAAAGGGTATTATAATTAATGGTTTGTTGTAAGGAAATGAAATGAAATTTACTTACGATATTTGTTTTGTCAGGTTGCCTATTTCAGAACTCTTGCCTGGATCTCAAACCTACCCAACAAGACCTGGATTAAAAAGATGGGAAAAAAATCAACAAAATGTGAAGATGGTTTTAAGAAAATGAGAGTGCACGTTCATTTTTCAGCTTTAACTTAACACAAACATCAACTTTAAATATTTTCTGAAGAATTGCAGCATTTGTGTAGCTGAAATTTCTGCAGGCTATACAGTATATGAAAATGTAATGCCATCGTTTCAATAATTCATTAAAGGTTTCATCTGCAGACGACACAATGAGCCTTAATTTGAACCTTTTAATAATAATAATAAGAATATCACTTAATGCAGCAAAGGGACGACACGCCGGTAAGGGGTCGTCCATAAAGTACGTACGCATGAAATGCCGACTTTTTAGACCCTCCCTCCCCCCCTGTATGCATGGTGTACGCAGTGGCTTCAACCCCCCTCCCCCCCCTGTACGCATACGCATTCCATATATATACCTCAGCATTGGTAAAAATGGTTCAGTTCTACATGTATAGTGCTATATACTACTACAAAATGTATAGATTTCTTTTGCATTTTGTTTTGTTTACTTAAAATGACACATCAAGCATCATTCAACTGGGGATTTAATGGGAAAACCTAATTGAGATGTGTGAGAAAAATGTGTGGCCTGTCTAATATGTTTCGTACATAAGGTCTGAAGCCATGGTCAACTTGTCCATCCTTTCCCGATTTACTAAAAAGACATTTTCGGTTTGCGTACATATGCATTGGCTTGGACCCCCCCTGTACGCATGGTGTACGCAATGTCAACAAAACCCCCTCCCCCCTCCGTGTGTACGTACTTTATGGACGGCCCCTAAGACTTTGCCAGACGACCACCGAAATTTCGGCTAAAAGACATCGATTGGACACCAAAATTCTGTTACCCGAAGGTTCCAAAAATGGTTCGAGACCTAATAAAAATGGTTCTCGATTTGAAAAAGATGGATTTTGACCTTAAAAAATGGATTTTGACTTCCAAAATATTGGGGCTACGCCAAATTGTCGCCCTAACCAACCCCGTCGCCCTTATAGGACTCTCTACACAAAAAGTGTCGCCCCATTGGATAAAATAGAGAAATAATAGCAAGTTCTTATATAGCGCATTTCAGATCCACTGGATCTCTCAATGTGCTTAACAGTCAAAATTAATGCAAAAACTGGGGAAATTCCCCCTGGGGGAAAATACAGCATTTGCAGGGGGATGAGACAATCATAAGGGGCATTTGAGATGCTTACACCGTGTAACAGGGGGAAGCCTCCAGAAGATGCTAAACGAACGACCTGGGGTTTTGCTTTGAATTCTGGGAACACAGGTGAAAGGTTGTTGCCGGGTGGGGCTTTATAAATGCCGTTATCGCGGTGAAAATGAAGCCGGCGCCACGCAAAATTAGTTGCTATAAAGGTACCGTAACAAACTTTGTCAATGCCCACAGACATCTACTGATTAAGCAAAATGTATTTACAGCCCTATTCCCTTCTATTTTGTGTCATAAATCTGTGTTTTTCTTCGTACTCACGTCGCGATTCCAAACTGTCCGCCATGTTTTACTACTCATGGTTACTGGGTGACGTCATTACACCAGAGACCCGCCAGCGAGCTCGGGCAGTGGTGGCTGTCACCGGGGCAGACTCGTGTAGCACGTGATGGCTAAAAGAACGCTCCGGTGTAAGTTGGTGTTACACGGTGTAAGCATCTCGAACGCCCCTATACAGTTAAAACATACCGGAGTGCACTGTGATGAAATATTCATTGGCGAGATCGTTCACGGGTGCCGACAGGGCGGAGCGAAGAGTACCAAGACCCTGTCAAGGGGGAATGGGCAGAAAAAAAGTTTTTAGGGGAATACAATTTTATGGAAATGGTTTAACAGTTTTTTAGTTCAAAATTGTTTTACTGAAACTGAATGAGTTTGATTTCACACTCTATAGAGCTTCTGCACCAGCGGCCATGACAGGGGGCAGGTTTTTTTTATTTAAATGATGTAACAATAGAACCACAAAGCACCTAATCATACATGACACCTGGTAACAATGTGATTGCCCCCTGTCATGGCCGCCGTGCAAAGGCTCTATCCACTGCAGGGTTGTAGTCGAGTCCATCACAAGTCCAGAGCCGATAAACTCACAAGTCCGTAACAAGTACCGCACAAGTCAGTCAACAGTCCAGTAACAAGAAGCAAAGGATGAACACGCACAAAAGAATGCCTTTGTTGGAGTTCATTTGAATAGCTTGTGACTTGAATTAAGAACCAGGGACTTGTGGTGTACTTCTGAAAGCTTGTACACTCGACCAAAAAAGTTCTGTCACCAGTAAGACATTTATAGATATTTATTATTAAATTGGATTTAATGTAGGAAAATAATATATCAAATTTTAGCTGAACATAACCCTGAAAGGAATAGAGCTCAAGAGAGATCATGATGGCAAGGTTCACTGAACAGGAATGCAACAAAGGAGTGTGGGGTCAGAATGAAAAACACCAAAGAACAACGATGTCAACTTTATTGCACTCAAGCAAGGGGAGTTACAGTTCAGTATTTTGCTTCCACCATACCTAATGCAATGGCACGATTCAGATTGGACAATTTAACCATTTTGATTTGGATGTTTTTGACAAGACATTGATAATTTCAAACTCACTTAAAAATTTCCTAATTGTCTACACACAAATTGCCCAAATCTCAAGTTGCATTGTTCTTTGGTGTTTTTCATTCTGACGCCACACTCCTTTGTTGCATTCCTGTTCAGTGAAGCTTGCCATCATGATCTCTCTTGAGCTCTATTCCTTTGAGGGATATGTTCAGCTAAAATTTGATATATTATTTTCCTACATTAAATCCAATTTAATAAGAAATATCTATAAATGTCTTACTGGTGACAGAACTTTTTTGGTCGAGTGTACGAGGACTTACATGTATGGACTCGACTACAACCCTGGTCCACTGGTAACCAGGTTTTAGCACTTTGAAATGTCAGCACACATCCGCAACCACCCAAACAATTTCCATCACTAAAATTCATTTCATTTACAATTGTTTGTACTACCCAAACATAGCTAATATTTTTATGAAAGGAAACTTAATCTGACATTAGCAAAATATTTCCTGCAAAATGTTCAACTAAAATCCGCCTACCTTTAAAAATAGTATACCTGCTATTCCTTCACTGATCTTGGTAACTATGGAAACGAAGCCAAGATGTACTACTCTGATCCTTGTTCTCATGTTGCTACCCAATTACCAAGAAAAATATTTCCTGAAAAAAAATTCCTGAGAATAACTTGTTCTCGTTCTAAATACAATAAAATTATATTAACTACATGTAGCATATGTAAACTGTGCAAACCTGCAAAAAGTACATTTGTAAAGTTTCAAATGCAGCCAATCGTATCTTTTAAAAGTGGCTAACCAATCACGAGAAAAACAAATTGCTAGAAAAAAATCTGTTTTTTTAAGCTCACAAAATATTAACTAGCGTAGCTTATAACAAACTAAGCACAAATTTTGGTTGGAAATACACAAAGTTTTCTAAATAACCACAAAACTTAAACTTTCTACAAATTCATTACAGAAATATCACCACATTGGCATTTATTCATAAAAAAATTCACTTAAAACTTAAGACAAAATAAACAATATCTGAATATACACTGGACCAAAAAAGTTCTGTCACCAGTAAGACATTTATAGATATTTATTATTAAATTGGATTTAATGTAGGAAAATAATATATCAAATTTTAGCTGAACATATCCCTCGAAGGAATAGAGCTCAAGAGAGATCATGATGGCAAGCTCCACTGAACAGGAATGCAACAAAGGAGTGTGGGGTCAGAATGAAAAACACCAAAGAACAATGCAACTTGTGATTTGGGCAATTTGTGTGTAGACAATTAGGACATTTTTAAGTGAGTTTGGATTTATCAATGTCTTGTCAAAAACATCCAAATCAAAATGGCTAAATTGTCCAATCTGAATCGTGCCTTTGCATTACCGGTAGGTATGGTGGAAGCAAAATACTGAACTGTAACTCCCCTTGCTTAAGTGCAATAAAGTTGACATCGTTTGTTTTTCATTCTGACCCCACACTCCTTTGTTGCAATATCTATAAATGTCTTACTGGTGACAGAACTTTTTTGGTCGAGTGTATGTAGCACATTTCCATTACAAGACACACAAATTACCTACAATACTGTACAAGTTCTACTTGTTGATTTTGCCCGTTGACCTTAGTAACAGTGAGTGATTTTTTGGGGGGAACTGGCTACTTAATACGCCTATCAATTGTTTCCCCCACCCCTCCGACTCGAGTCCGACTCGAGTCACAATTTTCGTGACTCGGACTTGAGTCACATCAGAAAATGACTCAGACTCGGATTCGAACATGGTGACTTGTGACTCACGAGTCACATTTCAAAAAAGAAAAAAAGATTCACACGCTTAATGCAGGATTCTTGGGAAAAAAACACTACGATGCGTGATTATGTACACTGCCCACCAGGCCGGCAAGGAGCGCACGAGCACGTCATTTCACATTGTGTTAACGGAACTATAGCAGATTGAGTTTCATTAATTTGGCGAATGAGTGACATGGACTCGGACTCGAGGAAAGTGACTCGTGACTCGGACTCGGGGCTAATGACTGGAGACTCGGACTCGGACTCGAACTCGAGACTCGGACTCGATTTTGGTGACTCGACTACGACACTGCCGGTTAGTAAGTGCTACGGCACGCTTGCGCTGCCATTAGTTTGTACATTAGTTCCGGAAGTAATGTACAAACTAATGGCAGCACGTGCACGTGTGATGTAGCACTTATGAACCGGATAGAATACTAAAGTCGGACGTCAATCACTAGGATAACTGGATCTAAACATTCCTTGGTATTCTAAAACATCCACGACCAAAGTGTAGGGAAACAGTTCACTGGTTTTAGAGGAGGCCCAGTAACACTGATAACACACGGAAAGTGCATTTTTACTTTCGTTCTCTATTACAGAGGGTTGTGGAGAATAGCAACCACTATCCATTCCTTCTTTCTTTCCGATTAATTAGCATTTTAATGTATTTCCTTTTTAGGACACTGTAAAATAGACCGATCCAGTAAGCTCCGCCCAATCACAGCCTCAGGTTCAGGTCTCCATTTTGGTTACCCGAGTCCTCAAAATGTTGTGCACAGAGCTATGGCAAATGCAGCACAAGTGACGCAAAAACACCATTTTTATCAGCGCAGAGGAGGCCTAGCGGGTTTAAAACGGATTGTATAAGACTATCCTAACCTACTTTTAATCCCTTCATGAATGTATTTTTGTGTAAACGTGAAAAACTTACCAAAATTAGCTTGTCGTTTTGCTAACTTTTGCATTCACTTCGTTCTAGATGTGTGTCGAGATGTTTTTGTTCGATGGCGCGCGTTACGTGTATTGCAGGCATGTTGTACGTGCACGCATACGACCGGATACTTAAGTGCACATTTTGCTTTCGAGCGTGCAGTTTCTGTGTGTGTGTGCATGTTTCAATAAGCGCTGACCAGGGCGCGAACTGACGCACAGCACGGCCACGCAACTCTACTTGGGCGGAGCTTACTGGACCGGTCTATTCACCCCAAAAGACAGCCGTTACGCAAAAGGCCTTTTAAAGAAATGCATCCCTAACATCCCTAATGTTACCACACCCCCACTCCTGTCTGCACATACAGAAAAATTAGGCTATTGTTGAGTAATTTCTAATTTGTCACGACATTAAAATAAATCAGTACAGAAAGACGGCACTTAAACCTAACCTTTTGACCTAAATCCACATAACTGGTTTATTCAGAAATGACTAAACGAAAACCTACACAAAGCCACACTGATTCTATTTTTGCTTATATTTACATGCAAAAATTCTGCTATTATGTTGATCAAAAATCCTGATTTGAATATAAACAAAAAGTGTAGGAAGTATTCTAACGTGTTACTACTACATGTAGTTCATTGATAAACGTGCCTTCTTGATGTATGTGACCTATAAATGTGTTCTGAATACAGCACTGATTAAAAGATAGGCTACATGTTGCAAAATAAAACATTACCTTATCTTGGAATGAAATCAACTACATGTACTAAAATTCAGATTCTTTCTCAAAGTAGCCTTGATCGATTACTTATTATACAAAAAATGTACTCATAATATAAAATATTAAAATGCACAATTTGGAAAAATCACATTTTATGATGTTTCTCCAATCTATTGTGCAGTACAAAGTATGGCCTAAAGCGCAACATTATCAATTTAAAAAAGCCCTAACCACGTTTATTGGCAGACCAACCCCAAAATTTCCACTGCAAGTTTACATTTCTGCGTACCAAGTCTAGAGTACATTAAAAATTACCCTTCATCTGAAACAAACTAAAATACACTACTACATAAACTCCTCGAAAACATTTCTCTCTTGTTACCAAGTATCATTGGAAAGCCCTGTTATTCCTCTTTACAATGACGTTTAATTTGTTATGATTAAGCAATTGGGGGATGTGCAGCACAGCTGAATACAGGGGTGGGTGTAAAGTGCATTTCTATTGTCAAAAAGTGTATTGACACATTCCCATCCCCCAAGCAAAAGAGGAATGCACTGTATGAGACAATAGCAGTGAATTTTGCGACATTTCACTTTACACCCACCCCCGTATTCAGCTGTGCTGCACATCCCCCAATTGCCTAATCATAACAAATGACACATCATTGTAAAGAGGAATAACAGGGCTTTCCAATGATACCAAAAATGACTTGGTAACGAGAGAAATTTTCGAACTTTTTGAGGAGTTGATATGCTGCACGGAATCTAAATAAGGGACGGTAAATTTGCCAGATTTTTGTTTTAAATATATATACTTTGGTAACAACTGAGCTCAGAAAGAGTATTTTACCTCAAAAATCAATCCAAACAAACTGCTTTTTGTGTATTTTCCTTCAGATAAAGACCTTCAATATTACAACGCTAAAATAAACAAATACACCAATATGCCTGTACTATCTAGCATTCATTTGGCCACTGTTGATGTTTCACAAAGTTCACAACACTAATTACTTAATCATAATCCAAAAAATTACACCATTAAAAAGAAAATATGTAATATACATAAACTTAACTTGATAATCTGACCTTATACAATTCATAATACACAACACCCACTACATGTAATACGGTAGCAAAATCCTGTTAAACTGCTTAGAGATGCACTAAAATAAGTCACTACATGTACCTACTAATGTTTGGAATAAAAATTCTTTCAAATTGATATTTCACGGCATCAACATTTTCCCAATAACATCTTTAACTACTGTTTTGAGGGCCACTGGACTGCCAGGCTTAGTAAGGTAATTTTAATGTCGGTGTTCTCCACTGCCGGTTTTGTCCGGGGACGCCGCCCAGACAAAATCATCACAAGTACCGTTAGCGCCCGGACAAAAAACTTGGCTGCCCGGACAAAAAATAAATAAATTTTCCCCGTCTAAAACACTATGAAAGTACAGCCATGTCATTTCAAAGTTAGGTTCAAATTCTCCGAACGTGATTCGCTAGCCACTGGTGTCATTATCATGATTATCGTTCACTTACCACGCATATCTATCCGATCGGCGACCCAAATCCATGTCGATAAAAATAACGGCCATGACAGTTACATGGAATTGTTTTTTAACAGCACCCTCAAGTGGCGATTGTGTTCACCTGTTGAGGGCGCTGTATGCTCAGCACAGTGGCGTAGCTACGGGGGCGTGCGCACCACGACCGCTGCTGCATGCTACCACTACTGCTAACCACAACCCCTCCCCCCGCTGAGCGACTTCGGCGCGCCCGGACAAAATTTGGACCAGTGGAGAACATTGGTATGTTAAACATGGTCTAGTGTTTTCTTTTATTATACCAAACTAATTGATGCCACTGTTTTTTGTCAGTTTTGTTTCTCATTTTCAACATCAACCTTTTATCTAGAAGTGGTGAATTTGGTCTACTTCTAAAACAAATCTCTGGTCTCTTGTAAACCTAAGTTGAATGATTCTGTAAATTTAAAGTAAACTCAAATCTCACTACATAATGCAAAAGTCAAGTTATTGTAAACCTAAAGGCATAGCTGCAAAATAAACTCCTCAAAAAAAGTTCGGAAAGTCAAGTTTGACTGACGATTTATCTCTTGTTGCAAAATAATTTTCCTTGAATTTTATATCATTCGAAAGCCCTGTTATTCCTCTTTACGATGTGTCATTTGTTATGATTAAGCAATTGGGGGATGTGCAGCAAGGCTGAATACGGGGGAGGGTGTAAAGTGAAATGTTACAAAATGCATTGCTATTGTCAAAAAGTGCATTGACACATTCCCATCCTCCAAGCAAAAGGGGAATGCACTGCATGACAATAGCAGTGAATTTTGTGACATTTCACTTTCCACCCACCCCTGTATTCCGCTATACTGCACATCCCCCAATTGATTAATCATAACAACATAGCTGTAAAGAGGAATAACAGGGCTTTCCAATGATACCAAATTCAAGGTAAATGATTTAGTAACAAGAGAGAAATCGTCAGTCAAACTTGACTTTCCGAACTTTTTTTGAGGAGTTTAGTTTGGGTACTTTGGGAAAATCTTAAATGACTCCCACATAAACCTCTTGAGAACTGGAAATTTCACTACAAAACGAAAAACTCGGCGAATGTTCTTGTAAACCAAGTATAGTTGCAAAATAGTTTGGGAAATCATAAACGACTTACATATAAAACCTCCCAGGAACTGTAAATCTTGCTACATAATGCAAAACTCAGTAGGGTTACTCGTAAACCTATAAAGTTGCAAAATATTTTGGAAAAATATTCAATGACTTTCACAAAATATTTCGAGTTACAGTAAACCTTACCTGACTTAAACATAAACCAGGATGATCTACATACACGTAAAATATCAACTAAACCTCAGCGAGTCGCTTAAACCCCTAAATTTTATTTTTCATTATCAAAAGCTGCACGGTGGATTTTTCAAAGTTATTTACTTACACATAAATCTGCTAAACCTTTAATAAAAATACGGGTGTCGTGTTATCGTTTCTGCTAAACCTTCAATAAAAATACGGGTGTTGTGTATTATTTTTCCTTCTGGTGCTTAACTGAAATCACTAAAATCTGGATCCTGTCTTGCCCTGGGGGCAAACTGATTCTGACTACATGTGTCACGGTATGTGGCACCCTGTGTGGTACAGCCTGTCTCTGCCTGTAACTTCTAATCTGTCCCCTTTCTACAAACCCTGTGGCAAAAAGCAACACTGTAAACATTAAAACGAAACAAAATTGTAACTTTTACTGAAACTAGACATGTCCTGTGTAATGGTTTTTAGCCAGAGGGGCATCTGGGTGTGTTTCTGGTAACTCTGTGCACTCTTTGGGACTCTTTTTAGAAATAATTTAACCCTCCAATTTTGCTGATTTGTCAATTTGATATCTACCATATTAACTGCAACAATGAACCTGCTGAAAGGGACTCATAAAGATATGGTGCACACTGATTCAAAATCTGCGGAGATATGGTTATTTCAGGCACATGTAACTTGAAATTTTGCAACTCTGGTCGACAGCTTTTTCATGTTACATTATTTTGAAACACCACAGAATTTAGTACGGGAAAATCTAGGTGACACTATGGCCCACTTCAAACGTCGCGCTTATGCCGTGTCGAATTAAATTAAACTTGATTTTTTTTAATTGGACAGTCGACACGGCACAAGCACGACATTTGAAGCCATTTGGCTCGGCAAAATGAGTTTGACACGGCAGAAGATTTTAGCTCGACAGGGTATGCCGTCCTAACTCTATTTAGTGCGGCACAAGCACGGCTTGGCTTCAAACGTCGTGCTTCTGCCGTGTCAAATTTAATTCGACGTGCACAATACCCATCTGCCATGTTGGATGTATTTAAGCTCGACTGGGAGTTTGCAATTAAGTTCGACATTTGAAGCCACTGCCGTGCTAACATCGTGCCAACGTCGTGCCAAGTTGAATTTAATTTGACACGGCATAAGCGCGACGTTTGAAGCGGGCCTAAGTGTTACCAAGTTAAAGGCCTATTATATCAAATGCAGATGAAACTTTTGGTGAATTTCAGGAACAACATCATTACATAACTAAAGAATAATGTTAATAAACTGCCTTGTAGAAATTTCAGCCACATAGGTGCATTAATACTTCAGAAAACCTTAAAAATCCATGCGTGGTTTTTGTGTTGAATGAATTGTATCATTCGCAAACAATTTTTTAAAAGCACTTTAGTTGGAAATTTCTCCCACAAAGGTGCCATTTTACACAGGAAAAAAATCATGTGGTGTTTGTTACCATCGCTATCAACACTTTTAGTCTGGTTTTTCTTGTCAACTCGTGAAGTAACATTTTGGGTCACTGCAAATGATGTAATGGGGCTTTATAATACCAGAACAAATTCAGAAAAAAACTTAGCATCTAGATTTCTAAACTTACCTTATCGAATTAAGATGTTCATTTGTGGGATTAGAACCTCCTCCCTCCACTGCTACTGGTCATGTCCCCACCTCCGCTGTATCCAGTGCCACTCCCTCCAGATCCGTAGTTCCCGCCCCGCCCATAATTACCGGCCGTGCTCATGGCCCCACCCATGTTCCCCATACCACTTCCCATGTTTCCCATGCCCCCGCCCATGCTACCCATGGTCCCCATACCGGTGCCCATGGTTCCCATTACCCCACCCATGTTCCCCATACCGGTGCCCATGTTACCCATTCCTCCACCCATGTTCCCCATACCAGTGCCCATGTTACCCATTCCCCCACCCATGTTTCCCATACCGGTGCCCATGTTACCCATTCCCCCACCCATGTTTCCCATACCGGTGCCCATGTTACCCATTCCTCCACCCATCCCTCCACCCATATTCCCCATACCAGTTCCCATGCCCCCACCCATGTTCCCCATACCTCCTCCCATGCTCCCCATAGCGCCGCCCATGTTACCCATTGTGCTCATAGTACCGCCCATGTTACCCATTCCACCACCCATGTTCCCCATACCCCCACCCATGTTCCTCCCCATACTGTTGCCCATGTTGCTGAAGCCACTGCCTCCTGTTGGGAAAAAAATAAACGAATGTAATGATTTATAGACCCTATTGAATAGCCGCAATCTTGTGGGGCACTTTTTGTTATTTAACTTGGGGCGAGTTTGTTTCGGACGGATCCAGATTCAGATCTGCGCAGATTCAATTCACGTGACTTGAATTCCAAGTTGAGAGCAGTTTCGTTTGTTTCTGCGCGGTATTAAACGCGGGATCTAGATTCGGATCTGTCGTGAAACAAACACGCCCTACGTCAACAAAGTGTGCAACCATGCATGTCCTCAACTAAGGCATAAAAAAAAAATATGTTATGTTGGCGTAACCCGACCGACCCTAAAAATACGGCCGACCCTAGATATTTACATTTTTTTCAAGGGAAGAAATTTAATGATTAAAATCTATATAAATGAGTTATAAATACGTTTGAAACCATTTCTGACCGTTTCTCATTGTTGTATTGACTTGTATGACGCTGGCGCGCGCGTGGAACTTTGGAGTGCACAATGTTGCACCAACGATCGAACATGCTGCAGAAGATTGCGCAGGCTCTACAACAATGTACATGTACAGGTGTGATATCGATACGGAGATATGCACCAAGTATACATTGTACATGTATAGTCGCATCCCCGACTCCCACTCAGAGAGCAGCCTCACGCTCGCTGAACCGAAGGAGCTAGCTCTACATGAAAAATATGGTAGCCTCGTCCTAGACTGTTGCACGGCGCGGACAGCTACATACAATATTTAAAATATTTGGCTATTTATTTTGTGTTTAAAAAATAGTTTGTTACAATATAAATTATTTTAATTATTTTTTCAGCATTTTACACAATAAAAACTGATATATATACATTCTAAAAATTGTAAACTATTTTGTGACCCCGGCCCCGTGTTTTTCACAGTCGCATCAACATGGCGCCCGGTTCCGAAGCGTACAGTGTTTCCATCAAGGGAAAATGTGGATCTGCGGTCATTTTTGATCGCTTAAAACGGACAAATTTGAGTCAACAGCTAAGGTTAATCGCCCAGAGCTGCGCCGACGATGTCAAAGTGGGGTACACGGTGCTGAAAATACAATCGTCAAAGGAAGAAGCGGGTCCATACAAAGATGTGGAATCAGATGAAACGGCCAGCATTTTGTCTGATTTTGGTTTCCACTTTTTCATGTCATTTTCGTTGCTGGAAAAAAAAAAATTTAAAAAAATTAAAAAAAACAGTCCCGACCTACCTACCCTATTTTGGGGGGCCCGTTACGCCAACATAACATTTTTTTTGTTTATGCCTAACATAGAAACTGTAGGATGGCAGCTATTCGATACGGTCTATAAGCACTGAAACCAAGAGAAATCGCTTTACTCAACGAAGAAACGACGACGATTCTAAAAAGAGTTTTCCTGATGTAAACGCACGCCTCTTCATTCGACGAGGATTAGAATCTCTTCGTTTGGCGAAGCAAAAAAGCTTCATTCGACGAAGCAAATATGTGTGGCCATTTTTACGATAGCGTGTGAGGCATAGCAACAATATCCAAGGGGGCGGGGTTAATTGGGCAATCTCGGAACTACATGTACATGTATGCATTGGACAGTTGGAATAACTTCATCTTTCATTTAAGTAATTTTTTTTCCAGTTCAATTTCGGTACATGGCATATCCACACTAAAGGCATGTTCCCAGTAGACTTTCTTTTCCGCTGCCTCCCGGAAAGTTACCGCGACCTTTAGTAACATTCCTTCGTGGGAACGGACACGGAGACTTTTTGAACTAATGTAGCCGACGACCATTTTATTAAAAACATAATTCAGCACAGCAAACAGCCTTAGAGTAAATATGCAAATATCCCTAATCGATAATCGAACGCATCATGCTTACGATACGTTTGGTGAAATTCATCGCAGCACCCATCATAGCCACGATCCATCGCAGCCCGACGATCCATCGCAAGCCTTATTATGGACCTTAACGTACAAAGAGTTTGGTGAAATCGACCCCTGGTCTGATTATCATGTGACCATTCTGACAAATACTCACCGCCATAAGGCATCTGCCCCCTGTTGCTGAAATTACCCCCCTTCATTGGTCCGAAGCTGGAACTTTCCATGTTGTAATTCCGTCCAAAGTTATTGTAGTTGCTGCTCGCATTGCCATTCCAGTCTGTGTGTAAAAATAAATAGAACAAAGTCAGAATCAAAATGGATATGACATAGTAAGGATACTGTAGATCTGTAGTAAAAGTCGAGGCTTGGGACAGTGGGGCAATAGACCGATCCAGTAAGCTCCGCCCATTTTGGAATTGACCAATTACAGCCTCAGGTTGAGGTAACTAAAAAGTGGATCTCCATTTTGGTTAACCGAGTCCTCAACATTTTGTGCACAAAGTTATGGCGAAATGCAGCACGAGTGACGCAAAAACATCATTTTTATCAGCGCAGAGGACCCTAGCCGGTTTAAAACGGATTGTATAAGACTATCCAAACCTACTTTTAATCCCTTCATAAATGTGCTTGTCATTTTGCTATGTTGTGCATTCACTGCATTCTAGATGTGTGTCGAGTTGTTTTTGCTCGATCACGCGCGTTACACGTAATGCAGGCGTGTTGTACGTGCACGCACACGACCGGATACTTAAGTGCACATTTTGCTTTCGAGCGTGCAGTTTCTGTGTGCGTGTTTAAATACGCGCTGACCAGGGTGCGGACGCTGATGCACGGCGCGGCCACGCGACTCTACTACACACGTGCCTCACATGTGTGGCATGTTGCTAGGCAATTGCTAAGTGGGCGTAGCTTACTGGGTCGGTCTATTTTATCTGTTTTTCCTACAATTTGTTTCAATTTTAAATCAGAACCATCTTCTAAAAGCCATCATCCTGTTTGTTATAATTTCTTACAAATGTTTGCGCATCACCCCCAAGACTGAATACAGAAAACCTTTGATTGCTCCGATACGCGTTAAAGCCCAGCTTACATCAATGCAACAAACGCAGGTAGGGAATTCACAACTAGACGCACCTCCCGACAAAATCAGACCTACCATTAGCGCCCAGACAAAAATTTGCCGCCCTGGCCAAAAACTTGGCCACCCAGACAAAAGAAATCTCTTCTCCCCTCTAAAAATACTTCAGAAGTCCGACCGAGTCGTTCTAAAATTTAGTGTAAAGTGGCTGAACATGATTGGCCGACTGCTGGTGTCATTACCGTTCACTTAACACGCATATTTATCGCATCGGCGACCCAATCCACGGCTGATAACAACATGCATCTATTTTGAACAGTGTCTGCACATGGCGAACAGGGGGTTGGTCAGTGTTCACCGCTAGAGGGCGCTGTTCATCGCGCCTGGACAAAATGTCGACCAGTGGAGAATACTGTATATAACATGTACTATATTCAAGTGATGGGATGAGTGGAATTTAATGCATTATGAACAAAAGTGAAAGGGCAGTTTTGGTGCGAGCTACAGTGAGTAAAAGGCAAGGAGGTTTGTGCTAACAACTAAAGGGTGAACTTCGAAGTCGCACATTCTCGACAGCCATTTTTTTCTTTTACTCACCGTTTCCAAAGTTTCCATTGTCAAACCCACCCCCTCCACCTCCAAAGTTGTTCCCGAATCGTTGGTTACTGTCAAAGTTGCTTCCAAAGCCCTGGCTTCCGTTGAAGTTACTGTTATATCCTCCGCCAAAGTTGCCTCTGTTGCCAAAATCTGTAAAATTATGTTGCAATATTAGAGAAAATATGATTAAAAACAGAACAGATTCAAGAAGCGACAAATACTAGTTTATTCGAGACCTCCATATTAAAGCTCGTAACCGGGACGGCATAAAATGTAACACAAGTGTCTGTCCCGGTTACGAGCATATATTGAAAATTTGTATTTTTAGAAAGGCATGTTGTCACACTATTTGTAACCCTTTTTGGGAATAAGTTATCTCTTCAGAACAACTGAAACTTATTTCTTTTATTTTGAGACCAGACAAAGGTATTTTCTGGAAAATATGGTCTGTGTTGCCAAAATGCCCCCTTTACTGTGGAAAGACCCACATAGGCTATGTACAATGCACTTGCACTCATCAATGTTCCAGAGTAATAAATTGTGTAATGCAAACAGTATACCAGTTTTTCATATAGCAAATAAATTCTGTACTTTTTCTTCAGTTAAAAAGAAAAATGTAGCAAAATACAGCCCCCATTTTCTCGGTCTTAACATGTTATGTGGGAAAACTACAGAAAACTCCCGTTCACCAAGAAAAGAGTTTGTCTTAACAAATATTTTTAAGCCAAACTGGCCACATTTTGCAACAAATACGGTAAACTAAAAAACAGCAGCAGAGTCGACATTTTACAGAAAAAAATATTCATAAACTTAGAATGAACAATGTCATTGGATTAAACAACCTACGGTTATGTTCAGACATGGGACTACAGAGACAGAAAAAAGTTGAACATTTCGCGGTCGCTGCGAGGGCCTTTTCCTGGCCTAAAAACTGAGCGTTCAGACATAACCCAGTTAGACCGAAAACGGTCTATCTTAGGTTCGCGTGTTTGGAACGCAGGCCTGACTTCCGCATGTTCAACTGTCCTGACTTCCGCATGTTCAACCGTCCAAACACGGTACTAGTGGATCTAGCTCGAGTTAAACCGAAAACGGTCTTAGCAGACTGCCTCTCCTCGGCAGTCTACGTAGACCGAATTAGACCGTATTTGGTGCTAAAACTTAAAAGAGGTCTATGTAGACCATTCAGACACAACTGAGATAGAGTAGACCATTTTCGGTTGAACCGAAGTTAGTCCGCTTTTAGTTCTGTGTCTGAACCTACCCAATGTGACCATACAATTACAAGGTCCAATCACAGGCGTGAAGGGATTTTTAATTTATAAAAACCACAGGATGTACATACACATACATGAAGTATGTGTAACTGTCTACACTTACCACCAGACCCACCTCGGAAGTTCCCTCCGCCGCCCCGACCGTAGTTGTCAGGCCCGTCTTTCCTTCCCATTATGTTCTTGGGGACTGCCTTTTTGGCTTCACACCGCTTATCTCTGATATAATGCGTCTTTAACGCTGCACAAAACAACAAACAAAATAAATAAATTTTTAAAATATTATTATTGTACAGACAATACGCAAGGGTAAAAAAAAAAATTAAGTTTGGTTGACCTCGGTTGAAATATGTGACCCGGTACAACATAATCAGGAATAAGTCGAGTAATGGCCCAGTCAATTGGGTATGTGGTTGAAATTGTGAACAAAGTTGATTTTCAGGTTTTGGTACTTTGAGGAAGTGTAGTTGTCATAGATTACCGTCATTAATGTGTTGATTGTAAAAACGATACTTAAAGATGAAAATAAAGATGATTTGTGAGAATTGTCCGTGTTCTTTTGTTCTAGGAAGTAATCAAAATCTTATGAATAACACCGATTTTTCATACATTTTGTCACCCTTATTATTCATTGAACCCCCTACATTTGAATGAATGAATGAATGAATTTGGTATCGTCCGAAAGCTTATTATTTCACAATTTCGGTGACGTATCTATTTTATTTCAAGGCCGGTTTTTTTGGAATGTGGATTTGGTAAACAACATTGTTATCGGATCATAACTATAGAACCGAACAAGCTACATGCTTGTGATAGGTATCATTAGAAAGCTTATGAAATTTCCTTTCTCACCGTGTACATATCTCAAAAAGTCAATTTGTGACTTATTCCTGATTACGTTGTACCGGGTCACATATGTCTTGAATGCAGAGTTTTGGGGTGAAAAACAGGTTACGAAACCCCTGAAAAGGAAAGAGTGCAGTAATACCAAAGCACTAAGTGCGCCTCGTGATGCCTGTTGGACATACATTCTCCTAAAATGTAATTCGTTCACAAAAATCTCCACTGGTGTTTAGCCCCAACCGCAGACCGATCACCCAATTTGGCAACCTCACCTCAGCTTTAGTTTCAAAATGTACCCGGTAGGTACCTAGTAGACATACGGTAGGTACACCCTCCCTCAAATGCCAGGAGTTTCAGTTCCACTTTCATGAAAATCCCCCTTTTAACTTGAGACTCGAACCTCAAATGATTTGACTTGAGTCGGATTGTTGCTATTTTTGACTTGGGTCTGCTAAAAATGAAATTGAACTTTTATGCATTTTTTGTCATTTTGAGGAGCGAATTGTTTTTCAAAACTAAAGCTTTCTTTTAACATGGAGCATTATTGGCCAGAACAAAAAAATACCCAACACAAATGCAAGATTCAGGGTTTACACTCATTTTGAAATTAACTTGAACAAATACTACTTGACTTGAACTGACTTGACCAACATGCCTGACTTAAAACTTGACTTTACTTTGGACTCACTCGGAGGCCATATGAACTTGACTTGACTTGACTTAGGACTCGAAGGCTGTTTGACTTGACTTGGGACCCGAAGGCGGTTTGACTTGACTGGACTTGGGACTTGAAGGTAGCTTGACTTGGGACTCGAAGGCAGTTTGACTTGACTTGGGACTCAAAGGCAGTTTGACTTGACTTGGGACTCAAAGGCAGTTTGACTTGACTTGGGACTCAAAGGCAGTTTGACTTGACTTGGGACTCAAAGGCAGTTTGACTTGACTTGGGACTCGAAGGCAGTTTGACTTGACTTGGGACTCGAAGGCAGTTTGACTTGACTTGAGACTCGAAGGCAGTTTGACTTGACTTGAGACTCGAAGGCAGTTTGACTTGACTTGAGACTCGAAGGCAGTTTGACTTGACTTGAGACTCGAAGGCAGTTTGACTTGACTTGAGACTCGAAGGCAGTTTGACTTGACTTGAGACTCGAAGGCAGTTTGACTTGACTTGAGACTCGAAGGCAGTTTGACTTGACTTGAGACTCGAAGGCAGTTTGACTTGACTTGAGACTCGAAGGCAGTTTGACTTGACTTGAGACTCGAAGGCAGTTTGACTTGACTTGAGACTCGAAGGCAGTTTGACTTGACTTGAGACTCGAAGGCAGTTTGACTTGACTTGGGACTCGAAGGCAGTTTGACTTGACTTGGGACTCGAAGGCAGTTTGACTTGACTTGAGACTCAAAGGCAGTTTGACTTGACTTGACTTGGGACTCGAAGGCAGTTTGACTCGACTTGACTTGGGACTCGAAGGCAGTTTGACTCGACTTGACTTGGGACTCGACTTGACTTGGGACTCGAAGGCAGTTTGATTCGACTTGACTTGATGCACTACACTTTATTGAGTTGTCGTACTACACTTTAATATACATGAGTGCTCAATCTTTTTGACACATGTAAAAGAAAAAGGGGAATAAACTGACCAACAATCTTGTCTGCAACATCATGATCGTCAAACGTTACGAAAGCAAAACCTCGCCGCTTCGTGGTTTTATCTGTGGGAATCTTAACGTCGTCGACGATGCCGTATTTGCTGAAATGCGACCTCAAGTCGTCCTCCGTCGTTTCTTCCGTGATTCCACCGATGAAGATTTTTTTGACTTTGTCTTTGCTTGCGCCATCAGCCGAATCCTGGACGAAAAAAATTATACAAATTTCGGTAAGAGTTAAGAAGTTGATTAACATTTTTTTTCATTAAAATGACTCATCAAGCATCGGTACTGTAAGCGCAGATTTGATGGAAAAACCTAAATTTTTGAGTGAGAAAAATTTAAGATTTTGTGAGGAAACACTTTTGTTTTGTGCACAAGGTCTGAAGCACTGATCAACTTCTAGATTATTTTCCCCGATCTTCATGTCATGCTCCATTGACTTAGTGCATGGAGCTTAACTGGCAAATGAGTATGGTATTTTTCCCCGGATTTATCTTGTTATAATCTATAAACCAGGGTTGTAGTCGAGTCTATCACAAGTCCAGAGCCGATAAAATCACAAGTCAGTGACAAGTCCGTCACAAGTCCAGTAACAAGAAGCAAAGGATGAACACGCACAAACGAATGCCTTTGTTGGAATTTATTTGAATAGCTTGTGACTTGAATTAAAACCTAGGGATTTGTGAAGGGGGTTCATTACCATGCACGAACAGCCAGGATTTTCATTTTTATGACATAAACCATGTAAAAATGATAGTTTGATGATGAAAAAGGAAAATTAGGAGGGAAAAGTGTCATGAATTTACTGAGAAAAAACTTATAATTTTTTTTAATGTTGTCCCATATGTTTAGTGCATAGGGTCTCTGCATGGTAATCTTTCCCCACTTTGATGATAAAAACACAAAATTCGGAGAAAAAAATGACAATTTTACCAAGAAAAAAACAATTTCACTCACCTCCCGTGGGATTGCTCTTTTGATTTCAATCGTTTTTCCGTCTAAAGTCGGTCCGCCTTGCTCTTTGAAATCCGACATGACTTTGTCCACCATTGACAACTTTGTGAACGTCACGAACCCGAAGCATCGCGACTTCTTTTCCGCGTCGCGTATCACGCAGCAGTCTGTCATGTCGCCATACTGACCGAAGTGATCTCGTAGCGTCGCTTCAACGGTCATTACATGCAGACCGCCGAGGAAGATTTTTCGCACCTGTTCACGTTCTGTGATGTCCTGTTGTATTAAAAGAGAAAGGATTTAATTAAACCAGTTTTATGAAAATGCTGTAGTCATGGTAGTTAGTAGGCTATGGCTATGTCTGTGCATACGGAATTCGGAGGGTCAGAATTAGGAACCAAAATTATTCTGTCTAAAGGCAATGCGGCCGGGCCGGCAATGCGGCCGGGCCGGCAATGCGGCCGGGCCGGCAATGCGGCCGGGCCGGCAATGCGGCCGGGCCGGCAAAGCCAAAAAGGGGAAATGGGGTAAAACGTGTGGCAAAATTGTAAAGCGTGGGGCGAAATTGTAAAGCGTGGGGCGAAATTGTAAAGCAAAGACCGTGAGCGCGACCACGACTGCGAAACGAATGGAAAACAACAAAATCTTAATCAACACTTTTTTCCTACACTAAAAAATAACCATTCTGGCAAACAAATTACCCAACAAACAATACTCACTTTTGGGTTATGTTTTAACGTCGTCATGGTTGATTTTTTGGCAATGTTGGCACTTTTCGCGAGGTTTTCTTGAGGGTTTTTCACAACTATTGTTGACGGCCGATTTTCTTTCACGTTGTCGTTGCACGCGTGCTGGATATGCACAAAAGATATGCATGCGCGTGGGTCCGGGTACGTATAGACTTGATATCAAGTCGGTAACTAGTACTAGACCGGTTGATTCGTAAACCGCAGCAGCGTAGTCGCGAATGGACTGGGAACAAGTCTAGTCGACCTCTAGTTACCGACTTGAGAAACCTCTCTGTCTTTTTTTTACACGGGCTATGGAGTTTGCTACCAGAATTAAACGTAGAGATCTGATTGGTCGAGACCAATCAATATTCATGCATCATTTTCAAAAAAATGTGGTTAAATATTGCCCCAGATCGCACCACAGAGCATCTAGAATCCATCTAGAAGCCGTTAGGGCTTCGCGCTACGCGCTCGCTATTTCATTGTCATCAGCATTTCATGCTTAAAGGGCCCTTATTTAGGATTTTTATCAATGAAATCTATGCTTTAAAACCACTCTACTCAGTTAAAGTCATAAAAATCCTATTTGGAGCTTGCTTTGGGGGTTAAAACAAAGGTTTTTAGTTTTTATGCTAATGCGAATATGCATATTCATGACCAAGGTCACTATGTCACAAGAGGCAAACACAGGAAAATCACATTCAACTGTGCACAAAAGATTCCACTTTTTTCTCAATTTTCCTGAAACTTTTGTAGTCCATGGCTGTTTGAGTTTGTTTTACATGTTGCCTGCTGTAAGCCATGACAAAACTGGGGGTAGAAACTGCAGCAATTTGTCACAAGTCCAACTTGAAGTCTTATGTTTTTTCTTAACTTTTCCCTTCTGTCTTCCTTATGTGATGCACTCAAAACAGCGCCCTCTGTTTGTGATTTATTGCAGTGAAATCTTCAAAGTTGAAAAAGGCCACCTTTTATTAATTTTACATCCAAACGAACAATAGTATGTCTTTCTGAACAAGTATTCCGTCATTATGAAGCAAAGCTTAGGCACAAAGTTGTTTAGCATGTCACGCCCTTTAAACATTTCACGCCCCACCCCCCTTTTCAAAATCCTGAATCCGCCCCTGATCATAGTAATACTTCGACCTTTCCTTTGGCCCAAGTTTCGGTTAACAAATCAATTAAAAAATCGTAGCCGACAATTCTCTCAATTGTTGTGGGGGAGATTTTTTTTTTTTGTACTGTGTATATTATTTTATTCTACACTTATGTATGTACGCAGTATAAATGCTCGTGACTCAAAGAAGACCTACTACATTTCGCTAAAAGTTAAACGCAGTTCATCTGAATAAATATACGTATCTATTGAAAAATGTTTTTACTGCATATTCATTTCAACACCCACCACCACCAACAGCGAATCGCCGGCCCGACATTGAAACCAAAAATTCACCCGGAGGCCGCATACAACACTGTACAAACTGTATGGGCAGAAAATCGCGTGATGTTATTGTGAGGCAATGCACTTTGATCTATGTGGGCGCTGTCTGCTAGCTCTGTTGTGATTGGTCGGCGGGTTCGGCTTGATTGACAGGTCGGAACTATGCATTGCATTGTAAAGTTGAAATCACTTCTATCTTCCATTTGACGGAGCACAGAGGAAGGAAACAAGGCTTTTTGATGAATTTGATTTATTTTTAGGAAATAAAGATGGGTTTGGACGGTCTTAAACTGTAACGTTTATAATCCGTATTACTATTCAACCTTGCGACTCGGACCATAGGGCCAGGGTGACGCAACTTTACCGGAAGTTCCGGTTCTGTGACCTCGAGCGCGGTAAAAACAAACGCCCGCTCTCATAGAGCAACACGCGAGCGGGCGTTTGTTTTCGCTGCGCTTGAGGTCACAGAACCGGAACCTCCGGTAAAGTTACGTCCCCCTGGCCCTATGGTCCGAGTCGCAAGGTTGAATAGTAATACGGATTGAGAGCGCAAAATGTCATCAAAATGGTAATGAGAAAAATATGACAAATGATATGGTATATATGGTATCAGAATCTCAACACCAATGGGAAAAAATGGGGGCTCAAAAATGGAATATATTATGGACACTCTATTAATGAATGACAGTTCTTTTAGATTGGTATGGTTTCCGATCCTATCGCTAGATCGATCATGCTCATCTATAGTCTGGTTCCCGGACCAAAATATTCGATCACTAGACTAATTGTAAGGTCCGGCAACCGCCAGTATACATGTTAGTCCGCCATATTGAAACAGGAGGAATTCCTCCTTTTTCCGAAGGTTCCGGAAGTTACCCGAATGCACGCCCGGACGTTATCGTTAATCGCCGGGTACGATTCGTCAGTGTTTCGCCGCGTGTTTATTTACGATGATGCAGACAAAGTTTGAATTTGATTGTTGATGCTATAATGGTATAGGCCTAAGTGTAATATTTTAAGGCTAATATATTAAATTTCTATTCGCCAAATAGGAGATAACCGATTTAAAATTGTTATAAACTCGTGCCGTAGCACGCTTTGAAAATTAACAGTTATGCGCTCGTAAAAATAAATGTATGACGTAATGCTTTGTGCTATTTAAAACACCACGGTAGCCGGTCCTCATATTTAGTCGTTGTATGTGGAATAAGTGGAGCGGGAACCAGTCTAGCTCATCTAGCAATAGGATTGGGTACCAGTTTAAGAATTCCTTTTCGCAGAAATGTATTCCCTGGTTACCGTGTCGAAATAACATCTTTTACGACGGACTGCGGTGTACCAGTGAGACATGCATATGGCGTCTTCGTTACTAACGAAACCATTCAGTTGATGTCATTATTCAGCATGAAAAATCACTCAACCGTCACATTAGGCCCAACTTTCTGTCATCGGCTGTAGTTGTTGGCAAAACTAGGAAGAGGAGAATTCGTCAATTATGGGAGATTTTGTCAAGACAACCCAGGACACCCTGGGGAAATTAATCAAAAAGCCGCCACTTACGGAAAAATTGCTGAGGAAACCGCCGTTCAGATTTTTACACGACATTATCACCGAGGTGTGTTTTCATTGTTTGTTGTGCCTACGTAAAGAAAGAATTTTGTTAAATCAGTAGGCTAGACCCGTGATGGCGTGAAAAGGGCTTCAGAAACTCCTCTGCCCTGTCAACGTTGTTTCTCACCCAAAATATGGCAAACTAACGAAACGATGAAAACTGCAGGACAACTCGTACCCGGGACAACTCGTACCCGGGACAACTCGTACCCGGGACAACTCGTACCCGGGACAACTCGTACCCGGGACTAGCCCCGCGACCAGTGCTTCGGAAAACCCTCAGCCCTGTTGCCTAATCTACTCCAAATCTGTGGCAAACTCACGCAAATGAAATTTGGCCCATAATCATTAAGGTCTATTGCTGATCGTGTTTTACCAACAGAGGGCGCCCTTTTGCAAAGCATTATGGGATTAATAAGGGATCAAAACATCGAAACACGATCAGCAATAGACCTTATGGCTGTGATATTCGCTCAATCATGTCAATAGGTGCACTCACCCCAGTTTGCAAATATTCCGAAGAGTACGCATCGATCCGATGTCTAGTTTCTGTGAAATCGTGGGGGAAGTTTGAGACCCTCCGTGCGATGAAATACCTATTCTTTGACCAAAAATCAAATATGCGCATGCGCGAGAGCGGAGAGGTCAACACTAGACTGGTTCCACATCCTTAATTTACTTCCCTTCGTCGTATTAAAGATATGAAGGGAAGTAAATATGAGGACAGCGAACCAGTCTAGATTGTGTTGACCTCTCCGCTCTCGCGCATGCGCATATTTGATTTTTGGTCAAAGAGACAATATTTCATCGCACGGAGGGTCTCAAACTTTCCCCACGATTTCACCGAAACTAGACATCGGATCGATGCGTACTCTTCGGGATATTTGCAAACTGGGGTGAGTGCACCTATTGAGCAAATATCAGAGCCATGGGACAAATTTCATTTGCGTGAGTTTGCCACAGATTTGGAGTAGATTAGGCAACAGGGCTACCCCAAATCTGTGGCAAACTCACGCAAATGAAATTTGTCCCATGGCTCTGATATTTGCTCAATATAGGTGCACTCGCCCCAGTTTGCAAATACATGTATTCCGAAGAGTACGCATCGATCCGATGTCTAGTTTCGGTGAAATCGTAGGGCAAAATTTAGACCCTCCGTGAGATAAAATACAGACGGTTTGCTCCAAAATCAAATATGCGCATGCTCGAGAGCGGAGGAATTTATAAAAAAAAATTAAACTTTTGTATTTTTTTCTACCAGGTTATAAACACAACAAACTTCATGAAAGGCCTTTACACAGCAATGGAAATGGATTCACAGAATGTTAAAGTGAGTTATAAAACATGTGTGTGGGTTTTATAAACTCCTCAAAAAAAGTTCAGAAAGTCAAGTTTGACTGACGATTTCTCTCTTGTTACTTATCATTTCCCTTGAATTTGGTATCATTGGAAAGCCCTGTTATTCCTCTTTACAGTGATGTGTCATTTGTTATGATTAATCAATTGGGGGATATGCAGTATAGCGGAATACAGGGGTGGGTGGAAAGTGAAATGTCACAAAATTTACTGCTATTGTCATGCAGTGCATTCCCCTTTTGCTTGGAAGATGGGAATGTGTCAATGCACTTTTTGACAATAGCAATGTATTTTGTGACATTTCACTTTACACCCGCCCCGTATTCAGCTGTGCTGCACATTCCCCAATTGCTTAATCATAACAAATGACACATCGTCGTAAAGAGGAATAACAGGTATTTCCAATGATTTAAAATTCAAGGAAAATTATTTTGCAACAAGAGAGAAATCGTCAGTCAAACTTGACTTTCCGAACTTTTTTGAGGAGTTTATATTTAATTATTTTTAGTTGTAAAAGTCATTTTTTTATGTTTCCTTGACGATACTTATTATTTATCAGCTAAATAAAACAAATCTGAGACATTTTAAAAGCCTGTATATGGGATTTGCAATGCCTCAAAATTGTAATGAACCAAATTGACCAGAATACTCAAATAGAAGATAGAAGTGCCACCAATTATTCCGCCCCAGATGATATATTTTTATAAGAAAACAATAATTGAAGAAATTTATATAAATGCATGTACTATTAAAGGCAGTATACATGATTGGTATCTCGAAAATCAGAAATGTTCACTTGATAACCGCAGAAAACTTCCCCTGAAAATGGTTTTGTCTAAAGTGCTATAGTCTTTGAGAAATGAGTAAAACAGTTAGTTTTTGTCTCATGAGACAAAAATTCAATTCGCCCCAAAACCATTTCGCCCAAGTGCCATTCCGCCCCCAAACCACTTCGTCCAAACACTACATCGCCTAAATGCTACTTCGCCCCAAAACCACTTCGTGCACAGCCCGTTGTTCAGGGCGAAATGGTTTAGGGCGAAGTGGTTTTGGGGCGGAATGACTGCAAACCCTTTTTTGACTGTTTTCTCAAAAGTTAGACGAAGTACGGAGCTGGTTTTTGCTCAGGTTGGTTTTAATCATGCATATCTTCAATCACACAGGGGGATAAAACTATTTGTAACAGTTTACCAATCATGTATACTACATGTATCTTTAACCACTTCACCACAGCTAGGCATTTTCCAATTTATACCCCTGGAGCGGGAGAATGTATGTCTCTGGGGCTAGAGACTTGACGACTAGTTTTTATTTCAAGTTGTAAAACAATCTTATTTCTCAAGTCCAGTCACAAGTCATTTTCTCCAGAGTCAAGTCACAGGTCAAAAACCAAAAACTGACTTGACCCCAAGCCAACAAGATACAAGAGACAAGCTCTGCCCTGGTCTAATTCATGGGCTAATTCTGTCTGTATAACCGCCCCCAAGACACTAACACTTAGAACTGCATATATGCAGTTCCCTGTCGCGAAGTGGTTAAGCTGACTTATACACGGGTTAACTTTTATCATACACATCCTCAATCACACACACATGATCTCTGTTTTTTGGGTTTTTTTTCCCAATCCAGTAGATCTTTAAACATGAAGCTTCTGTTATTTTTTTGTGCACTAATAGGACAAGGACAGTAAAATAGCATTCCTCCAGAAAACCATTGATGTTGTCGGTGAGTATTCGCATTCATCATTTTCCACTTTCCCTAATTTGCATCACCTTTAAACTACTTAAACCTTTAAACTACTGAAATCCTGTCATCTCCTCTGGACCAATCAGGAAACTTGGCAGTGCATTGCAGGCATTCAAAAGTAACGCGTGCAGATTGTAAGTACCGTGCATGCAGTGTGCTACATGTACTCGGTAGCGCTGGCCGTTGTCCACGTCGGCGATTGGCTGCTATTTAAAGCATACTGGGGAATCCGTTCGATTCAATTCGTCAGCATGCATCCCTGTTATTATTTTGAAAAGCTGCGGAGTAAAAAAGATCATCACTGGGAATTTTGGTAGGAATGGGACAGTCGTAGGAAACAGAACCCAATACAATTTCTGGAAAGTATAGCAATCGTTTGTTTATGGCATAACACGACCAAATTGATTAAATTACATCAAAATGACTCGGGCGTGTGTTTGCTAGACGCAACAGCCGTGCTGCTTCGCAGATTTGCGTGGATTTCCTCAGGGTATTGTAACGTCGCTTCAAAGAGTGGAAATTCCCTGAGATCTCAGGATGGCCCGCGAAAGGCTCAGTGTAAATTCACCATTACAACAAACGCGCAAATTTTTCAAAGTGACGACACAATGAGCATCAACGTCCCAGCTATGGCGGACACACAGGGACGATTTCGATGGTAATGGGAAAGGTCTATAGGCCTTACAAGTTAATTTCCAATAGGCTAGACTAACGACTTGGGAAAACAATTATTCTGAGTTAAAACTATTTTTACACATGGGTCTTTCTATAAATTAGGGGTCCAATGTTGGTGTCCCCCGTTACATTTTACATCTTGTTTTTGTAAATTCAGGACACATTCTTTAAATACTTTCCATCTCAAAGAGTGAGTACATAAAGTACAATTCATACCAAAAATTTTAAAAGCCATTTTCATGTTTTTTGTACAAAAAATAACACATATCAGGTGTAACGGGGGACACTACATGTGTAAATGTCACACTTTTGGACCCCTAATTTATAGAAAGACCCACAACAGACAAGTTGCAAAAGATTTATCAAGCGGTTTCTATTTTATGCTTGTTAAAATGTGTCAAATTTACATGCGGAATCGTCAATGAAAATGAATAGACAGCAACTTCAAAATTGGTGATGTGATGCAAAGCGCCCTCCTTGGCACAAAGCAAGTTATTTTTTTCTTGGTTAGTCTTAAATTCAAGCGTTCTATATTTATCTTGTCCTTCAAGAGCAGACTGTAAACAGAGCGCCATCAACTGACAATAAACAGCGGTGCCAAGTAGAGCATGAGGGCCCTATAGGCGCGTGCTTTGTTATGCCTATAGTCATGCCTGTATTGGTGAATCAAGACTAGATAGTTGGTGGCGCCCGCCAACTCCCGATTTTTTAGATATTTTGGGGCGGAAAAATCTCACCACTGCATAGGTGGATTTGCGTGATATTTGGCACAAATACAAAGAAAACCAGCCCCAATAGGCCTATTGAGCTCGTGCCAATGAAATCATTTTGGGAGTAAAACAATGCCGCGTCGTTGTGGAAGCAATGTGCGTGCGCGCTGTGTGTGTCCATAGCGCGCGTAACGCGCTATGCTAAGGCTCCCATTGGTGAACTAAACCGCGTTACGCCCACCAGAGACACACACAACGCGCACGCACATTGCTTCCACAATGACTCAGCATTATTTGACTCCCAAAATGGCATATTCGCACGTGTTCGAAAGGGGTCAATACCTAAAAGAAATCAGCCTGGCAGATTTAATGACAGAAACTAAAGGCAGCATGATTTACAGTGCAATTTCACGCAGCGGTCCATCAAGCTTGCAAACTTTGGTTACGGATTTGACCAATAATAGTGTCACGACTGCGCGGCTGATGATGTCACAGATTTCCAAGTCCCTAGCTGGACCAAATTCTTTCTGCTTAAATCAACTACATGTAATTTTTGGGTGTTTCCTTCCTTCAGCCATTGTACATAACAAGCCCATGTCAGTGAAACCCTCAAAGATCGTAGCAGGTCATGAACCGGAGAGGACCAATGAACTCCTACAGCAGATAGCACGTGCAATATCAAAACGGGTATGAGTTACAGTCAAACTTATATATGGGTACATTACTGTAACATTCAAGATCTTAGGTCCAGTTCACTTCAAATGTCTTACTTTTATCTTTAAATTATCAAGCTAAACTGAGCAAATAACTTTTTCACCAAGGAGTAAGAAAAATAGTTCCACAACATACATTTGTGAAAACCCCGTCCACAAATTTTTCTATAACGCATGTAACAAAGACGGAAAAAAATCACAAAATTGTCTGTCCACGTTACATACGTAATAGGAAAATTTGTACACAAGCTTTTCAAAAATGTATGTTGTGGCAGCAATTTCTTACCTTTTTGGCCAAAAGTTATCTCCTGAGAACAAAACAAGGACATTTCTTTAATTCTGAGATAAACTAAAGACATCTGAAAGGAATTATTGACTTATTTTTCAAATGTACCCCATTACTGTGGAAAGACCCATATAGTGGCCACCCTCGAGTTTGTACTGTCTGAAGACTGGGCCTCGCCAAAAGTCACAATTTATTTGAACCAGTCGATAGTCTATGAAAAAAATACAAGCCTCCTACCTTTTTCGATCCATCCACTTTATGATTTTGGAGAATTTTCCCAATGAAAAAGAAATGGGTCGGCGGGAAATTTATATGCAAATAGCAGTAACCAGGGCGTAGCTATGCACGTGATACGTGTGGATACACACGCAAAATCTTTTCGCTCTGTGTTTTACGGTCAGGCTCGGTATTTTGAATTCGACGTCTTCCTTTGTTTGTAGTTTACCTAAGCTACGTGGATTCTCTTGGTGTTAATAAATATGCTCAAGAGGGGTGAACGTTCAAATTAGCATTGGCCCAAGATGTTTTTTAATCCATTAATATTTCTGGAATACACCAGGCCGGAGCTATTGACGAAGGCGGTGGTTTTGAAAACAGCCAATAGTTTTTCACAGGGTTGCCGATGTTTAAAATACAAAGTATGATGTTTTGCCGTTAAAATAAAGTAAATGCTTTAAAAATTCGTTCCGAGAAAAAAAAAATCATTTGCTGAGAACCACGGACGAGCCCCACTTCGACCAACGTGTCTGTGTCCCTAGGCAAGGCACTTAATCCCAGTTGCCTCGTCAACCCAAGCTATATATGGGAAGCTGTTAAGGGGAATGCCACAATCTAACTGCTGATAGGGTTGTGCGCCTGACCAGCAGCCACCTAGTTGAAGCAAAATGGTTCTGGTGATTCCCTGATGGCAGCGGTAATAATGGTAACAGCGCCTTGAGCACCCTGCAGGGTGGATATGTGCGCTATACAAAAACTATGAATGCTAGGATAGGGCGACATTTTGTGTGTAAAAAAGCTATATTAGGGCGACATGCTCAATAGGGCGACATTTTGGTGTCGCCCTAATATATATATTTTTTAAAATCATTTTTTTAGGTCAAAAACCATTTGTTTAGGTCAAAAACCATTTTTATTAGGACTAAAGCTGTTTCTCTTTGGTCTGGAACAATTTTTGGAAGCTTTGGGTAAAAAAAAAGGTGTCATTTTGAGTGACTCTTGCCGAAATTTTTGTGGTCCCCGGGGAGAGTCTTCCCTATTGCGGCATTCAGAGTTCTTACAAATCTAATCATTATTATTATTATTATTACCTTAATAAAAAATATTTTTAGTTGGACAGCTCAGAAGCAGTGGCCAAGGTGCTCGGAGGCACTAAAATCGACTCTGAGGCAAAGAAACCTCCAAGACCAGCCAAAGATGATGAGAAATCCAGAGATACTAGCGGAGACAAGAGAAAACGAGACAAGGAAAACAAGGTTAGAACCTGTCCTTGGCTTCAAAACTGTGTGGCCCAGGTTCGAATCCCATCCAGGCCAGTTTGTGGGGTGGTTTTCAGTCCCTGCTTGTCCCCAAGGCTTCTTTCTGATTGGAAAAAATTCCGGTTTTTTTTTAATCGGTTTTAATAATACCATGTCCAGTACATCTGTCGACAGTGTCTTCAAATAGAATACACTACCCATTAAAACTTTGAAAACACCTTGAAAGTTTCAAGTTTTTGAGAAGAAAATTTTGTGAATGTTAATTTCGTGAATGTTAATTTTGTGAAAGCAAATGTAGGTGTATTCTAACAAAAAGCAATATATACATGTTAATTTTAGTGCCATCTTCGGCCTCAGCAGTGGGCTTTATCAATAAATTGGAGTGCATGCAAAAAGAACGGCTAAACTTGATGTTCATCAAAGAATCCCCCCTTAGCAGCTATGACAGCTACACACAATCTCTGCATCCTGATTGTCAGTTTCTCCAAACATTCAGTGGAAATACGCCTCTTTTAAGACTCTCCAGAGGTTTTCTTGGCTGGTTGGGCATTTCTTTCTGACCTTACGATTCAACTCCTCCCAGAGCAGCTCAATGGGATTGAGATCAGGTGACTGGGCAGGCCATTCTATGATGGACAGCACTCCAGATGACTGCTTTCTCTCCAGATACCCCTTACACCTCCATTTGCTTTAATAGCTTGGTTTATTATGAATAAACAAAATAGTACTTCCTTCTCAAAAACCTAAAACTTTCAAGGTGTTTCCATGGGTAGTTTTGATGTGCAATCCCTTAAAAATACATTTTATTACGTTGGACTAAACTTTGGTACACACTCCGAGACCAGTAATTCAAGTCGGAGATCATAATCCATGTGTTTAATACTGGCAGTAAGGGGAAGTTGCTTTTTAGAGCCAATTGGCTCATAGTAGCCAGTCTATTTCAGGTTTATTTTCAGGAATAAGTTAGGTTTCCCCAACAGTTTGCTGGTACCCATTTGCACCTGTGTAGAGAGAAAAACATACATTTGAATCCTGTAAACGGGATTTTCAATGACTCAAAATTACACCAATGCAATGATTATGTCCCACAATATATCTTTTTATAAAAAACAAAATAGTATTAAATCGAAGTCTCGAAGATCAATTTATATAAATCAGGGATGTGATTTTTCAGGTTTTTTTCCTGAAATCATGTTTTTTTTAGCAAAAAAACATGACCCGTGTGAATCCCACGCCGTAATGGCTTCATGCTGCGCGCTCGTAATTTCAGTTTTTTTCAAACATCCAATCACATTCCTGATAAATGCATGTGCACCTGCATTTTTTTGACGATTTTTTTGATTCTGGCTTCATTTTCCAAACAGCCTAAATAGGACGATGGCTTCACACAATTTCTTGAAAGCATGAACACACCTTTCCTTTGTTTTCTGGGAACATGAATGAGGTACTGAGCCGACTTATACACTGGTTGGTTTTTATCATACATATCCTCAATTACACATGGAGATAATGCCATTTGTAACAGTTCTCCAATCCTGTAATCTATCTTCGACTGCTCCATTCTTCAGGAAAAATCTGGCAGCTCCGACAACAGAGACCGGAGTTCAAGTCGGGACAGGGAAAAAGGAAAAGACAAAGACCAAAAAGGGCGCGACAGAAGCAAAGAACGGGATCACCATCGCGAACGAAGCAAGGACAAAGACAGAGATCGCAGCAAAGATCGTGATCGTGATCGCAGCAAAGAGAAAGAACGCAAAGAACAAACGCGATCGGACAAAGATCGCGCGAAAGATGGCGCGAAAGATGGCGCAAAAGATGGCGAGAGAGACCGAAATCGGGACAAAGAAAGAGATAGAGATCGTTCCAGGGACAAAGATCGTGGTCGCGAAAAGGAGCGCGACAAGGATAAAGATCGTGACAAGAGTCGCGACGGGGAAAAAGATAGGGAACGACGTGAAAGGCGGGTGAGTAGCAATACGACGTACAGTACAGGCCTTGATAGAACATCTTCCCAAAATGTTGCTTCAAAAGTAGCCTTTTGCAAAGGCGTCCGTGACAAGATTTATTTATCTTGCTTACGCTTCAGGAAAGACAAGCACCAACTGATCTGATGAAAGGCAGACTGTTTGCCATGTCCGCCTTTTTCAACCCAGTTTGCGTTGAATAATTCAACAGCAACTGAGGTGATGAATCATTCATAAATTCTGACCAACCAGCAGTGGCGAGCTTTTGGAATTGTCCATTTAAATGTCGGTAATGTTCACATAGACAAAAGGCAGGAAGACTGGGGTTCAGAATTGAGTCTTTCCACGGTAAAGGGGGCATTTTGGCAACACAGACCATATTTTCCAGAAAATACCTTTGTCTGGTCTCAAAATAAAGAGAAAACTTAGGCCCAAAAAGGGTTACAAATAGTGTGACAACATGCCTTTCTAAAAACCCTGTGCACAAATTTCCAATATACGCTTGTAACCGGGACGGCCTAAAACGTAAAGTGTCTGTCCCCAATTGGGGGATGTGCAGCACAGCTGAATACGGGGCCGGGCGTAAAGTGAAATGTCACAAAATGCATTGCTATTGTCAAAAAGTGTATTGACACATTCCCATCCTCCAAGCAAAAGGGGAATGCACTGCATGACAATAGCAGTGAATTTTGTGACATTTCACTTTCCACCCACCCCTGTATTCAGCTGTGCTGAACATTTCCCAATTGATTAATCATAACAAATGACACATCATTGTAAAGAGGAATAACAGGGCTTTCCAATGATACCAAATTCAAGGGAAATGTTTTAGTAACAAGAGAGAAACTGTCAGTCAAACTTGAGTTTTTGAATATTTGTTTAGGAGTTTAGTTTGTTTACTGAAGACATGGAAGAAAGCAAATGTTGATTCTCTACCCGTTATATTTGTTTTACCGTATTTTAAAAATTACATCTTCCCCAGTTCAGAAACACTGACCATTCAGAAACATTGAGCTGGGGATCATGAATATGTATGAAGGTCTTTCCACGCTAATGGACCTATTTGAAAAATAAGTCAATAATTCCTTTCAGATGTCTTAAGTTTATCTCAAACTTGTACTGTTGTCAGGAGATAACTTTTGCCCAAAACGGTAATAAAATGCTGCCACAACATACATTTCTGAAAAGCTCGTGTCCCCTTATAGTGTATAACGTGGACAGAATTTTTTTTTACATACGTATCTATATGGAAACATTTTGCACAGGGTTTTCAGAAATGTATCTCGTGGCAGCATTTTCTTACCTTTTTGGGCAAAAGTTACATGTATCTCCTGAGAACAGTACAAGGGAATTTCTTTAAGTTCGAGATAAACTGAAGACATCTGAAAGGAATTACTAACTTATTTTTCAAATAGGCCCATTAGCGTGGAAAAACCCATGAGGTATGCTTAGCTAATGTGGTATTGTGACTTTCAAGTGTGTGTTTTGGCTCTCAGAAGCGCAAGGAGGAAGAGGAGACGTCTCAACAGCAGCAGCAGGAGAATGGACTTCAGGATGATGAGGAGGTAATAAGCAGTGTACCTCATGAATATTTATGAGTAATCTAGTATTTGATTTAGCTTGCGTCAGGGAGAATGAATGTTAATTAGGTGGTTTTTTTTGCTCTTATCTAACGTATATTAGCACTGTATACTCGGTGCTTTCCCGAGACACTATAAAAAACTTCATAGCCTGCTCGGGTGGGATTCGAACCCACGACCTCCTGCAAACAAGGCAGATGTCTTAACCACTCGACCACCGAGCTAGCTGGTGTTGAATGGCCGGTTCGAATCATTTCGCAATGGGGTTCGCAATTAATCAGTATTTGATTTAGCTTGCGTCGGGGAGAATGAATGTTCATGAGGTTTGTTTTTGTTTTTTGTGGGTTTTGTTGGTGTATTTTTTGCCCTTACCAAACGTATATTAGCACTGTATACTCAGTGCTTTGCCGAGACACTATGAAAAACTGCATAGTGTACTCTACATGAGTAATCTGAATATTCCAATTTTAATTTCTACATATTCCAAAAACTATGGATGCTAGGATAGGGCGACAATTTGTGTGTAAAAAAGGTATATTAGGGCGACACGCTCAATAGGGCGACACCAATATTTTTTTTGTTTTTAAATGATTTTTTTAAGGTCAAAAACCATTTTTTTGAAATCGAGAACCATTTTTATTAGGTCTAGAACTGTCTCTCTTAGGTCTGTGACCATCTTTGGAAGCTTTGGGTAGAGAAATAAGGTGTCATTTTGAGTGATTCTTGCCGAAATTTCGGTGGTCCCCGGGGAGAGTCTTCCCGAAATGTCGCCCTATTGCGGCATCCAGAGTTCTTACAATTTTAATTTGCATTTTGATTTCCCACTGTGCTCTATTCACCACTTGCACAGAACCGCCATATTGGCAAAACAGCAAGGCTTTCCTTGCATGAACAATGACTCCCTCGCGTCGTTACCACGCCGGTTGCTGGGTTGTAGACTTTTGTCCATTGTAAAATATGATGTATGCTAGGAAAACCTCATTTTGAACGCAACCGTTTCAAGTGGTGAATAAGGTTGTCTGACAAGTTGCCAGCACATGCACTCCAAGTCAGTTTAAATGGATCAATCAAAATATTCAGGTTTCCCCACACCAGAACTAAAGATTATTAACCCCCTCGCAGCGGCTAACCATTTTCCAATTTATTCCCCTGGAGCGGGAGACTGCACTTGGAGTTTTGGTTATATATGTTTCTGGGGCTGGAGACTTGATGACTAGTTTTTATTTTGAGTCGTAAATATTTTCCAAGTCCGGTCACAAGTCATTTTTTTCCCACAGTCAAGTCACAGGTCAAATACCAAAAACTGACTTGAGCCCAAGCCAACAAGTTGAGAGACCATCTCTGCCCTGGTAGTACTGACCCAAGGGCTAATTCTGTATAACAGCCCCCAGGACACTTGCACTTAAAACTGCATTATGCAGTTCCCGTCCTGAAGGGGTTAAAAATACCATGTGCACATCTTATGTGCATGTTAGCTTGACAGTTTTGTACAAGCTTTGAAAAAATTTGATAAGGCTGAAAACTCTGGATGCTAGGATAGGGCGACAATTTGTGTGTAAAAAAGGTATATTAGGGCGACATGCTCAATAGGGCGACATTTTGGTGTCGCCCTAATATTTTTTTTGTTTTAAACCATTTTTTTAGGTCAAAAACCATTTTTATTAGGTCTAGAACTGTCTCTCTTAGGTCTGTAACCATTTTTGGAAGCTTTGGGTAAAAAAATAAGCTGTCATTTTAAGTGACTCTTGCCGAAATTTCAGTGGTCTCCAGGGAGAGTCTTCCTGAAATGTCGCCCTATTGCTGCATCCAGAGTTCTTACAATAATTAAAATCATTACTGGAAAATGTGCAAAGTGAAACGGACATTTTGGGGAAAATATAACAACATTGCTGATCTGTTAATTTTGATTGCAGAATGTTCGTCCGGCACCACAAGAGGTACTCAACCAATCAATTTCTCTTTTTGTCACTAAGATTATTTTACTAACGTGTTGCATTCACGTTTTTCAGCACCATTCAAAACAGACTCCCTTGTCTCAATAGACCTATGACATAATGACGTCACGCAATGTTTACCGCGGTGCATTATGGGTGAAAAGTGGGACGAAATCTAGTTTGCGTGCGTTGTATGCATAGCGCCTAGCGTATTATAGTCTAGTCAATTTACGATTTGACCTAGAACTAATTGCAATAAAAATGAATCTAGGCCGCAACATTCAAATAAACAACATATTAAAAATATAATTGTTTCTTTATAATTTGTTACTTTTCACCCATAATGCACCGCGGTAAACATTGCGTGACGTCATTACGTTTCAGGTCTATTGTGGGTTGACTTCAAGATTTAAAGATAGTATACATGATTGGTAAACTGTTACAAATAGTTTTATCCCCTGTGTGATTGAAGATATGCATGATTAAAACCAACCTGAGCAAAAACCAGCTCCGTACTTCGTCTAACATTTGAGAAAACAGTCAAAAATGGGTTTACAGTCATTTCGCCCCAAGACCACATCGCCCTGAACCACTTCGCCCTGAACCACGGCCTGTGCACGAGGTTGTTTTGGGGTGACGTGGCTTTTGGGCGAAGTAGTGTTTGGAAGAAGTGGTTTGGGGGCGAAATGGCACTTGGGCGAAGTGGTTCAGGGCGAAGTGGTCCAGGGCGCAATGGTTTTGGGGCAAATTGAATTTACGTCTCGCGAAACAAAAAATAATTGTTTTGCTCATTTCTCAAAGACTCATTTCTCAAAGCCGTCATCATGTATATATCGTGTAAGTTTTGTGTAAATCTATGAATATTTCTGATTCTTCGAGAAACCAATCATGTATTCTACCTTTAACACATAGTTGTATTGAAAACTGAACTTCAATTAATGGGGAATCACGAAAGTTATAAAATTAACACCGTCCACTTCGTTCATACTAAGTTGACATATCTGTTAAGAGATCTGTTATACTGAGATGATGTGTAACAGGAGCTGTTGAACTAACATGAGACGTAACACTAACACTTACTGATTCGGTTAACAAATTTGTTACACTAACACGTAACAATAACATGTAACACGCACAGAATTTTGACCTCACCCTGATCACCCATTATAACGCTGGAGTTGGCATACACATTCTCACAGCCCAATTTTTGCCGTCACTTTTTTGCATATTTGTCGTCTGTTTTTTAAATTTTTTTACGAATGCACTTACGAATGTTACGAATGTCTTACCAACGTTGCCAATGCCTTGCCATTTTCTTACGAATATTTGATGACGCGGCCGCGATTGGTATAAATAGCGGAGCGAATCTGCCTCTGGCTCATTGTTCGTTTGACTTTGGAAAAAAAACAGCAACACCACATTCGTAAGGAAGGGGACCCGGCGAAAGTTACAAACGCCTTACAAATGCCTTTACGAACGTTGCCAACGCTTACGCACGCTTTACCAACGTTACCAATGGCTTACCAATGCTTACGAAAATCGAAGGCGAATGACCGTCTTCACAACATTCGCTGAAATTTAGGAAGCGCTTCCTAAATTGACCGATCTTCGTAAGGAGGTGGAGAATGACTTGTGAACGTTCTGAATTTGTTAACAACGCTTACGAAGACACGGCGAATGTTGCGAAGTTTGAGCGATTGTCAAATATTTCCATTCGTAAGCACATTCGCTAGCATATTCGCCACAGTGTGAGAGCAGCATAAGTTATCTCTTCAGAACAACTTAAACTTATTTCTTTTATTTTGAGACCAGACAAAGGTATTTCCTCGAAAATGTAGTCTGTGTTGCCAAAATCCCCCTTTACTGTGGAAAGACCCAATTGCAGGTCGGAGGTTTTAAACATAACCGTCGACCTTGCTGCGACTGATTTTGCTCTGGCTTCTGCGACCAGCTTCTGTGACCAGTCTTTCTATGATTTTCCCGCGATTCCAACATTTTTCTGTCACATCCAGGGCCCAATTTCTTAAAACATGTTAGCACCCGATTTTTGATTAAGCAGCACTCTCTCTATTTCATAAAACTGTTTAAGCACTAGCAAACCAAACGGCATGCTATCCTACAGATTTTTTGCCATCTTTTTTCTTCGCCATTCTCGGCAAAATTCGAGACACATTTTCCAACAGATACACAACTTTGAGCTGTTGTTGAAATATTCCAGTCTGCGACAGCCAAGGGTCTTCTGTCTTAGTGATAATCATCCCAAAATGGAAACATAACCGATGATGGTATTTGAAAATTTTTACGTTTACTTATGAAAGCAGACGATAAACGCGTTCGAACAAAACAGACGACAGCGTTCCGTGCGCACTCTCTTTGCGCGCTTAGAACAACAAGCTTTATGAAATACGCCCTTGCTTGAGCGAATATTCCTGCTATGCTTAATCCAAATTTTTGATTTAGCGTAACATGTTTTATGAAATTGGTCCCTGGTCGTAATCTGGTCGCAGGTCCGGTGTGACTGGGACTTTACAGAACATGTTACAGGGGTGATTGGTTCACTTCATAGTTTTAACCAAATTGCATTTCATCTTTTTATATTACTAAAATGATCTGCTAAAATCAGATGCATGCAATGTACCGTATCACATCTTCCATTTGTTTTCTTCACGCAGTTGGAAGATGGAGCTTCAACCAACCGCTTACCCCGGCCAACCTCGGCTAAGGGACAGCGTCGGCGTCCCACACAGGGCAGTGACGGTAAGCTGTTTAGACAAAATAAAATGCCTATTTAATCAAATTTCACTGAGAAGATCTAGCTATAAACTGGTCCTAAACACAGATCAAAAGTTCATAGGTTCTCGCATTACAATCCCGACACATGTTGAGAATTTCAACCCACTGAAAATAGATTTAAGCCTAGTTCTCACTTTCATGGTTTGTGGTGCCGGAAGCCCACTGTTTTTATCCGTGATATCGCTGAAAAATCCATAGACATGACCATGGTGTTCTTAGATAACCCATATCACCCATGGCCATAACGCGCCAATCTTACCACGGTTCAAAACTGTAGCAAGACGGGGCTCGAACCGTGAGTGAGAACTAGGTTTTATACGTCCTCGAACTAAAAAGAAAATAATTTGTCGCTTGTAAGTTCCTCCATCTTAATTTTGGACAGAGGAATGTTTGTCTTTGCTCATTAATTGTGTATTATTTGTGCACCTGAGAAGTGCACACTATCGGAGAAAAAGCTGGTTTTTTTCCAACTTTTTCACGGTTCTACAAAGTGTAGGGAAGCCGGGTTGAGGGCAGCGTATGACTTTACATACGCTGTAAAATGTTGACATCTCAAGGTACTGACAGAAAAATGTTGATGAGTAGTATTTCGGGGGAGTGAGGTTGTCTTGAAAAATACTACGCTCTGTAGAACTGTGAAAATGTTGACAACTGTAGACGCCCCCTAACATTATTCCACTTACATGTTTCTCAAGACCTCTTTAAAATGAAAGTGCACTTTCTTAATACAAAGCCTTGTTGGCCTCCATTATTTTTGTGTTATGCCGTGCCCTGTTTGGTTTCTGTTTTTGAATTTGAAGTTGGTTGATTGGTTTGAACAACTTTTATTGAAATGAACACTGAACTTTAACCATCACACAGTTTGCTGCACTTTGAGTTTTGGGATGTTTCAAAATGACATGAAATATCTGTCAACCAGAGTTTCAAAATTCCAGGTGACCTGAAATAACCATCTCTACAGATTTTGAACCAGTGTACACCATACCTTTTGAGAAGTTGCAATGTTATACTGACCATTTACAAAAGAAACTTATCAAGATATTGTTCTTTTCATTTTGTATGCATCTAAACACCTCAACAAAAGTAAGTTCCCCCCTAAATAATTACTTATATCTCCCAAAGTAAATTTCTGAATTACACGAAACTTTGTGTGAATAATTAGTGCAGTGCATGGAACGTGCATTTCAAATGGTGGGTCTCTACCTAATGTTATGCATGAATAAGCAGCGTTTAAAGGTGAAAGTGACACTTTTCAAAAATTGCAAAATGCAGTCAACAATTCCCTAATTCTTTTCACACATGACAAGTACAGTTTTGGTCCTCATCAGTATCTCGTGGTGTTCCTGCACCGTTAAGCTTAGGAAAATGCCACGCATGTCCATTCAAGACAGGGCCATTGCCATGGGCCTGCTAGAGACCCGTACACCTGTAAAACAAGTAGCCCGTAGGATGGAGTCAGTCCAAATGCAATAAGAAAATTGCTTTCAAAATTTGAATTGATTGGAGCTGTCGCAGACTTGCCAAGAACTGGTCGACCAAACGTTACTATCCCTGCAGACGATCACTTTATGACAATGCACGTCCACACAGGGCAAGAGTGGTCAATGAGCTTTTAGAGATTCAAGAAAATGACCGGATGATATGGCCAGCAAACTCCCCAGATCTCAATCCCATAGAACATTTGTGGGATCAACTGAAGCGGTCATTTGATCGGAGAACTGAGTATCGAAAAACACTTCAGGACTTTCCCCTGATACTGCACGAGTAGACTCTACCCTTCCGCAGCGATGGATCACCACTCTCATTAACACAATATGCGTGATCGATGTCATCAGGTGTTACAAAATCACGGTGGTTACACAAAGTACTGAGGACCAAAACTGTACTTGTCATGTGTGAAAATAATTGGGGAATAATTTGTTGACTGCATTTTGCAATTTTTAAAAAAGTGTACATTTCACCTTTAAATGCTGCTCATTCATGCATAACATTAGGTAGAGACCCACCATTTGAAATGCACGTTCCATGCATTGCACTAATTATTCACACAAAGTTTCGTGTAATTCAGAAATTTACTTTGGGAGATATAAGCAATTATTTAGGGGGGAAACTTACTTTTGTTGAGGTGTTTATGTTAAAACGTTTATGACTGATGACAACTATTCATCAATGTCAAATTCTCCTATTGGTAACCCGAAATTTAGCATGACATGCTTGAGTGCCTCTCTGTTTGTGAACTGCCCAATTTGACCTTTCTGCTGAAAATAGAAGACAAAATCTTGATAAGGGAAAACACACAAATCTATTTGCTGTATCGGCGGTTCTGTTAGCGGTACCGCCTGCAAGAAGGTAGAAAGATTGTGGTTTCTCCCTTCGTGCAGGCGGTACCGCTAAAATAAAACGCCAGAACCGACAGGATTTGTGTGTCTTCCCTAAGTTTCTTTTGGTTTTCAGTATATAAAGTACTTTTTAGCAGGGTCACTAATGCATAGTTCCGACCTGTCAATCAACCGAACCCGCCGACCAATCACAACAGAGCTAGCAGATATCACTGACATAGGTCAAAGTGCATTGTCTCACAACAACATGATCACGCGATATGTTCTGCCGGCCCCATACAATTTGTACAGTGTTGTATGCGATGATCCGGGTGAATTTTTGGTTTCAATGCCGGTTGTTTCGTTGTTCAAAAGGTACGAAAGCACGTATGTCATGATATGACATCCCTGTATTACTGGCCCTTAACTCAGTGTGTTCTAAGATAACTGTCGACCCTGAAACATGAATGCCTTTGAGTTTTCTCCAATGAATCTGTGCTTTCCGTTGAAAGTCCCATTGCTTTGTGCGTTGCGTGTCGCCATTTTGACGATAGCGTGTGAGCCATAGCAACAATATCCACGGGGGCGGGGCTAACTAGGCAAACTCGGAACTATGCATTGTTTCAGTTAATGGATATCAAAGTGACAAATCAGCAAATGTGGTGTTACGTACCAGTACGCATGGAGTATCGTCAGTTGACGCAAAAAGCATTACGTGAAGGATACACAACGATTCCAAAATAAATTTTTGGGTACATATAAGCTTGGTAAATGGTAAATGCCCAACACACAAAGACATTTCATGAAACATGTACTCACAATAAGTTAGGGATATTGGTACATTGTGGTTTTTTTTCTTTCTTCAAATGACTGTTTTCACCTATTCCTGTGACAAGGTGTGTCTGTCATGCAGATACAATTGTCTAATCATATACAGAATCATTCAAGCGGAATGCATACCCTCAATAAAATATCTGCATACACCTCGAATATCCCTAACATATTGTGAGTAGTGTATTCCTGAGCAGCCTGTTAAATATATTTAATTTGAAATTTCATGTTATTTTGAAACACCCAGTTTTAGCCCCTCCCCCATTCCCCTTAACCCCACCCACTCACCACCACCCTCAACCCAGCATGACTAACACACCATGACACTGGTTTTTCTTACCCATAATGCTCTAACTACAGACTCCGAGGGTGAGGAAGGTATGTTGCCGTGGTTTTTTGCATATTCAATTTTTGCTTTGAATATTCATTAGTCTGTGGTAGAGAGTTGTCATCGTAGAATTACTCAGTTCGCTGTCGCTTTGTATCTGTACTATTTTCATATTTCTTTCAGAATTTTGGATTTCAATTTATTTTTAGCCTTGCTAAAATCTTTACAATTTACTTTAAAGATAGTATCCATGATTGGTAAACTCTTACAAATAATTTTATCTACCTGTGTGATTGAAGATATTCATGATAAAAACCAACCTAAGCAAAAACCAGCTACGTACTTCGTCTAACTTTTGAGAAAACAGTCAAAAAAGGGTTTTTTATTTATTTTTTATTTTATTTATTTACCACATCCAACAGCGGAAGAACCGGCAATTACAGGAATGGGATCAATTAACATAGATATTCGAATAACTATCAACTTCTAAGTTGAATTAGAAACTGCCAGAGACACCGGGGAATCCCTCCCCTTGCTCTTCATGAAAGAATGCTCTGGGATCTTTAAAGTGCGTTACATGTAACACATGGACCAACGGCTTTACATCCCTTCCGAAGGACGGAACAAATGTGATTAAGTGCCTTGCTCAAGAGCACAAGTGCCACAACCCGTCACGGCCCGGATTCAAACCCACATTCTAGTACTGGCACAAGAACTTGAGTTCGACGCGCTAGACCGCTCGGCCATAACACCCCATAACAGCCACTTCACCCTGAACCACGGCCTGCATGTGCACGAGGTTGTTTTGGGGTAAAGTGGCTTTTGGGCTTAGTAGTGTTTGGACGAAGTGGTTTGGGGGTGAAATGGCACTTGGGCGAAGTGGTTCAGGGCGAAATGGTTGTGGCGAATTGATTTTACGTCTCGCGAGACGAAAAACAATTGTTTTGCTAATTTCTTGAAGAATATAGCACTTCAGACAAAACCATTTCAGGGAAGGTTTTCTGCCGTCATCATGTTTATATCGTGTAAGTTATGTGTAAATCTGTGAACAATTCTGATTCTTTGACATACCAATCATGTGTACTGCCTTTAAGTACGGGAATCGAAATGACCACCAGACTGAGTCAATTTATTTTAAAGGTAGTATACATCATTGGTAATCTCGAAAATCAGAAATGTTCACAGATTTACGCCCAACTTACACAATACAAACATGATGACCGTAGAAAACTTAACCTGAAATGGTTTTGTCTGAAGTGCTATAGTCTTTGAGAAATGTGTAAAACAATTAGTTTTCGTCTCATGAGACAAAAATTCAATTCGCCCCAAAACCATTTCGCCCCAAACCACTTCGCCCGAGTTCCATTTCGCCCCAAATAACTTCGTCCAAACACTACATCGCCCAAATGCCACTTCGCCCCAAAACTACTTCGTGCACAGGCTGTGGTTCAGGGCAAAATGGTTCAGGGCGAAGTGGTTTTGGGGGTGAAATAACTGCAAACCATTTTTTGACAGTTTTCTCAAAAGTTAGATGAAGTACGGAGCTGGTTTTTGCTCAGGTTGGTTTTAATCATGCATATCTTCAATCACACGGGGGGATAAAACTATTTGTAACAGTTTACCAATCATGTATACTATCTTTAAATGGCCCCTTATTTAGGATTTTTATCAATGAAATATATGCTTTAAAACCACTTTACTCAGTTAAAGTCATAAAAATCCTATTTGGAGCTTGCTTTGGGGGTTAAAACAAAGGTTTTTAGTTTTTATGCTAATGAAATATGCATATTCATGACCAAGGTCACGACGTCACAAGAGGCAAACACAGGAAAATCACATTGAACTGTGCACAAAAGATTCCACTTTTTTCTCAATTTTCCTGGAACTTTTGTAATCCATGGCTGTTTGAGTTTGTTTTACATGTTGCCTGCTGTAAGCCATGACAAAACTGGGGGTAGAAACTGCAGCATTTTGCCACAAGTCCAACTTGAAGTCTTATGTTTTTTCTTAACTTTTCCCTTCTGTCTTCCTTATGTGATGCACTCAAAACAGCGCCCTCTGTCTGTGATTTATTGCAATGAAATCTTCAAAGTTGAAAAATGCCACCTTTTATTGATTTTACATCCAAACGAACAATAGTATGTCTTGCTGAACAAGTAATCCGGCATTATGAAGCAAAGCTTAGGCACAAAGTTGTTTAGGATGTCACAGGCCCTTTAAGAGTAGCTTTACATTGAACTTGTTCACTTGTAAATTTTATGCGCGTTGCTTTAAAAGAAAGCGGCATGGAGAGAATTTAAAGTGAAATGAAGCACTGAAACTCACAGAATCACAAAAACACTTTCCGCCGAGTTGATTCTGAGGTTTTCAGTGCGTTGTTTCACTCCAAATTCCTTTCGTGCCACGTTTTTGAAAAAGAAAAAAAAACACGTCAAATTTACGCGCAAAAAAGCTCAGTGTAAATTCATAAAAATCTCTTTGGTTTATTGAAACCTTTTGAGTCACTAGCCATGTGGTCTGGTAATTTTGAACCCAAATTCAAGCCCTGGTTGCCTAGTCAAAAGTTATAATGCTTCCTGCGCAAAAATCATCATTTAGTAAACTTTTTGTATAAAAACTGTCTGATCTTTTGCGACAAATTGGTTTGTTATCAATTTTTTATGAAATGATTGCATTTTTCCAAATTGTCAAGCTGAATTTTTAAAATTTCTGCAGCCACAGTTTTTGGGTCATTCATATTTAAAATATATCTGTAAAAATATTTTAATAATAAATGTTAACATTTTTCTACAAAGCAATTAAATATTTTGACAAAAAAATCTTATGACAAACGAACGTAGTTGAAAAAATGTAGATGAGAGGCATTTACATGTAAACTCCTCAAAAAATGTTCGGAAAGTCAAGTTTGACTGACGATTTCACTCTTGTTGCAAAATAATTTTCCTTGAATTTTATATCATTAAAAAGCCCTGTTATTCCTCTTTACGATGATGTGTCATTTGTTATGATTAAGCAATCTGGGGATGTGCAGCACAGCTGAATACGGGGGCGGGTGTAAAGTGAAATGTCACAAAATGCATTGCTATTGTCAAAAAGTGCATTGACACATTCCCATCCTCCAAGCAAAAGGGGAATGCACTGCATGACAATAGCAGTGAATTTTGTGACATTTCACTTTCCACCCACCCCTGTATTCCGCTATACTGCACATCCCCCAATTGATTAATCATAACAAATGACACATCACTGTAAAGAGGAATAACAGGGCTTTCCAATGATACCAAATTCAAGGGAAATGATTTAGTAACAAGAGAGAAATCGTCAGTCAAACGTGACTTTCCGAACTTTTTTGAGGAGTTTAGTTGCATGTATGGTTTGTCCATGGTAGGCGGTCCAATTCTGTTTGCAATTCATCTTTCTAAATAGATGCGGATATCATTTCAAAAAAATTACAAAATTATTAAAGAAAGGGACATCACTTGCAAAGGGTTGCCTAACTCTGTACGCTTCATGTAAGTTGCCATCTTTTGCAGTTCGGCGCTCAGACTTGAGAGGGCGCGAGTCAGGTCACAGCGGATTTACGCACTTGCATGTACCGTAGTTATAGTTTGCATGCATGGGTGCATGGGTACGTAGTTTCAATGTGTGTGTGTGTGTGTAGATCTAGATATTAGCTCACATTTTTAGCTCAGAAATTGTTTAAATTTTTTTCAAAATGAATGATGCCTCTACAATATGCACACTTTCTGAGGCCAACTTGGCCAGCATGCTATATACTGTTAAATTTTCTAAGGCTTGTATTTACAGATAACCAATACACATTTGGAACAAAGTTTGTCGTGGTGCCCCTCCGGTTGGCCTCGGTGCCCCTCCGGTTGGCCTCGGTGCCCCTCCGGTTGGCCTCGGTGCCCCTCCGGTTGGCCTCGGTGCCCCTCCGGTTGGCCTCGGTGCCCCTCCGGTTGGCCTCGGTGCCCCTCCGGTTGGCCTAGGTGCCCCTCCGGTTGGCCTCGGTGCCCCTCCGGTTGGCCTCGGTGCCCCTCCGGTTGGCCTCGGTGCCCCTCCGGTTGGCCTAGGTGCCCCTCCGGTTGGCCTCGGTGCTCTTTTAAAATCAAGGCTGGAGTGACCTGGGGCGGTATTCACAAAACGACTTAAGTCGTGAAATTTAAGCGCCCCGCTTAAATTCTAGACTTAAGTCAAATCATAAAGTTAAGTGGTATTCACAGCGCGTTTTCTTTTAGTGGCCCGCTTATTTTTGAGACTTAAACTTAAGTGTGGTCTGACCTGTCTTAAGTGCATTTAACGCTGGGTCAACCGTCTGCAATTGCAGTGTTTTTCTGTGTGTTATCGAAAAACGGCTGTATGATTGATTAGAGAACGCCTAAACAATTTAGACATTGGGAGATTACAACAGATTTCAATTTTTATTCTTAATGACCTTAAAAATGCCTTCGTTTTCCGTCTTTGTTCGCCACTGACCATTGACTACTGCATAGCACAACGTACGTCGTCTACTTGTGGTACATATGTGCGCGTATAATGCACGCGCGTAGTAATCGAATGTTTTTTAAATGTCCGCGCGTGGTCTGCGCTGTTTTGATTGCAGAGACTTTATGACGTGACAGAGTAAATCTTGCACTGATTGATTAAGTACACCACTAAGGTAAGCGGGGCGCTTAAATCTTTTGTGAATACGAAGTTGAGTGCCCCACTTATCTTAGCGGGGTGCTTAGATTTAAGACAGACTTAAGTATCCCGCTTAGATTGAGTTTTGTGAATACCGCCCCAGTGCCTAGGGTGAATTCACACAGCCTTTTCGCACAGAAATTTGACGCACTTCGCTTTGACGTAAAGTGGAAATAGAGGAAATTTGGAGTGATCTGAAGCAGTGCACTGAAAACACAAAATCAAATAGAGAGGAAAGTGTTTTTATGATTCTGTAATTTTCAGTGAGTCGTTCACTTCAAATTCCTTCCACACGCAAAAAGGCTCACTTTATCCACCCTCGTTTTCATAACGTTGAGCCCTAATTTTATGCTTGTTTGATTTTTGTTTTTTTCATTGTTTGTCTTTGTGCAGATGTTGATGGGAACGTAAGGCACACACAGCATGACAGGGATGACATGGTAAATGGTAGCGACTCACTGCCCCAACAGGTTCAAGCAAGGTATGTCAAAATTGGCGACACGGCGCCGAGAAATTCTGAACCATTCCCGAAAAAAGTCCAAGTTTTGCAGTCACAGTAGGGGATATTTCTTTAATTGTGAGGTGTTATGGCCTAGTGGTATAGACCAATCCGGTAACTAAGGTCTCCTTCCCTGTATATCCGCCATAGCTGAGGGCGTCCAGTGCATGGGCTGTGCGTTTTGTGTTGCTGTTAGAACGAAAAGCGCTCATCCATTACCAACGCTGTAGGACTCGAGTCCGGATTCGGACTCGGGTCCCGATTTTCACGGACTCGGACTCGGGCGGTAAGGACTCGGATATTTGGGCCGAGTCCAGTGAAAAAAATAAATATGCAATATTTGACAAAAAGTACATTATACAGGCGCCGAAAATTATTTGAAGTGTCTATTGTAATTTATTTTGAAATAAAATTCTGAGAATGTAAAATGAATCATTTCTACCGTTTAAAATAATTTTGAGCACTCGAAATGTATCTCACCTCCCAAAGAAACATTTTTCTCGGCCTAAAGCAAACTTAGGAGCTGCCAAAGATCACAGGCACGATCATTGACACTTGCACTTGAAATAAGGACTCAGGACTCGGACTCGGACTCGGCCTGCTGAGGACTCGGATGTTTGCTGGACTCGGACTCGGACACCAAGGACTCGGACTCGGAAAGTGGGGACCCGACTACAGCCCTGTCCATTACATGCACGAACGCGCCCGGCCCCCTCGGCGTGCACGCGACGCGCCTCCTTCGCGTACACGCGACGCACCCGCCTTCGCGTACACAACCCTACATACAAAGACGCATAACTTGTTCGAAGTAAAGAAATGCAGCTTCAGCAACAGCACAAACATTCAGTGGAAGCCCCCAGCTTTGGCGGATGTACAGGGAAGGAGACCTTAGTTACCGGATTGGTGTATAGGAAAGCCCCAGTCACACTGGGGATGAGACAAATTACAACGGGTCCCGCAACAAGTCTTTTGTGGTCTTGGATAGTCTTATGTTAGTCGCAAGACCAAAATCAGTCACACGGAGGTTTGCAAACCTGGCCTCAACCAAAATGGTTGTAGCCATTCTTGAGCAGGTCTTCAGTGGTCGTGCGATGGTGCGACAAGTCTTAGGTGGTCTTGCTGATCATGGGATTCTCCCGTCTTCCACAGCCACACGATGTCCTACGACTACTCACATCTAGTTGCGTGACTAAGCGTCACCAGTCACACGACTAGTCATGCTTAGTCGTGCAACTGGTTTTTGACACTCGTACATAGTCTTGCAATTAGTTGTGCTATCAGGTCTTACAGTGTGACTGTTAGGCTGACATTACAGAAAGTACCAATGAAGGGGCCAAGATCGGCCAAAACCGCACAACTTTTTACAGATTCGTGGAATAAGAGTGTAACATATCTAAGGAAGAATGTTGGTAAACTAGCCTGATGAAATTTTAGCTACATATACATAGATGCATCGATGCTTCAGAAAACCTTGAAAATCTATATATGGATTTTGTGTACAAGTGAATGGTGGGACTTTTTAAAAAAACTACCTTTGGTTGTCAATTTCCAGCATGAAATACCATTTTGGACAAAAAGAAATTTATGTGGTGTTTGTTACCATTGCTATCAACACTTTGAGTGAGGTTTTTCTTGTCAACTCATAAAAAACGAAATTGGGTCATTGCAAATGATACAATGGGCCTTTAAATCAATTTCAAATACATTAAACCAGATTGGAATGGGTATTTTTGTCCTTATAGTCGTAGGATGGCGCGGCCAAGCAGTGCAAGACCGGCGCCCCCTAGAGTCAAGAAGCAAGAGGCGGTTGACGATCCAGCAATGAGGTACCATTTAAACTAATTTGATTTTTTTGACTACCGAGTAAATTTGTACCAGAATAGGTCTTTATGGGGAATTTTAATTTTCAGGGGCAGGAATGTTCAAAAATCAACTTTGTGTATTAAATTGAAATTATGCTAATGCCAAAAAAGAGAAGCATTTAATTTGTGTCTGTTTTCAATACTAGAGAGACCTTTTCCTCCAGGATTATATCTCTGTACAATGTCATTCATCTTCTCTCAAAACAAAAGAAATATCTTAAGATGGATCTAAGTAGATAACTTCAGCTAAAGAACTGCAACGAATAGTGCCACAACATACCTTCCTGAAAGCCCTGTGTGCAAATTTCCAATATACCGTATGTAACAAGGACACCAAAAAATCTCACAAAGTATGTGTCCTATGTTACATACGTTAAATAGGAAATTTGTACACAGGGTTTTCAGAAAGGTATGTTGTTGCACTATTTGTTGCTTAAGTTATCTCCTTAGATCTGTCTTAAGATATTTCTTTTGTTTTGAGAGAAGATAACTGGCTTTGCACAGAGTTATGATCCTGGTGAAAAAGTCTCTCCAGTATTGAAAACAGACTTATTTATGAATGGGATTAAAAGTAGGTTTGGCCAGTCAATCCGTTTAAAACTGGCTAGAGTCCTCGGCGCTGATAATGGCCCTCGCCCGTCGGCTTGGGCCATTATCAGCTTCCGGGTCCCTAGCTGGTTTTAAATATATGTTTAAGACTGGCCAATTATGCTGATGCCAAAAAGAGAATCATTTAATTTCTGGTGAGGAGTTTCCCATATAACAAGAAAAAGACACTAATTTTGTGACTTTTTTTATGTCTTTGTTGCATGGAAAACCTATACAAAGGGTTTTTTACAAAAGTATGTTGTCCCTTTTGTTATTGTTGTTGGGCTGAAGTTATCTCCTCAGAACAACGTAAAGATTTTTTTATATTCGTAGAAAAAGTTGCATCTTCAAATTATATAATTTAAATTCAAGTCACGCCATCTGTCCCAATCTATTTCAGGATCGGCAGTGGCAAGCAGGTTACCAATGTGATCGTTGACAACGGGCAAAACTCTGAAGATGAAGACGACACATTTGTAGTCGAGGAGACACACCCTGTCATAGCTGACGAACCACAGGTTAGGATTACCAAGTTTTAGAAGCAGGAGAGTGCGACTCGGCTTGCATCCGAGAGAATGAATATTAGGGTTTGTTTTGCCCTACGCGACGTATCTTTATTAGCACTTTTTAAAGGGGCTATGTCACGGTTTGCGCATGCGCAGCCAAACTTGAAAAAGTGTGGCTAACTTTTTCAAGTTTTGTCGCCGGGTTTTGCATATCCTATTCCATCTTTGCCATCCCTTATAATTCTTTAGTAATTTTGGCAGTGGTGTACTTGTCATTGTCCAGGATGTCCTGATGCATTACCTTTTACTTGGAATCGCACTGTTTGCCGTATTTTTAAGCCGCCAAACACACGACATCACCGGGTGTGCGGCCGTCGTTAAAAAGAGAGTTTTTTCATCCCATCAAAAAGCTTGACAAAACATGACAGAAACGGCATCGAATGATATGAATGATATGGTTGGATACAGCAATTTACTTAACCTTGTTTTCCATCAAAACTGAAATGCTTATTTGGTCCTGACAGCAATTTTACAGCATACCTTCTGTCCTTGGAAAGACACAGTGGCCGCCACCGCTGTATGATTTTGTTTTTCCAGACATTGATCGAGCAATCGCGCGCGCGCGATGCCAAATCGAACAAATGCGCGCACACGATGCACAATGTAGTTCAATTCTTCTTACTTTCCAACTGTTAATTTCGTTGGATTTTTGTTTTTCCAGGTTGTCGGCAGTGAATTTATAGAAGACGACGGTGAACACGGAGGCCTCGTCAAGAAGATTCTAGAAACGAAGAAAGAGTTGGAAGGAAACAAGGCAGCTGATAAAAAAGAAGTGAGTCATTAAAAGAAACATTTCAACACTCGGGGCGGATTGCAATAAAATTGACTTAGGTACCGGTCTAAGACCGGTCTTTTCTAGCCGGCTATCCAACTTAGCCAGCTTAGTCGCTGGTTTAGCCCATTGCAATAAACCAGTCTAACTGAAGTACGGCTGCGCCAGCCGAAAAACATGCACATCTTAACGGAAAGTGATGCAGCCGGCTATCCTTGCATGATTTCAAGCCAGACAAACATCCTCACGAAGCCACTTGATGACGCGTGTGTGGTGCAGTTTTTGCAGAGAAACTGACCGCGAAAGTAATCAAATAGCACTATAAAGGCTCTAATGGGCACAATGTGTGTTTTGTTCGTCTTTTTTTCATGCAGGATTACGAGATGTAGCGCGGTGTCCAAAAATTATAGCCTGCTCGCCGCGGGCTTAAATTTTAAGACTGGTCTAACTTTAAGACAACGATATCGCAAGCGGGCTATAATTCGTCAGACCACTTTGGTTTCCCCCTAATATTTACGTCGTGAAACTTAACAGTTACTATTTGAAAATTTAGGCAAAACAACTTTGGTGTCCCCAAAAACTCCTTACACGTAACACATTTGTTTTTGTGCCATAAAAGTGTAATGAAAACACTGAAACTAATCAATTGAGTTTTTAGCTTGGAATTGACTACATCTTCAAAAATAAACACATAAATGGTATGAAACAAATATTACACTGGTTCTAATGAGAAAAGGGCATTTTGGTGTGTCCCCCCTTACGCGAGAAACCAATCATTTTTCGATGGATTGCATGTCACAAGTTTGTACCCTAATTTATGGAATCATCCATATGTTACACTCTTATTCCACAAATGACTTTGCAAACCAAACTGCAGGCTAACCTGCTGTTTTTGTGCTAATGCGAGCCATCTTTTATACTCCGTTACAGGACAAACCCATCGTGATGGACGCAGCCCGCCGAAAAGAACGCGAACGCGTCCAACGCGAGGTGGAGAAACTGACCGGCTCCATTCAGACGTTAACACGCAGCGCCAATCCACTGGGTAAGATCATGGATTACCTACAGGAAGACGTGGACAGTATGCAGAAAGAACTGGAAATGTGGAGGAAGGAAAACCGCGAACACCAACTGGCTATTAAAAGGGAACAAAGGTTAGTGGTGGTCTTACAGTCTCAGGCAGGGGTGTTAGCCCAGGTTTGACTCCGTACCGCATACTACATATGGGGACGGAGTCCAGGGTATAAAGTTCCAAAAACAGGGGGACAATTTTTGTAACAAAAAAATTCAATATTTCTACCTTGTGCTGGAAGCCGGTAATGTGCTAACAAAGTTCCATGCGTCCTAATCTCTGGGATTGCTGGGTTTAGAAATCCTCTACACAGCACCAAACTGCATAATCCGGAGGAAAATGGCGAAAAGTCATGCTTAATTTGCTATATTTTTGTGCACAAAAAATCGCAACACATAAGGTATATACAGGCATGAGAATACCCCGCCGTTCCGCGGTTTCCCGCTCTTTGGAGGCCAAAATATGTCCTCAATTTCAATGTCCTCAAGTTCAATGTGAATCCGGTTTAAAATTTGGGGAGGGGTAGAGGACTGGTCTAGGGTGATCCGCAATTTATTTTCCGTTTTTTGCCTTTTCAGCAGGCCATACTTTTTTAACGAGCGCCCTCAATTGTTTCTCAGTATTTTGCGAAGCAAACTTGTGCAAGTCTAGTCGCCATGCAAGTGCCATGACATACATCGCTGTTCCATGTACATGTACATATATATATGTATGTACTGTGCCGCTCGGCGAGCTGACCGAGCTGACGTGTAGCGAAGCAGACGTGTACAAGTCTAATCTCTAAGCAAGAACCGATTTTATCCTAGCATTCGCTGCACCGTCTTCATGGTCTTCAACGATCGATGTTGCCTGGATTCTTTTTAATATTATCCACATTTGTTCAAGGTAAACATGGTAAATATTTAAAACAAAACTGGTTGATCTTGTATTTGTAATGTACCTGATTAAAATGTTTTTGACATTGCAATTTTCACGATCGATGGTCTGATGGTGGTGTTTAAAACGATCCTAAGAGTGATACATTTAGATTCTCAAGTGTCAATTGTGTTTATTTCCGCTGTTTAATAATAATAGGGCCTATGGACATTTAGATCTAAAAATTACATTGAAAATTGCTTGAAAATGCTACTTTTCAGTACCTAAATTGTCAAAATTTTCCAAAGAGGGGCCTGACCCCTTCAACTCCCCCTGAGAACCCCGGCATGCCTCGCCTTCGGCTCAGGCCAAGCCTACGGCTTGTTTGGGTCATTAATAGTGAATCGCTATTTTCCAGTTTTTTCTAACACAACCCATTCTCATACCTGTATATAGCCGGCAGTGCATTTTTTTGTTCTCACCACGTTCGCGCATTATGCAGGCGCGTGACTTTCCCAGCAAGTCGGCGCGTGAATGGAATTGCGTGGCGCGCGCTTATCCAAAGTTGATGATACCGACAGCTTTCCCTGGATTTTAACGTTAGTTCATGCTTAAAATCCCAGCATATTTTCGTCAAATTTGGTTTTAAACCTTCTGTTTCTGTAAATGAAGACGTCAAGGATATATGGACAGAAATTCGATGTCCATTAAAAGGGAAAATAGTTCAAAAAATTATGTGCAAGTGTCATTCTCCCTGTTTAGAGACATCGTAACCTGGACGTCACTCGTAATGCAATGAAGACGACGTCCAACCTGGGCTATAAGGAGTGTGAAATTTCTGATTTTCAGCCGATTTCAGCTTTTTTTTTTAATGTGCCAAAATTAAATTTCAGCTTTTTTTCTCCCGACATATTCCCTTTTTTTTTTTCCATGCGTAAGCGTTGATTTTATTTTCCGCTTTTTTTCTACAGTACGGTACTTGCCACTTGCTAGCGCACACCATGTGGCAAGCCAGCATTCAGTACAAAATTCCATTCTCGAAGCCATAAAATGCACCAACTGGGGACATTAATTCATCATGTCAGTGCAACTTAAAGGGCACCTGAAATTGTGTTTTTATCAATGAAATCTGTGCTATGGAACTAGTCCATTAAGTTACAATCATAAAAACCCTACTTGGAAGTTGTTTGGGGGGTTAAAATCAAGGTTTTTTATTTTTATGCTAATGAAAATTTACATATGCATGAGCAAAGTGGTGATGTCACATTAGGAAAACACAGGAAAATCTCATTCAATTAACTGTGCACAAAAGTTTCCACAATTTTCTCCAACTTGCTGAAACCTTTGTAACGCATGGGGCATCAAAATGAACAATAGTTTTGTCTTTCTACACAGGTAATCCTTCATATGCAGCAAAAACTGTGCATAAAGTTATTGAGCATTTCAGGGACTCTTTAAGCGGGCCCTGGACCGGCCCCACGTCGTTAGGGCTTCGGGTTTCGCGCTTGCAATTTCAGCTTCACGAGCAGTTTCAGATTTTTTTTGGGTTTTCAATTAACACGCCTGAGTCTGTTTACACTTGATCCCGAGCTCGGGGTCGAACGATCAGCTCCAGATCACAAAGGTGAGTGTAAACACTCTCGGGACCAAATTGGCCCTGGATCAGACCCCGAGATTTTAGTCTCGCGTTGGCTGAGGGTCGAACCCCGAGCTCGAGATCAGTTTGCGGTTAGATTAGCTATTAATCTTACCGAGTGGTTAAGATGTCTGCCTTGTTTGCAGGAGGTCGTGGATTCAAATCCCACCCGAGCACGCTATGAAGTTTTTTATAGTGTCTGGGAAAAGCACTGAGTATACAGTGCTAATAAACGTCGGGTAAGGGCAAAAACAAACCCCAATTAACATACATTCTCCCCGACACAAGCGAAGCCAAATCAATTACTAATCTTACCGCGTCCACGCCACAGCCGTTTAAAATTCAAAAGGGCTTGCACACTGTACATGTACACACAGGTGTGAATTCACTGCGGACGTCCCATTGTTCCTCTTTTGTTTGGACATATATTATTTTTTGTTCTCACTTGTTTTGTACACGAGACGAATCGCAGACGTTCGCTTGGCAATCGCGGACGATATTGTTCCCTTTGTTAAACCAGAGAAAACATCCGCGGTTTGAATAGATGAACCCGCGCACATTGTTTTGCACATAGATGCACACAGAACATGAACTTTACCGCAACTTCTAGCGCCGCGCTCGAGATTAACTAAAGGATGTAAATGCGGCACTCCGAATCATTGCGGTTAACATTGACGAATTCTTCTCAGGGGATCAATCTTGATCAGTGTAAACACGGGACCAGTGTAAACACGGTGTTAGACCTGAGGCAATGTCAATTGAATAAAACGTTTTTTATAGATATATCACAAAATTGGAAAATTGTTACAAACGCCGTTATCTCCATGTGTGATTGAGGATGTGTGTTATAAAAATCAATCTATGTTCCATGCTTTCAAGAAATTGTGAAAAGCCACTGTCCTATTTAGGCCGGTTCCCAGGCTGTACCACACACAGATCCCACTCATTTGTGCAATTGGCCATGCTACATGTTTTTTTTTTTTCAGCTTGCATACATTCTCATGTATAGCAATTAACTACACAAAAAGACATGGAAAACGATGCTTGTCTTCTAACAAAAATAACTTTTAAAGGAATGCAACTTTTGATAATATGTCTGTCATTGCTTGTTTATAGCATTTTGAAAAATGATGGTTAGGCCCAAAAAAAAAGAGTATGTTTAGCGTAAGTTGAAGTCTCCCTAAATGACGCGGCGACATGTTGTTTTTTTTTTGGTTTTTTTTTAATTTTATTTTATTTTTTTTTTTGGGTAAATGGATTCCAAGTAATAAAGTCAAGTTGACATGAAGCCAACAGGCATGTTTATAATCGAAACACACAAAAAAAAACGTTGACGTGCAGGGTTGAAAGTGACGCGCGCGCTAACACAAAACAGAGTTACGTTACGTTTAGTTACGTTGCATGCCAATATAATTTGACATTTCCCACACCAAAATGAATTTGCAGTAGTTTTTTCTCAAAGTTCCAACATTAAACATGTCTTTAAGTGAAAAAAGTGCACCAAATACAGTTTCTTACGGTGTTTGTTTTAAACCAGTGCCTCCGACGTGATTTTATCAATCGTTTTACCCTACTTTCGTTTCTCGTTTCACACAGCGTGACAGACACCGAACTGGAACCCCTCAAGGCTCAGCTAACGGATCTAGACCAGAGTATTCAGGACCAGTTGGACACCATCGCAACGATAAAGGCTAACATTCTACGGGGAGATGACAAAATCGCAAAGATGGTCAGCACCGTTGCGATTTCCTGAGGTCAGCCTTATCACTAGCTTTATTAATATAATTACTAATTTCTTTCTGGTATTGAAACCAAGGATTCCTCAAAAGTGCCCAAGGCACTGTAGCTCGTAAGTCTCAAGAAACCTGTGAAGAGAAGACGATGAAGAACTGCTCAGTTTTAGAGGTGGGAGGAAAACCCCTATACAACTCTGTAATGGGGAAACCCACGGAATCAAGCAGGGACTGAGAACCCAATACTCATACTGGTCTGGACGGGATTCAAACCAGGGCCACAGAGGTTGAAGGCGAGGAAAGAACCGCTACGCCAACCTGAATCCCCTGGCAGTTGTCGGAACTCTGGCTTTTTGCATTTTTAAGTCACAAATTAGGCCCGCTTCAAACGTCGCGCTTATGCCGTGTCGAATTAAATTCAACTTGGCACGACGTTTGCACGACGTAAGCACGGCAGTGGCTTTAAACGTCGAACTTAATTGCAAACTCCCAGTCGAGTCTAAATACATCCAACATGGTGGATGGGTATTGTGCACGTCATGGATGTTGTGCACGTGCGTTTTCCATTCTGTCCATTGTACCTCTGTTTGTTGGACCAACTTCGAACTGGAATTAAATTCGACACGGCTGAAGCACGACGTTTGAAGCCAAGCCGTGCTTGTGCCGCACTAAATAAAGTTAGCACGGCAGACCCTGTCGAGCTAAAATCTTCTGCCGTGTCGAACTCATTTTGCCGAGCCAAATGGCTTCAAACGTCGTACTTGTGCCGTGTCGAATTTAAAAAAATCAAGTTAAATTTAATTCGACACGGCATAAGCGTGACGTTTGAAGTGGGCCTTAGACTATTTATTTTCAAAGGCCAGAAAGAGCTGAAAGTGTTGGAAGAAACAGCAAACTTTTAAAGGAGCATGTCCAGATTTTTCCAGAAAATGGATTTTGTTCGAACAGTCATAAAATTCCTCCCCAAAATACTATCCATGGGAAGAAAACAGGAAAATTGCAATCTCCAATTTGGATGTGGAAGCAAAAAGGTTGGTGTAATCACTGCACTGTTTTATGGAACGGATTAATTAGTTTACAAAACATCAGTGGTTTTTTTACGTTATCTTTGAAAATATACAGATTGGGGGCGCGAAATTTCAGAATACTAATGGGAAAAATTTGACATGAAATGAAATGGTCTCGAAACCCATGGGAAAATTGGGGGAGCGTTCAAAATTTGATCTGAGCACGCTCCTTTAAAAACAGGGACGTTGGTTTTCCAGCGATTGTCGGAATTCTGGGTTTTTGTATATTTAAAGGTAGTATACATCATTGGTAATCTCGAAAATCAGAAATATTCACAGATTTACGCCTAACTTACACAATATAACCATGATGACCGTAGAAAACGTCCCCTGAAACGGTTTTGTCTGAAGTGATATAGTCTGAGAGAAATGAGTAAAACAATTAGTTTTCGTCTCATGAGACGAAAATTAAATTCCCCCCAAACCACTTCACCCGAGTGCCATTTCGCCCCAAATTACTTCGTCCAAACACTACATCGCCCAAATGCCACTTCGCCCCCAAACCACTTCGTGCACAGGCCGTGGTTCAGGGCGAAGTTGTTTTGGGGCGAAATGACTGCAAACCCTTTTTTTACTGTTTTCTCAAAAGTTAGACGAAGTACGGAGCTGGGTTTTGCTCAGGTTGGTTTTAATCATGCATATCTTCAATCACACAGGGGGATAAAACTATTTGTAACAGTTTACCAATCATGTATACTATCTTTAAGTAACAAATTATAATCTTTGTTTTCAAGGCCGGAAAAGAGCTGCAAATGTTATAAGAAACAACCAGCTTTTATTTACAGAATTTATTTACAGAAATTTAATACAAAATTTATCAACATTCCCGTGCACAATTCCCGCAATCATCTCAAACAGAAAATATATGACCCGTCTAATCCCGCAGCTTACATATTCTAGCTTGCACAGTCAAATTGCACACTTGATATAAACAATATGATTTTGGTTATTTCAAACATTTTAAGCCTTGAAACTGCCTTAAAATCCAAAAATTAGATGATTTTGTGAGTCACTGTGTATAAAACTTATTGACTTCGGCAAGATAATGTACTTTCGCAGTTATTCCATGTTTCACATTTAAGGGTGTCCTTTTTCATTGGCCGTTGCTGCATCACTTGGGTCATTCCATGAAAAAGGGACACAGTGTCCCCCTTACATCGTGTCACTGGAGTTGATTTTTTATTATTACCAGACTTCCGAGAAGGATTACCCTCGGCATATAAAGAATATATGACCTCATGAATCGAACACCACCTTTATCTGTTGATACTACCCAAAACATAACGAGAACGATTCAATAAACTAGTGCGATCCTCTAAATGCAAGTGTGACATTTTGAAACATTTTGAAACCAGGTTTTATAGCTGGGTAAAATCAGCAACTAAACTCCTCAAAAAAAGTTCGAAAAGTCAAGTTTGACTGACGATTTCTCTCTTGGTGCAAAATAATTTTCCCTGAATTTTATATCATTTGAAAGCCCTGTTATTCCTCTTTACGATGATGTGTCATTTGTTATGATTAAGCAATTGGGGGATGTGCAGCACAGCTGAATACGGGGGCGGGTGTGAAGTGAAATGTCACAAAATGCATTGCTATTGTCAAAAATTGCATTGACACATTCCCATCCTCCAAGCAAAAGGGGAATGCACTGCATGACAATAGCAGTGAATTTTGTGACATTTCACTTTCCACCCACCCCTGTATTCCGCTATACTGCACATCCCCCAATTGATTAATCATAACAAATGACACCTCACTGTAAAGAGGAATAACAGGGCTTTCCAATGATAACAAACTCAAGGGAAATGATTTAGTAACAAGAGATAAATCGTCAGTCAAACTTGACTTTCCGAACTTTTTTGAGGAGTTTACATTTTCTAGAAAGAAACTGGTCAAAAAGACTTAAAAAGTAATCGCATGAGTTGAAAAATGCCTTGGAGTTCCCTCTTACGTTGTGAAACAATTTTCTTGAATATTTTCAATACTTGTATGTTGTACACTTGTACATAGATGTGAGTATCTGTAAGATATTTTCTTTGTTTTTCTGCTGCTGTGTGACATTCCAGATTTACTTTTACTTTTAAATTAACACATTTTATGAATAATATTGTTCCCGGGGAGAATACCGGTACAGATAAGTTATTTTTTGGTCATGAGATTGAAACTACATGTACATATAGGCCCTATGTATCATTTGCAAGATGACATGTTTTATGGATTCGTGGAATAAGAGCATAACATATCTAAACAAGAATGTTGGTAAACTAGCCTGCAGAAATGTCAGCTACATAGATGCATCAATGCTTCCAGCCTCTTGCGACAGAGCCTCTTTAAAGCGAGCCTCCCATAGGCCCACTGTGCAATTTTTGCCACGAATTTCCTACGATTAGATACGATTTGGTACGATTGTTTGTAGAGTCTATAGACAGTCTCTGGTAATCGTACCAATTCGTAGGAAATTCGTGGCCAAAATCGCACAGTGGGAGGCCCGCTTAAAGGCACAGGCTCGTCAGCAATGCGCGCGCGCGCTAAATTCGTGCAACGAAATACGCAGCACGAATTTGGCGCGCGCGCATTGGTGACGAGCCTTTGTCTTTAACGCATTCTCCTAGTCGTGATCGTGCGTCCCGAGGCCCTGTTAAAATTTGCTCTATTTTGCTGTGGAAACAGCGACATCAATCTTGTCGCTGCTCTGGGCCAATCAGGACACTTGGCAGTACATTGCGAGCGTCCAAATACACGCACGCAGATTGTACATAAGTTTACACAGTACAGTGTAATACTCGGTAAATATAACCGTTGCCGGAATTTTCAGTAAGAAGGGACAGTTATGAAGAACAAAAACCCAATCCAATTTTTGGAAAGAGTAGAAATTGTTTCTTTTCAGCATAACATGACAAAATTGATTAAATTACATCAAAATGACTCGTGTGCTTTCGCTAAGCGTAAAATTAACAGCCGCCTAACTTCACAGATTTGCGTGGATTTCCTCAGGGGATTGTAACGGCGCTTAGCAGAGTGGAAATTTCCTGAGATCTCAGGATGCAATGCTTCAGGAAACCCTTAAAATCCATGCATGGTTTTTGTTTTATTTTTTAAAGTGAATGGAAAAGTGTGTACGCATTTTTAAAAAAAAGTCATGTGGTGTTTTTTTACCATTAGGGACGTTCGAGATGCTTACACCGTGTAACAGGGGGTTTACACCGGGGGAAGCCCCCAGAAGATACAAAACGAACGACACAGGGTTTCGCTTTGAATTCTGGGAACACGGGTCAAAGGTTGTTGCCGGGTGGGGCTTTAAAACGCTGTTATCGTTTGACTCGCGATGAAAAATTAAGCCGGCGCCACGCAAAATGAGTTGCCCTAAAGTACCCCAATAAACTTTGTCAATGCCCACAGACATCTACTGATTAAGCAAAATGTATTTACAGCCCTATTCCCTCCTATTTTGTGTCATAAATATGTGTTTTTCTTCGTACTCGCGTCACGATTCCATAACTGTCAGCCATGTTTTACTGCTCACGGTTACTAGGTGACGTCATTACACCGAGCTTTACACCACAGACCCACCCGCGAGCTCGGGCTGTAGTGGCTGCCACCGGGGCAGACTCGTGTATCACGTGATGGCTAAAAGAACGCTCCGGTGTATTAAAGTTGGTGTTACACGGTGTAAACATCTATTGCTGTCAACATTTTGAGTGAGGTTTTTTTTTTGTCAACTCGTGAAGTAAAATTTTGGTCATTGCAAAAAAATGTGCAAAAGCAATTGTGCTATTTTATAACTTTGGATAAGTATTAAAGGCACAGGCTCGTCAGCAATGCGCGCGCGCGCCAAATTAGTGCTACGAAATACGCAGCTCCATAGCAAAGGCGTGGAGCTGCGTATTTCGTGGCACGAATTTGCCGCGCGCGCATTGCTGACGAGCCTGTGCCTTTAAGTTTCTGGCTGATTTAACTACACATTAGAATCTGTAGACTTGAATTTTACGTTTGAAATAATTATGTATGAAAGAAAATTAATTGTATATTTGTTTTGGCACTAGGCACCTTTAAAGTTTGTTTGTGTGTGTATTAAATATGTGTACATATTCAAATTGTGCAGTTTTCTTATATGCAAATTTGCTGTTATAACTGAATGGCTGTCGCAGTGTGTGTCAAGAGAGGGCGCTCTCCCAAAGGAGCAAATTATACTTGTATTGGGCATTACTACAATTTTAAAGGCCATTATTATGGTCGAGTGTAGATGCAGTATAATACTTCAGTTGGCAATTTCTCCCACAAGGGTACCATTTTACACAGGAAAAATCACGTGGTGTTTGTTATCAACACTTTTAGTCGGGTTTTTCTTGTCAACTCATAGGCTGCGTTCGGGCGTGTACTCGTGTTAACACGAGTTATACTCCTGCGCGCGTGAACGGCAAGAATAACGACACTCGGGTCAGTGAGAGTATGCTCTCACTACTCCCCAACACATGAGGGGCGTTCGAGATGCTGACACCGGGTAACACCAACTTACACCGGAGCGTTCTTTTAGCCACCACGTGCTACACGAGTCTGCCCCGGTGGCAGCCACCACTACCCGAGCTCGCGGGCGGGTCTGTGGTGTAAAGCAAGGTGTAATGACGTCACCCAGTAACCGCGAGTAGTAAAACATGGCGGACAGTTTGGAATCGCGACGTGAGTACGAAGAAAAACACTTATTTATGACACAAAATAGGAGGGAATAGGGCTGTAAATACATTTTGCTGAATCAGTAGATGTCTGTGGGCATTGACGAAGTTTATTTCGGTACTTTAGGGCTACTATTTTTGCGTGGTGCCGGCTTCATTTTTCATCCCGAGTCAAACGATAACGGCGTTTATAAAACCCCACCCGGCAACAACCTTTGACCACGTGTTCCCAGAGTTCAAAGCGAGACCCTGTGTCGTTCGTTTTGCATCTTCTGGGGGCCTCCCCCGGTGTAAACCCCCCGTTACCCGGTGTCAGCATCTCGAACGCCCCTATTGGGAGTGTGCTCGTACTCCTGTCAAGTGTCATGTGATTTGTACGAAGATGGTGGAATATGGGTGGGATTTTTGGTGAATTTGCTCAACGTGTCAACTCAATAACTGAAACAACAACTCACTAATGTTTGTTTTAGACGGCATCAAAGGTTCTCTCACGACTTACGGCCTGTATTTCCTCAGTTTCTTGTGAGCAATGAAACGGCATTGTTTTGTGCAGTGATGGCAAGAGACGGCCATCTTCACTGATTGCCATTCGCGCACGCGGACTGCGGACTTTCCGTTCGCGTGATGTGACCCGAGTGCAATGCGCACGCATTACTCCCGAGTAACGAGAACTGCACGCCCGAACGCAGCCCTAAAGTCAAATCTTGGGTCAATGCAAATGATGCAATGGGGCTTTAATCGTGGCAGTGTTCTAGGGTTGTCTCTTTTTAAAGTCACAGGCTCGTCAGCAATGTGCGCGCGCCAAATTCGTGCCACGAAATACGCAGCTCCAAAGCAAAGGCATGGGGCTGCGTATTTCGTGGCACGAATTTGGCGCGCGCGCATTGCTGACGAGCCTGTGCCTTTAAAGTGAACTTGGCAAAGAGTTCGAACGGAATAACGGTCAAAATGAATTGATGAGTATTTTGTTTTTGCAAAATTTGAGGTTTTACATTTAAGATGTTATGAATATTTTGTGAAAATAGGCCTATACTGAAACGCAAAAGAAACTTATCACCTTTTAAACCTTTAAATAGCAACAATAACACTGCGTGAACTTATTTGTGGACAATAGTGTCCTCACTGTCAGACCAAACGGTGTCTGAAGGTCACTTGAACCTTCAATGGTCACTTCATGGCACAGCTGTTTTGACTGTCAGTGATTAGCCAAGGAGTATGGGATGATTGTAATGAGCTGCACGTGATGTCTTGATGCTGGCTTTAAAAAGGCCAGTGCATGCAACATGGGCATTTCAAGCAACATGCCACGATTGTCGGGGGATCAAAGACTGGTAGGCAGTATGCACTGCCTGTATCCAAATCAATGGTGGCCACACACGCTATTGAAAGGGGACTGACATTGCACCCTCTTCTGTTCTTTACTGTAGAACAAACTGATGAGATGGTGTATCTTGGTCAATCGATAAAATGACAATGTTTCAATTAGCAATTGTTGGTTTGTTTTATTTTGAACTGTTACAATTTCATTACATTTTAAACAAGTGGTAAGTTTATTTTGCGTTTCAGTATATGTCAAACACTAAATTATTGTCTTTTTAGTTTATGGTATTCCAAAATTATGTAATATCTGTTTTAAATTTGAAAAAACAACTTCACTTTGAAATTTCACTTCACTATAGATTATTAGATTTCCATCGAAACCGCAGGTAATAAACAGCAGTCTGTTCTTTAACTCTTTAATGATATGTTAAAACTTCTAACTTTGACAACCATCACATTTTGTAGTGGGTCATTTCGTGTCAGATTACCCAATAGGTTAAACCCGACCATGTCAAATTTCGATGAACTTGGTATACTTATACCTGTATATTGATTAGGATCCCCACAGCACCAAATCTCAAATTTTAGATTTAAAAAATTGACAAATTTCACATTAGCACTGGCAGCCTCATTCAGATGCTGAGAACAGTTAACAGATCTGTTCTCTTAATCGGAATTGTGACCTCAGAACAAACATCGTGTTAACCCTCCGGGAAGCTTGAAGGGACCCTACAGTTGCCGACTGTTAATTAAGCGTTTTTGTTAATTACTCTGCGTATGAATTTAGTTGAAATCTCATTTTCCATGACTTTACACATTATACGCTTGGTAAGTTAATTCACCCGCTGTATCAGTTACAAGCTACCAGGCCAGCAGTCCCACATGGGAATCTCACATTGACTGTGCACAAACGGCCTTGGCATCGGGGGTAATTGATGCAGTTGATGAAATCATAGAGCTCTATGATGAAATTGAGCAATTGGGAACCGGAGTGATGTCTGTCATCTGTTGGGCACGTTCTTTTCAGTCAAGCTTTTTTTAAAGCTTTTTATTTGGCATATCTAGCTATAAACGGAGTAAAGGGAGGTTTTGACTGCCCATTTAGCCCCTCTCCCCCTGCAAAAATTCCTGGATCTGCACCTGGTTATATACAATCTCTAGACCGTCCGAAAGAATTTGGAAATGCTAATTAAGAGTCCATTTATGCAGGAATATATGCACCGTTCATTGTATACCCAGCACGATATGTGGCAGAGGGACTGTCCCCTAACGCCACTATACCTCCACACACTCTTCCTTTTGTTAACGCACCAATTCCCCCTAAAAACTGAAAGGAATTCCTTGGAAATTCCTTGGATGTTTGAGATACAATAGGGGAACAATGGTAGGGGGGAGTCCGTTTGCCACATATCGTGCTGCATATGGTTCATTGAGTTACACACTGCCAGCTGTCGACTGGTACACTCCTGTAACGAGGTACCTGGATCGCCCACACGCACACAGGGTTAACAGCAAATTGCAGTAGGCCTATATGAGTGAGGTCGCAATTATCCGTGTTAGTGAAGGGTCTTTCTATAAATTAGGGGTCCAAAAGTGTGACATTTAGTGTCCCCCGTTACACCTGATTTGTGTTATTTTTCGTACAAAAATCATTAAAATGGCTTTTAAACCATTTTTTATGAATTGTACTTTATGTACTCGCTCTTTCTTTGAGATAAAAAGTATTGAAAGAATGTGTCCTGAATTTACAAAAACGAGATGTAAAATGTAACGGGGGACACCAAAATTGGACCCCTAATTTATAGAAAGACCCTGCAGTAACAGATCTGTTAACATATCTGTTGACTCGGCGTCTTGGGAAATGTCAAGGCGGTATGGTTCTGCACGACTTTCAACACTAACACTCGCATAGAATTGTGACCTCCGGTCACAGAGTCAAAAAAAAAAGGCCTCAATTAATTGTGGGTAGAATGCAAGACCAAACACATTTATAAGTTGTGCTGGAAACTGAACCTCAATTTATTAAGAATCACGAAAGTTCTCAAATAATCCAAATTAACACCACCCACCTCTTTCAGATTAACTTAACAGGTCTGTTAACAGATCTGTTACACTAACACGATTTGTAACACTAACACGTCCTAAACACCATGTTAACACCGAGCTAACACTGTGTTTGGTCTGAGGTCACAGTTTTGATTAAGTTAACAGATCTGTTACACTAACACGTAACTCAGAATTGTGACTTTGCCCTGTGTACAGCGTAGAAAGTTAACATGGTGTTAACAGATCTGTTATCATGGTGTTAACCTGGACATTCAATTGGAGGCCGAGATTAATGCCGTGTCAACAGATCTGTTAAACTAACACGTAACACACATAATTGTGACCTCGCCCACTGTATCACGTGTCTTTAAGAGCCAATTGCCATGGCAACACACGTGACCCTTCGGCTGTCTATTTGAAATTCCTCTGTCGGACAGAATATTACACCTTTGAAGCTGTTGTGTTTTAGTCAACATTTTGGAAATTATTAAAATTTGAGGAAAGGTCTTAGTATAGGGGCAATCACATTGACACAGTGCGTCATGCATGTAATAAGAAAATCTGCCCCCTAACATGGCCATTGCTGCAAAGGGTCTATTTCTTCTACAATGTACATGTATGTGAACGTTGACCACTATACAGTGCGAGTAAAAAAAAATATACACATTTAAAAATTACTTGTGTTTTAGTGTACCAATATTTATATGAGATGCTTTGACATGTATTTTGGACAAGTTCTCCTGTGTCTTTTGGTAGCAGTTTAATTAAATTATGTTTCATGCATAACTGCACATGAGGCAAATAAGGGTGTCAGGTGGAACACGACTTGCGCCAATTCAGTATGGCTAGGAAAAAGAAAAGGATTTAAACCAGTTACTTGGTTCATGGAGGAATCAACAGAGCCTCGTTGAACATACGTACAATGAAACATCTTGTGGGCTATTCTTCATCTTAAAACATGGCTCGTCCTCAGCTCACACCCCAGCAAAGGGCCTAATTGGTAAGCGAATTCCACCGCACACAAAGTGCCACGGCTGTGTTCCAAAGCTTTCGCCAGCAATTTTCTAATGCAAGATGTCGAACTGGTACCACCGTTTACTCAAGTGTTCGTAAATACCAAGCCACAGGGACAAGCCACAACCCAGCAAACAAAGGCAATGTATATTTACTGTCGGGTAACTACCTTATCTCCATTGTACAATAGTATACATACATCATTTTTAGTGTGTAAATTGTGTGCGAAAGATAGTGTTTTCTTCTGAATAAAGTGCACTTCATTTAAAGTACAGTGTGTCCAAAACGAGTGGTCATTATTTTTTTTGGAACAAGAAAACGTTTATCTGTGAAATTTGTTTAAAGACTGTTCATGCAATTGGAAAACTGTTTTTTTTTAAATGAAAAACAACATTACATAACTAAAGAATAATGTTGATAAACTGCCTTGTAGAAATTTCAGCCACGTAACGTAGATGCAGTAATACTGTTTGCAGAAAATCTGAAACATACACGCATGGTTTTTGTACTTAGTGAATGATTGGTAAAAGAATTCTGCAGAAAATTGTTTTAAAGCACCTTCAGTTGGCAATTTTTCCCACAAAGGTACCATTTTACACGGGGGTAAATCATGTTACCATTGTTACCAACACTGTCGTTTTTCTGCTCTGCACCATCCAGCCAGCCACATGGTCTCAACATTCAGGAGGGAAATTATTAATATCTTCATTTTCTCCCCATTTACACTTACTCGTCGCATACAACACTGTACAAATTGTATGGGGGCCGGCAGAACATATCGCGTGATCATGTTGTTGTGAGCGTACAGTGCACTTTGACCTATGTGGGTGACATCTGCTAGCTCTGTTGTGATTGGTCGGCGGGTTCGGTTGATTGACAGGTCGGAACTATGCATTGCCTAGGCAACCAACAAAAGATGATGTATTCACTTCGGCAGTCTATTATAATCCCTGTTTTGTTCCCTATAGGTTTCTATCCTAGGCAGGCATGATGCAACCAACTTTGTTCACTCATCACAATTAGTGCGCAAGCCACCGACGGACCGCCGTCGGCTGCCGTCGGCTGGGAAGCGGCCGGTCGGCATCGGCACACCGACCAAAAACCACCGGCGGTTCGCCGGTGGCTTGCAAGTGGCACGCGAACAGCGTTTTACAGCTCCCGAGCTACTAGCGAACCACTAGCGGTATCCAGTGGCAAACCACCAGTGCCACTGCCGCTCCTCAATCGCCAACGGAGCACTAGCGGTCCGCGGTCCGCGGGTGGCTGCCACCAGCGGCCCGCTAGCGGTGCCGCTAGCGGGCCGCTGACGGCCCGACCGCGGCTTGCGCACTATATGTCCTAGTCATTCCGCCTTTGAAAAAGACCCTGCTAGGGTCAAAACGTGAGGCCACTAATTTTACAGTGTAAGTTCTCAACTCGTGAAGTAAAATGTTGGTCAACTAAATGATGTATACTGAAACGCAAAAGAAACTTACCACCTTTTTAATTAATCCTTTAAATAGCAACAATAACACTGCGTGTACATGGTAGTAATGTGTGAACTAATTTGTGAACAATAGTGTACTCACTGTCAGACCAAACGGTGTCTGAAGGTCACTTGAACCTTCCACGGTCACTTCATGGAACAGCTGTTTTGACTCAGTGATTAGCCAAGGGGTATGGGATGATTGTAATGAGCTGCACGTGATGTCTTGATGTTGGCTTTAAAAAGGCCAGTGCAAAATGGGCATGAGTACATTGCACCCTCTTCTGTTTTTTACTGCTACAGTAGAACAAACTAATGAAATGGTGTATCTTGGTCAAAAACTTGACATGTCATGAATAAAATGCCAATGTTTCAATTAGCAATTGTTGGTTTTTTTTTTGAACTGTTACAATTTCATTACATTTTAAACAAGTGGTAAGTTTCTTTTACGTTTCAGTATATATTGGGGCTTTAGTTTAATTTTGCAACGATATATTTTGAACCGAAGGGTGTGTCCATCACAGATAACTTGTTATCAGTACAGTGTATAAGATTAAAAGTCGTTAATACAGGCGTATTGTGCGAGCGGTGAATCGTGTATTTGCTAAGTGGGTATGTACGGTGCGTGTATACGGTCTTCCAAAGTCGACAGTTCAGTGCTAATATTAAAATTAATGGGCTTTTTGCGCGAGTAACCTTTGCAGTTTGCACTATGGCTGAGCTGTCGACCCAAATTATTCGCCTTCAAATGCAGTTCAGAGAGTTCCCATACTATGCTGTTGTTGCTATGTGGTGTACGCCAATGTCTAGCAGCCAACAGTCTTGTTGCTTTATGCCATTCTCTCCAAGTACTTTGAACACATGGGAAAACTACCATACACATTCGCCAGTTGAGACTCCATGCACCAGGTCTATGGAGCATGACATAAAAGTGTTTTAAAAGGAAAATTTGAATTTTGTTTTTCTCATTTCGAAATGAAATTTTATACCTGTTGAAAAAAACCGCATTTTTTTTAAAATGTTGATTCTTAAATATAGTAAACTTGTGGATAACAAGGTCAAAAAAAATTGAATCGCTTTCAAGACTGTTTCGCTTCAGTTATTTCATCCAGGTCCAAGTGGACCTGTTTGACCAAAGTGAGTCCCTGTGACATCCTGCAGTTAAGGGTTTTCAAAACCAATTTTGTTTGGTTTTCCACTTGATTGGGTCTGCGCGGGATGAGCTGACCTATGAAGCTGCCATGGTCCTAAACAGCCCTAGAAGTGTTGTTGTTGTCGTTAATTGTATGGCATCCTCGGCAACTAGGCCCTTTATGCCATCAAGTATACGGTTTTACCTTTAACTATATTTTATTTTCAACTTGAGATGACGAAGAAGGAGATGCAGTTTTAGAAGTGGGAGTGAAAACCCCCAGAGAAATCTCCGGGGGAAACCCACGCGGTCAAGTATAGGGCGTACTGCAAACCCAATCCACATTATACACGCCCCGGATTCGAACCCGGGACGCCAGAGGTGAAAGGCGAGGAAAGAACCACTACGCCAACCCGACCGCCCGCCCTAGAAGTGCAGGAGCTCAGGAAGGCACTTCAGGCAGAGTGGTGCGCCCTGTATAGTGGCTAGTCCGGTGCAGTAAGCCTTGCCACGAGAGGCGTTCATACACGTTACTGACCGAATATGCTCAGCTTAAAGGAACACACCTTCTTTGTTGGGCTATTTTGGGCTCGAAATAGACCCATACATTATTCTGAAGCGCATTCGAGAGTAAATTAGATATATCCTGAAAAGACGCCGTCAAATTTGGCCGTTTTTGAGCACTTTTGAAAAATCCAAGGTCACGTGACTTTTCGGAACCAAATTACGGTTCCGAAAAGTCACGTGGTCTTGTGAGTTAGTTGTATTTCCAGCCGTATAAAAGTTTGTTACTGCAGAACTGCACCAAATTCAACTCTGATTTCCCCCCAATATTTATAAGTAATTGACAAAAGAGAGACTATTTATACAGGTATGAAACAAAGTTAAACATAAGTATGAAAATTCGAACATAATTGTTTGTTTCGAGAGTCCGTAGAACGGGAGCGAGCGCGTGCTACGGCAGGCTACCGTGGAGTGTAGAAATTTGCCCCGCGCAGCATGCACGGCAAAGTGCACGCACACGTACATGTACGTAGGCGTGTTGCTTCGGTGCACGTACGTTCGTGAAGAAAAAAAACATGATGCCAACTCCTCAACAAAAAAACGGAAATTCCTATTCGGTCGTCCGGGCTGTCCAGTGAAATCGTAAGCAGAAAATTGTAGATATCCTGAGCAGGAAAAGAGCGAATCGTTTGTGACAAAGTCGTGAGGCTCTCGCGTAGTTGAAACGGCTGGTAAAGCGTATAACCCGTCTTTTGACCGTTTTTGTTATTTTTGCACTTCTTTAGTAAATTACGGGATATTTTGATGAATTTTTTTTTGCAACGACCATTAAAAAAGTATTGTCAATGCTGCTACATCACTAAATCATGTAAACAGTAGGCAGGTGTGTACCTTTAAAATATAGATAAGGCCCAAAACTGAACTAGAATCAGCCTATATAACACATGGAATGTTTTTATGTATCCAAATTGTTATCAAGTTTCTGTTCCTCTGTTTAGTCGACCTAAACAAAACACCCAGCTTTGGTCGTAGAAAATCATAATCTGATTTGATCATAATCTGAAATTGGACTTTTTGCATCCAAAGTTCAAAACAGCTATAAAGCAAATAAATTTCCCTATAATTAGTTTGTCTATGTTTGTTGTACTTTTGGAACTAATCAATTAGGGTGCGATAAACCAGTTCGGAATTGAAAACAAGACATTGAAGTTTTTGAGTGCCCACCATAAAACACAGGGCTTGCGATTTTCTACCACTATGGCGAGGATAGGAGTCTTTCTGCTTTTAATCGCGTCTATAACAGGTAAGTTTGTCCAATTACAGGGAATTTTCCCATTAAACGGAGACGTGGTGGTCCAGTGTCGGACTTTCGGTCGAGAGGTCCATGGTTCGAAACCTGGCCATTTAGTTGCACCGCGTTGTGTCCTTGGACAAGACACTCTACTCCACGTCGTCTCTCTCCACCCATCAGGTGTATTGGGAAACCCAACTAAACTCCTCAAAAAAAGTTTGGAAAGTCAAGTTTGACTGACGATTTCTCTCTTGTTACTAAATCATTTCCCTTGAATTTGGTATTATCCCCCAATTGCTTAATCATAACAAATGACACATCATCGTAAAGAGGAATAACAGGGCTTTCCAATGATATACAATTCAAGGAAAATTATTTTCCGAACTTTTTTTGAGGAGTTTAGTTGCTGCGATTGACTGGCATCCCATCCAGGAGGAGTACATGCTTATTGCAACTGTTTACCATTCATTTAAAGGTAGAACAATTGATTGGTAAACCGTTACAAATTGAAGATAGGCCTATGCATGATTAAAACCAACCTGGATAAAAGTTTTCCAGTCACTTCGCTCTGAACTACTTCGCCCTGAACCACTTCGCCCTGCATCAAGGTGGTTTGGGGGCAAAGCGAATTTTCGTCTCATGAGACGAAAATTAATTGTTTTACTCATTTCTCAATGAATATAGCACTTCAGACAAAACCATTTCTGGGGACGTTTTCTACCATCATCATGTTTATATTGTGTAAGTTATGTGTAAATCTGTGAACATTTCTGATCGTCGAGATACCAATCATAATTATGTTCTACCTTGAACACAAAAACCGTGCATGGATTTTTAATGTTTTCTGAAGCATTACTGCATCCACGTAGCTGAAATTTCTGCAACGAAGGGAGTTTATCCACATTATTCCAGTAATGCCGTTGTTTCTGGAAATCGTCAAAACGTTTCATCCGCAATTAAGATGGGACCGTAAAGAGCGTACCAATTCACTTTTTGGAGCCGCCACTTGAGATTTCGAAACCATATCATGTGTCCTATTTTTCTCATTACCATTCTGAAATTTCGTGTTCTCAATCTGAATATTTCCAATGACATCGTCAAAAAAAACACCAATGTTTTGTAAACTAATTTATCCAGTTCCATAAAGCAGTGCAGTGATTACACCAATCTTTCTCCTTCCACATCGAAATTGGAGATTGCAAATTTCCCATTTTCTTCCCATGGATTTTGAGGATGCATTCTACATGATTGTTAAGTTAGATCGGAATGCCATTTCTGGAAAAATCAGAACAAGCTCCTTTGAGCATCGAGTGAAGAACAGTTTTATTAGTGTGCATATTCGTATATAATTATTAAGTCTGTTTTCAATACTGAAGAGACTTTAATTTTCACCAAGATCATAACTCTGTGCAATGCCAGTTATCTTCTCTAAAAACAAAAGAAATATCTTAAGACAGATCTAAGAAGATAACTTAAGCAACAAATAGTGCAACAAAATACCTTTCTGAAAACCCTGTGTACAAATTTCCTATTTAACGTATGTAACATAGGACACATACTTTGTAACATTTTTTGGTGTCCTTGTTACATGCCTACATACGGTATATTAAAAATTTGCACACAGGGCTTTCGGGAAGGTATGTTGTGGCACTATACGTTGCAGTTCTTTATACCTAAGTCACAATTAAAGCGGAGGCCGGGCGGCGTGTGCGATTTATAGGCATCGGCCGGCGTGTAGAGGTCGGCGAAAGATCGCGCGATTGGGCGGTCACAGTCACAATTAAAAGTGCCCCGCACGCTGCCATGACGGAATGGGGTCGATTTCTTGGCCCGTTTATCGGCCGGTGTCCGGCAGGCACTCGTCCGATGTCCTGTCGATGTCCTGCCTATGTCACTGCGATACCCCAGCCGATATCTGGCCGATTTCCGGCCGGGCGCCGCCAAGTCGGCCGGACGCCGGGCATGGCCCGGCCGGCGTCTGAGCGGCGCCTGTGCGGCGCCTGGCCGATATATGGATTGTCTGGGTTGTCAAAAATTTGGCCCGGAGCCCGCCCGATGTGTGCGATGCCCTGCCGGACATCGGTCAGGCATCGACCGATTTAGTGGCGATCAGTTTGCGATGCGAAACGCCGCACCAGGTTTACAATCCGATTTAAAAGTAACTCGATGCCCGCCCGATGCCCAAAAATGACCCGGCAGCCGCAAGGAGTCCCATGGGGCGCCGGCCGAAAATGCCTAAAAATCCGTCGCAAACTACTCGCAAACCCACCGCAAGCTAATTGTGACTGGGGTATTAGCTAAAGGTATCTACTTAGATCTATCTTAAAATATTTCTTTTGTTATGAGAGAAGATGAATGACATTGTACAGAGATATGATCCTGGAGGAAAAGGTCTCTCTAGTATTGAAAACAGACACATATACTTGTACCCAGTGCCGAATGCCCATAATTCAAAAATCATTTAAAAATACCCAGACGTCTTACAACGTCTCGGGACATAACCCAAAAACCTCGGTGAAGTCTCATCATTTAAATTCTGTTCAATATTTATGGGGGTAGCCCATCACGTACCTTTATTCACTAATTTGCACTTGAAATGAAACCACGGCTTGTAAGAGTGAAAATTACCAAACAAACCAGCAGCGTCCATTTTGGGGGGAGGGGGTGGTGGGGGTGGTGGAAGGTGATTTTATAACTTTCTGCAGATATTTTTACTTTTGCCATAATATTAATTTAAACATGGGTATACTTTTCAGGGTTACTCTGTTATTATACCATCATTTTATTCGTCGTTATGCCATAAAAAACATAAAAATAAACGGTACAATATTTGTGACCCGCTCTGGAAAAAGTCGCGCTGGCTAGGTCGAGTTTTCGCGACCATAAAATAAAATCTGTGGCGGATCCACGCTCATTAAAATACAAAAACACAATGGAAATTCTTGACAGTGCCCAGATACCGCCTGGAATGTTCGTGCTGCGCCTGGAATTTTCATTGTGTTTTGGTATTTTAATGAGTTTGGATCCGCCACAGATTTCTACTTATGGTCGCGAAAACTCAGCCTGCGAGACTTATACTAGCCTATATACCTTTTCCAGAGCGAGTCACATGAGTTAAGCCGGGTTATTGTTAGCCTTTATTAAGGCCTCACTGCTGGGGCGGCGAGTCGAGCGCCAGAACGAGAGCGCCACCTTGCGACGAGGACGGAACGAACAGCGTCAGCTGTGAGGCCTTTACGGACTGGGAATTTTGCTACCTGAGAGGTAGTCTTTCGGAAAGACTGCCTTTTTGCGCGCAATACGATGTACATAGACTATTCATCATTGGCCGCCAGAGGGCGCACCTGAAATACAGTCGAAAAGACAGTCTTTCATATTCCGTATAAATCGCTCGCAAAATACCGAGCGAATTCCTGGCATACCTTTGTGTGACACGTTGAAATGCGTGACGTCATCTAATTTCCATAATTCACAACAGCTCTGGTCTGTCTGGTACCCAGAGTACACACTGGACAGGACAGTGCATACAAATGTCGCTGCTTTTCCAGTCGCTGATCGATCGATCGATCAGCAGTCAGCAGGCAAACATATGAGGCAAACACGTTGTCCACGGACAAAGCTATCTTGCGCGTTGCATGCACTCAGTGGCTCGCCTGTACCGTCGTCCGGGCCTTACCGCTTGCCGGCCTGCGTTGCTCGTATACGGTCGGGTTAGACCCGTGAACGGGTCTACGGTCGGGTGTGATGATTGGGCGGCCAGTGAAGACGAAGTATTTCGTTCCAAGTTGATAATCGAAAAGTTCAAAGGCTATCAAAGACTGGCATTTAGAGATTTTCTTAGGGCATGTTCTGCTTGGTCACGATTTTTTTTCATCGCTTACGCATGGAGGAAGAAAACGACTGGGATTGTTTTCTTCTCCTCTTTTCATATTATTGGCTTCGGTAAAAAAAAAAAGTGCTAAACGATTTCAGAGAAGTTATCCACTACTATTTTTCCCTAAAATGACTTGCAAGCATCAGTAAGTTTAGATATGATAGAAAAAAACCCGAAATTTAGGAGTGAATTAATCTGAGTGAAGAACCACCCACTTTCTTAAAAACTACTACTAGTAATTTCACTCACTATATCACATGCTTTGTACACAATGTTTGAAGTATTATAAATTGTTGGGCAGATTTTAAAAAATTTCAAAATGCCCTTATTAAATTTTTGTAAGCTTAATGTTGAAAGGAGTCTCTCAAAGCCACATGGTTTTACAAAAGTAATTGTACATTTTCTAAAGTCAAATATGACCCATTTGATTTTCATTTAGGCCAACAACAAATAAGGCAAATTTTTGTGACCCAAGGATCGACCTTTTACGGCCTATTTAAAACAATACTTTTTTTCTGATTCTTCGTGCATGTTTTTGTTTTTACAGCAAGCAGAATTGCAGAAAATTAATTAGAGCAACTTGCTTGCATAAGCCTCCGAAAATATACTGGAATAACGTTTAATGGAACAAATTTAAATTTGATGTTTATTAGTTTACTAAATGTTTAAAATTTCACCCTTTTCAGTGCTCTGAGGAGAATGCTTTGAGAAGGCCCATTAATTTTGTAGATATGAAGCTGTTTTTACGAATTCCAGGGAACAACAGCATACTACTTTGTAGATAGGACAGAAGCCCTTGAAGGAAATTTGCACAGTTTGGTTAACTAAAAAAAAAAGGGAAATGTTTGTCAACATTGTCTGATTCATTAGTTCAATATTTGACTTCAAGTGCAGAAATAATTTGAATTTTTAGGTTGAATTCCATATCCGACCACTATAAACCTCTTTATTTTATATTAAATGAAAAATAAACAATGCATGTTAGAACAAGTTTGATGATAAAAATGAGAAATAAAATTATGACATGTCTGATTTTAGGCCCCCAGCCTGGATTTCCATTGTTATAAAACTATGTAAAATTTTAGTTTAGTTGTAAAAACCCAAAACTAAGAAAGAAAAATTTTCATGATTTTTAAATTTTTTCCCACTGCTGTCCAACATTGTCCAAGGAAATGTTCGTCAACATTGTCTGATTCATTAGTTCAATATTTCACTTCAAGTGCAGAAATAATTTCATTTTTTAGGTTGAATTCCATATCCGACCACTATAAACGTCTTTATTTTATATTAAATGAAAAATAAACAATGCATGTTAGAACAAGTTTGATGATAAAAATTAGAAATAAAATTATGACATGTCTGATTTTAGGCCCCCAGCCTGGATTTCCATTGTTATAAAACCATGTAAAATTTTAGTTTAGTTGTAAAAACCATGGTGTAAAAACTAAGAAAGAGAAATTTTCATGATTTTTAAATTTTGTCCCACTGCTGTCCAACATTGTCCAAGGAAATGTTCGTCAACATTGTCTGATTCATTAGTTCAATATTTCACTTCAAGTGCAGAAATAATTTGAATTTTAAGGTTGAATTCCATATCCGACCACTATAAACGTCTTTATTTTGTATTAAATGAAAAATAAACAATGCATGTTAGAACAAGTTTGATGATAAAAATTAGAAATAAAATTATGACATGTCTGATTTTAGGCCCCCAGCCTGGATTTCCATTGTTATAAAACCATGTAAAATTTTAGTTTAGTTGTAAAAACCATGGTGTAAAAACTAAGAAAGAAAAATTTTCATGATTTTTAAATTTTGTCCCACTGCTGTCCAACATTGTCCAAAGAAATGTTCGTCAACATTGTCTGATTCATTAGTTCAATATTTCACTTCAAGTGCAGAAGTAATTTGAATTTGTAGGTTGAATTCCATATCTATTCCATATTTATTCCTAAATTTGCGTTTCTTTTGTTTACTCTGTTTTATAGTGTATATTTTTAACAGGGCCCTTATTGATAGCAGTTTTTATGTAAACTGAAGAGAGGCCACCCTGTATAAATAAAACAGCTAATAATCCGACCACTATAAACGTCTTTATTTTGTATTAAATAAAAAATAAACAATGCATGTTAGAACAATTAAGTTTGATGATAAAAATGAGAAATACAATTCTGACATGTCTGATTTTGGGCACCCAGCCTGGATTTCCATTGCTATAAAACCATGTAAAATTTTAGTTTGGTTGTAAAAACCATGGTGTGAAAAATAATAAAGAAATTTTCATGATTTTTAAATTTTTCCCACTTCTGTCCAACATTGTCCAAAGAAATGTTCGTCAACATTGTCTGATTCATTAGTTCAATATTTCACTTCAAGTGCAGAAGTAATTTGAATTTTTAGGTTGAATGCCATATCCGACCAGTATAAACGTCTTTATTTCGTATTAAATGAAAAATAAGCAATGCATGTTAGAACAAGTTTGATGATAAAAATGAGAAATAAAATTATGACATGTCTGATTTTGGGCACCCAGCCTGGATTTCCATTGCTATAAAACCATGCACCACGGTCACTGCACGAAAATGGCCCGATATCATTTTCGCGCGGCACGGTGAATCACTGCACACGTACAAATGTACACGGCAAGTTACCATCCCACATGACCTAGTTATGGAGGCATCGCTTTCTCTTCTACGCAGGCGCCCATAATTTTTGACCTTGCTGTTTAATTATTCATGTGCTTCCATAAAGGTTATCGAACTTTTTTCTTACGGAGTAATCAAGACCGAGTTTTCGAGTTCACGTTGTAAGTGTAGGTACGCCCTCTGGCGGCTAAAATGAGCAATGTGGGGATCGCGAACTCGGTCTTGCATCAAGACTACCTGAGAGGTAGCAGAATGCTCATTATCGTATACACAGTGGGCGTGTTGCGTTTAATAGCTAACAATGCGAGCCAATCATGTTCGCGCGCGCCGGTTTGTAATCACGCGCGCGCGCTTTACACAAACATACATTCGCAGCACAACAACGCATGCATGAATAATGTAACAGGGGCTGTATACATTAATAAATAATTATTCCCAGTCCGTAAAGGCCTCACAGCTGACGCTGTTCGTTCCGTCCTCGTCGCATGGTGGCGCTCTCGTTCTGGCGCTCGACTCGCCGCCCAGCAGTGAGGCCTTAATAAAGGCTAGGTTATTGTTGGAACTTGGAACCTCATTTGGAGTGGAATTGGGGCGTAGGCCCTAGGTCAGTCAGTCAGCTTATCTCACCTCCCAAAAGACTCCAAAGATCAATAATTTTCACTGGTATCTATGAAATTAATAACAGATCTTTGTGTGAGGCACAGGTTGTTACAAAATGACCTTGTATGTTCTCCAGAAAATGGATTTAGTTTTAACCTAAAAATCGCATAAAATATCTCCACGAAATATTACCCATGGGATAACAAAAAAACCAGGAAATTTGCAATCTCCAATTTGGATGTGCAAGCAAAAAAGTTGGTGTAGGCCTAGGCCTATTAATCATATTTACATGGGGCGGATCCAGGATTTTGAAAAGGGGGAGGGGGGGGGGGTGGGAGGGGGGGCGTGAAAATTTTAAGCATGAAATGCTGATGACAATCATAGCGAGCGCGTAGCGCGAAGCCCCAACGGCTTCTAGATAGATTCTAGATGCTCTGTGGTACGATCTGGGGCAATATTTAACCACTTTAAGCAGGAAAAGTGTGCACAAAAAGGTGTTTTTTTGTTTTGAAAAGGGGGTGGGGGTGCGTGTGCCCCCTGCGCCCCCCACGCCCCCCCCCCCCCTGGATCCGCCCCTGTTTACTGCAGGACTGCTTTGTGGAACCAGATAAATTAGTTTACAAAACATCGGTGGTTTTTTTATGATATCCTTAAAAATATATGGATTGAGAGCATGAAATTTCAGGATGGTGACGAGAAAAATAAAAAGATATGGTATCAAAATCTCAACAACCATGGGAAAAATGGGTGTTGAATATGTAAGGTGATCTGGCTATATAATACTCCTTTATGAAACAGAAGGGGTAGCTTTGGGCAGGGGGGCGGGGGCCGGGGGTGCAACGCGGTGGATACTATCATGGCCTTTTTCCAAATCTCGACTTGGGCTCAGGCTCAGGCTCCAGCTCCAGCCGGAGCCTGAGCCTGAGCACAAGTCGAGATTTGGAAAAAGGCCTTATGTAAGTGCGTACTACAAGTCATTCTGAGATCTCAGGGAATTTCTACTTAGACTGGTTCCCGTCCACATATTCCACACAGGAGAATATAAGGACAGGTAAAGGGCGCTTCATCTTGATCTGTAATTGGTTGTCTTTGCGCGTGCGCATTGTGTTTTTTATATTTAAAAATTGGCCAAGCCCTTTGCTTTAGGCAATGTACTTTATTTACATAATTGGATATGTTCTACACGCACGGCCAAGTTACAAATGTCAATGCAAAATCTGCGCACTTACTAAAATCAAATAAATAATAATAACCACTACACGTGACGGGCAGAATTCTGCCCGTCATGGCTGCCTTTACCGATCCCTATATTTTCACAATAAGCGAACCAATCAATAGGGATCGGGAACCAATCTAATTTCTACTCTGCTAAGCTAAGCGACGATACAATAGACTACTAAAGTGTGACGTCAGTTGCCATGGTAATTGGGTCTAAACATTAGCTGGTAATCTGAAATGTCTATTGGTATAGCGCAGGGAAATAGTTCACTGGTTTTAGTGTAGACCGGATACCCCTCTTTTTTGAACCCTGGAAAAAAACGCTGTAGCGCCCTCTTTGGTGCACTCAATCGCAACTTCGCAAAATCGGCCCAAACAATATTAAAATGCTGTCTACAAAGTGGTGTGAAACTCCCCAAGGAAAGTGAATAGGCTAGGCCTAAAGAAAGATGGAAATTTTCTTCAGGCATTGTCACTGTCACTGTCAGGTATTGTTTGTGATGGTTGCAACTTTTGTCTTGTCATTTCGAGATTAAGTGAACGAACAACCAGCATGACCATGCAGTGACAACGGGACGTGAACATGGTGAACGGACAGTTTCGAGTCAACTCGGTCCCGAGTGGGTGTCGTTGAAACCCGGAGGTCGGAGGTAACCCGGAGGTAGAATTTGTTGTGAACGTGTAGTACATGCTACAACCTACCTCCGGCTTGTTATTTTAATACCGCGTAGCTCCGGGCCACTGTCAACGCACCAACTACACGTTTAATAGCAAAACAAATCTACCTCCGGGTACCTTTGGTTTGGGTACCTCCGACCACCTCCGACCACCTCCGACCTCCGGGTTTTAAAAAATGTCCGTCCCGAGTCAACGTCTGAATTAGCCCTGATCAACAATCTTCCCCCCGCCCCCCAAGTTTTTCCTGCACCTCCATTTTTTCCAAATGAAGGTGCAGTTTGGAAAGTTAAATAGGGCCTAGGGGCCTAAGCCTTTTCAGGGTTTTGGCGCACAATTCATGACAAAGCTCAGATGTAGCGCTGCAGTTGGTACACCTGACCTTTGACATGCATTGCGCGCAGAAAACCCCGAAAAGGCTTTTACTACGCTGTTGTGTGTTGTTGCTACGTGGTGCACGTCATTGCCTAGCAGCACCGCGAACAGACTGGTTGCATTATGCCATTCTCTCCTACGGTGAACAGGGTATTGATTGTGTATGTCACACCTGCCGTGTGCACCACATAACAACAGAAATTTAGTCTGGTCAAGTGGATACTACATTGTAAGTACCGGTATCATGCATGTGAAAAAAAGTACGTCATCAGACGCTATTCATGCAGAACAGGGAAAAATCCAAAATGTTTGCCCCTGTCATTACTTTTCTTCTGAAATAACTAACAGTCATTCTTCTTTTTTGTTTTGCAGTTCCATTGGTTCATGGAGCAGGTAAGTCGTGGCTTAAAGCCTAGCGTTTGCTTTCTGTTTACTTTTTAAAAAAAGGTTTCAGTCAAAATCTTTTGTGATGTGTATTACAATTGACCGGTACCGATGTTCTGCTATTCTTGCTAAAAACACAAGTTTTTGACATGCTAAAAACCATTTTTATAAAGCAAGCAAATTTTGGATTAAGCAAATTTTTCTGCTAAACAGCTTTATGAAAGTGGCCCCTGGGGCGGTATTCAATTCAATACTTAAATTAAGTAAAAACTTTACTTAGTAAGAAAATGATCTATCTCGTATTCGAAGCCTTCTAAGAATTTTACTTTAGTAAGTAATAAAATACTTGTGACGTTACAAATAAACACAGAGCGCAGAATACTCCCTAAACAGCCAATCGAATACAGCGTAGGATGCGCCCCTTCTCATAAGCGTTTTTCTCACGCAAAACGCACAACACGCGCACCAAAACAAAACCGGCCTAAACCGGTTGCAGTATGCGTGTGATGTATGTAAAAAATTGCTTAAGTGTGCTTTCCTGCCATCTCAAATTTAAATAAAATACTTTCCCAAAAAGAACCATTTGAATACCAAATGTTCTAAGTATTTTTCTAAAGTAAAAAACTTAGCCACTTGCGAATTGAATACCGATTTTGGCTAAGTATTTTACTTTAGCCAAAAACTAAGTAAAATTCTTAAATATTTGGCTTAAGTACTGAATTGAATACCGCCCCAGGTCTTTACTTTTGGCCAATCACATTTGCCTTAAAAAAAAAAAATGGTATTTTTACCAAAAATAATCCTGGCGTGACATGGTTAAAAAATTACATTCCTATTTTGGATGAGCATATATTTTAGCAGATACAGAAACTTCATTCATTAAAGTGCATATTTTTTCGTTTCTTTTGGACTATAGGCTGCCCAGACAAGTTCTTCCTGTATGGGAACATTTGTTTCAGTGCCATTTCAGATGATGATGATACATGGCAAAATGCCAACCAAGCGTGCGCTGCCCTGAACAGCAAAGCCACGCTTGCAGTCATCGGGGATTACCGCACGCAAGGTGAGGGAAAAGAATTTATGAACAGGGCCAAGAATTTTGCCTCCGAAGGGACATTGCCATTCATTTAAAGGGACACACCGGCTTACTGTTTACATAATGTAGCGATCTAGCATTCTTGACAATAATTTTTCGATGGTCGTTGTGAAAAACAAAAAATCAAAATGTCATGTAATTAACTAGAAATGTTTAAACTTAACAAAAGAGACAAATGTTGGGCTATATGCTTTACCAGCCGTCGCGATGTATTATAAATGTATCATGTGTTTGTAAATAAAGGTGGCTTCGATTGATATGGGTCGACACGTGTTTAACCTCGTTTCCTTGTTTTCCCCTGAGTCATCACACCTTGCATGATCCCTCAGGTCAGCGCTGACTCGAGGAAGCAACTCGAACGCAACATTTTGGTGTCTTTAGCGCCCTCAATAGTTAACTATTTTTTCTTCGGATACTATTTATCGCCGCGAAGCGAAGATGCAAAAATCTGAGATATTCTCTCGTCCGTATCAACACCCAGAAACCCTTCTTGTGAAATATGTTGGCAGATTTGTGTACAAATTGCAAAATACGGTATGTACATAGTGTTCGTAGGACATTATTTTCCAACAAGAAGAGAAACCAACCACGAATGACAAAAGCAACTCGCACAAGTTTCACGCTGGTTTCTACGGCTGGAAATAACTCACAAGACCATGTGACTTTTCGGAACCAGAATCTGGTTCCAAAAAGTCACGTGAACTAGATTTTTTGAAAAATGCTCAAAAACGGCCAAATTTGACGGCGTCTTTCCAGGATATATCTAATTTACTCTAGAAAGCGCTTCAGAATAATGTATGGGTCTATTTCGAGCCCAAAATAGCCCAACAAAGCCGGTAACTAAAAGTGTTGATAACAATGGTGACAGCGAAGGTGTTTAACCATTCAACACAAAACCATGCATGGATTTTTCAGGTTTTCTGAAGTATTACTGCATCTATGTTGCTGAAATTTCTACAAGGCAGTTTATCAACATTATTCTTTAGTTATGTAATCTACGGTTGAAATTAACCTGAATTTCATGCTGGTCAGAAGGACCAGTAGATTAGAGAACTCTACTGGTCCTGCTATCAAAATTTGGTGGTCCACGGGTGCTTTTCAAAATGGCACCGAGATATACTAAAACACTTTCTGGTTCAAGGTCATTGAGTGCAGGATGCATGGGACTGCTCTTTGATCCAACACTGGGGCATGTTTGGAGAAATCAGAGAAAGAAATGTAGTTATCTGAAAATGTCTAAAGCGATCAGGAATTGTTTGTGGTAACCAGGAATTCTTCGCATTGAGTAAGAAATGTTTACCGTGGATTAGGCATCGGGGAATGTTTCCATGAGTCAGTAAATGTTTTCACTGGTCCATTGGACCAGCGTCTTTGACAGATCTAGTGGTCCTTCTGATTTTTTACTGGTCTCGGACCACAGGACCAGTGTTAATTTCGACCCCTGTTTAAAGCTGTTGTTCCTGTAATCTGGCTTTATTTAAGTAAAGTTTATTGTTTTTCTGCAGCCAACTTGGTGATGTTGTTGCAGAATTCTGGTAAACTCAGTGAAGATGTTTACATTGGCTACCGAAGCACGCCTGACTACTCCAGCTTCCATTGGCCAACAACAACCAATAATTTAGGGACAGGCATTATCGGGATCAATCAGTTTGTTCAGGAGTTCACAAGATGGGGAATTGGTCAGCCGGACGGACCTGTTGTGCTGGTAAGTACTGGGTCATTCCATGAAGTTGGGATACGACGTCCCCCGTTGAATCATCGACTTTTTTTTATACCATATACAGGGTGTCCCAGAAAAAACGAAACCGAGATTTATCAATGTTTAATCATACTTTAATCTCAATCTTGAATAATAAATTTGACACATAATTGGAAAGCTTAGTTCCTCATCTTTCATTTGATACCACTCATATGATACATACTTCACGCATGAATGAATAAAGACAATATGAAGCAGGGCTACCAAAAAGTCGTTTGCACAACGATACCTGAATTTCAGGGGTTTCAACACGCACGTTTTTAATCCACACGTGACTATCTCCGAATCCATTCATGCGAAAAATCGGTCAGGTGTGAAAAAAACGAATCATTTAAAAAAAAAAAAGAAATTCAATCCATATTTAAATGCAGGATATCTCTGTCACCCCTGGCTAATTTTTCCTGACTGAGGTATCATACGAAAGGGCAGGAAATGAACTTTTTAGAAATGTGATTATTTCTTTGAAATTCAGGTATCGTTGTGCAAACGACTTTTTGGTAGCACTGCTTCATATAGTCTTTATTCATTCATGCGTGAAATATGTATCATATGAGTGGTATCAAATGAAAGATGAGGAACTAAGCTTTCCAAATATGTGTCATTTATTATTCAAGATTGAGATCGGTATGATTAAACATCGATAAATCTCGGTTTCGTTTTTATTATTCAAGATTGAGATTAAAGTATGATTAAACATTGATAAATCTCGGTTTCGTTATTTCTAGGACACCCTGTATGGTGTTTGCTAGCCATAATTTGTTTGGGTTGAAAATGTATTCCCGTTGTATGTGTGCCATTTGCAGACAAACAAGGAATACTGCGCTGTGTTGGATGCAAGCAGTACCAAGCAACTGGGCTTGTGGTATGACGTCCCTTGCGATGAAAAACACAAATACATATGCAGTATGGATGTTGGTAAGTCTGGAAGCTTTGATATGAATGCATAGTTCTGACCTTAATCAAGCCGAACCCGTGTGACCATATATGACCAATCACAACAGAGATACGCACACGCCGCATTAGCACATTGCTCACAAACAGTACCCACTTGGTACTGGTCCATATCATGTGTATTGCTTGTGTGCAGTCCAGGGGCAAATTTCATAAAACATGTTACACTTAATCAAAAATTTTGGATTAAGCATAGCACAAATTTTTACTTAAGCAAGGGCCTATATTTCATAAAGCTTGTTCTAAGCGCACGAAAATAGTGCGCGCAAAGCTGTCGTCTGTTTTGTTCAAACGCGTTCGTCGTCTGCTCTACTTGTGTCAACGTCAAAATGTTCAAGTACAGTCATCGGTAATGTTTCCATTTTTGAATGATGATCACTACCACAGAAAACCCTTGCCTGCCGCTGACTGAAATATTTCAACAACAGCTGAAATTTGTGTATCTGTTGGAGTACGTGTCTCAAATTTTGCCGAAAATAGCGAAGAAAAAAGATGGCGTCGCTTTAGCAAAAAAATTGGTAGGTTAGCATGCAGTTTGGTTTGCTTGTGCTTAAACAGTTTTTTGAAATGGAGAGAGGGCTGCTTAATCAAAAATCGCGTGCTAACATGTTTTATGAAATTGGCACCAGGGTTGTAATGACTTTGACTTGAGACTGGGACTCGAGACTGGGACTCGAGTCGACTCGAGTCCCGATTTTCACTGACTTGACTTGAGACTCGGACCTCAAATGACTTGACTTGACTTGAGACTCGAACCTCAAATGACTTGACTTGACTTGAGACTTGAGCCTCAAATGACTTTCTCAGTAATGGACTGTGGCCTGTGATTATAGGGGGCAGCATAATTTTCTTCAATATTTTGTTTTCTGATTCCTGAAAAATATTCAAAACAAAAGACCATAAAGGCTTATAATTTGTTCCATGGTATTGGATAGGAGTTTGGTGTCCCGGGTTACCTACGCCAATAAATATTGGCTGTAGAAGAGTTTGCATTAACCTTGGTGCCATATCTACACACAAACATTAAATTTGAGTGCCATTTGTTCAAATAAAAACAATTATTTTCCACTGGGAAACCACTTTCAATCGATAAAAACACTTGGAAATCTTAAAAAGCATGTCACACTTTTTGACCCCTAATTTTGGGAATTACCCACAGATCCAGCACTAGACAGCATACAGACACCGAAAATACAGAACAATTGTCCTGAGGGCTGGTACGGATACAGTGGTATGGAACCATGCTTCAAACTCATCTCCGAAAGGGACCAGTGGACCACGTACGACCTGGCTAAAGAAAGGTGCCTGAATGCTTCAGACAGCGGCTACAGTCTCGCGACAATACGCGACGGCTTCGAGTCGGCTCTCATCGAAGTTTTGATGAACGAGAAAAACGTGCCGTATGCTTGGATCGGCCTGTCGTCAAAGGACGTAAGGAGATGACATTTTGTTAAATACCGTTAAAAGACGTGGGGAAAGAATTGAAAAGTTGATCATGGCTTCAGACCTTGTGTACAAACCACATGAGACAAGTTGAAAAAAGTGTTTCCTCTCAAAATGTTCTCACTTCCAATTTAGGCTTTTCCATCAAATCTGCACCTGATGAGTCATTCAGGGGTGAGATTTTTCCGGATTTCCGGAATTATACTGATTTTATGCGGATTTTCGCTTTTTTGTTGTGTGCTCCGCGGCCGCGATACACATTTTATTTTATATTTTTGTTGCCCTTTCAGCAGGCCATACTTTTTAACGAGCGCCCTCAATTGTTTTGATTCAGTAATTTTGTGAAGCAAACTTGCGCAAGTCTTGTTGTCACGCAAGTGCCATGACATACAGCACTGTACAATGTACATGTACTGTGCCGCTCGGCGAGCTGACCGAGTTTGCAATGAGTCTAATCCTTAAGCAAGCGCCATCTTTGCCTGCATCGCAACGGTCGAGCGTGTGGTGTGTGATGCGTGCACGTACGTACGTGTGCAGTGTGCGCGGCCGGCTGGCGCGATGCGTCAAGCAGTTGCCAACAAACGATTTTACCCTCCGCTTTCGCTTCACCGTCTTCAAGGATCGATGTTGCCTAGATTCTTTTTAATATTATCCACATTTGTATAAGGTAAATATTTAAAACAAAACTGGTTCTTGTGATAGCTGGTTAAAATGTTTTTGACATTGCAATTTGCACGATGGTGGTGTACAAAATGTTACCAGAAGTTGAAGTCTGCGTGGTCTCTACGTCTCGCCCCGCCCCGCACCTCCAAGAAGCCACGCCTCTTCCGGAATGTTTGTTTTCCTCCAATCTTACCCCTGGTCATTTTAAAGAAAAGAACTCCGATCAACTTCTTAACTCTTACCAACCGTGTGGCACATAGTGGAATAAATTTAAAAGGGGGCAATTTTAATAATTTTATTTTGTTTGTTGTAATTATAAAACAGAGATAGAATTAACCATTATTATTATTACATTTATATAGCGCACATTCCATGTGGATATGTTCACATGCGTTGCACATTATAATGGGTTTTTACGAAGCCAATACTCCACCTAAACATCAAGATATATATGTGGGTGGCGCCATTGGCTGCCGACGGCCAGAGACACCTTACTCTTCACGAAAGAGTGCTCTGGGATCTTTTAAGTGCATTACACAACACACTGGACCAAGGGCTTTACATCCCTTCTGAAGGATGGAGCAAGTGTGTTAAAGTGCCTTGCTCAAGGGCACAGGTACCACGACCGGGTATCGAACTTGCAACTCCAAGTTTTCACCCGAGTGTTGCGAGTCAGTGACCCAAACCACTCGGCCACGGTACCCCACACAAGATCTGACCTTGCTGCACCAAATATGGCATAACTTTTGATTCGCTCGACTGATTTTCATGTTAGAAGATTCCCTGTCAGGATCCGAGGAAACATAGATTCTGAGGTTGCTTGGTTAGGCCTGAACATTTTTTTGGGACACCCTGTATATGGTTTGCTGCAATCTTGGACAAAATAGCTTGGGACACCCCGGCTTAAAGGCCCTGTAGATGATCTGTTTTTGAGCGATTCTGCGAATAAAACCATTATAAATCAAAAGAAAGACATCAACAAACTCATCCGAAGGAATTTCAGCTTTGTCAAATGTACCACGTTTAAGAAAACCATGAAAATCCATATGCGTTTTCCTGGTCTTGGCGGGGTGTTTCAAATATTCGTTCTCAGTTGATCGGGTACTATGTGGCTTGCATCATGCACTCTGTGGTGCACATCATATACTGCCTGTGCGCGCGATCCATAAAAATGCATCGCGTTGGAACACGCACACGCAGTACACAGCGCCCATGCATTTTGGACCACGTAGATGCGAACCATAAATAAGTCAATTGTTTGCAAACGATCTAAATAATTTCATCTTTACGGATTATTTTCTGGTAAAATTATATCATTTTGAGCGGAAACCTTTCATTGGGTAGTTGCTATTAATTCAATCTTTACTTTCAGAACTTTTCCCCTGTAAACTCGTCGATTACTTTTTGGGGTCATTGCAAATGATACACTGGGCCTTTAACCCCGTGTAACTCCCGCCCCTGCGCAATGTTGGGTCGCTCAGATGCGCGCCATCGGAATCTGCAGCAGTCTGCGTCGACATTGAACGGGGGAGCAGGGCCGGGTACAAACTTCAACTGTCCAACTATTTTGTCTAGGATTGTAAAAAAAAAACGTTTTATGGATTCCTGGAATAAGGGCATAACATATCTTTGAAATAATGTTGGTAAACTATTCTGCAAATATTTTAAGGCAGTATATGATTGGTATCTCGAAAATCAGGAATGTTCACAGATTTACGCCTAACTTACACAATATAAACATGATGACCGTAGAAAACTTCCCCTGAAATGGTTTTGTCTGAAGTGCTATAGTCTTTGAGAAATGATAAAACAATTAGTTTTCGTCTCAATTCATCCCAAACCATTTCGCCCAAGTGCCATTTCGCTCCCAAACCACTTCGCCCGAGTGCCATTTCGCCCCAAATCACTTCGTCCAAACACTACATCGCCCAAATGCCACTTCGACCCAAAACCACTTCGTGCACAGGACGTGGTTCAGGGCAAAATGGTTTAGGGCGAAGTGGTTTTGGGGCGAAATGACTGCAAACCCTTTTTTGACTGTTTTCTCAAAAGTTAGACGAAGTACGGAGCTGGTTTTTGCTCAGGTTGGTTTTAATAATGCATATCTTCAATCACATAGCAGGCGCGGATCCAGGGGGGGGCCGAGGGGGCACGTGCCCCCCGGGCAAATTGAGTCCAAAAAAAAAAAATGGGCGGAAAGGAAAGGAGGTAAAAGAAAAAAGGGGGGTGGGCAAGTAGTTGCGCTCGCATTTGTCCCTTTTTGTTGTGGGCGAAAATAATGGCTAAAAATAATGGCGAAAATAATTCTTCATACACACAATTCTCAAAACACACAACAATCTTCAAAACTTTTGCTTAAAAAAGTCAGTTAAAGGCCCAGTGGATCATTTGCAATGACCCCAAAAAGTAATCGACGAGTTTACAGGGGAAAAGTTCTGAAAGTAAAGATTGAATTAATAGCAACTATCCATTGAAAGGTTTTCGCTCAAAATGATATAATTTTACCAGAAAATAATCCGTAAAGATGAAATTATTTAGATCGTTTGCAAACGATTTACTTATTTTTGGTTCGCATCTACGCGGTCCAAAATGCATGGGCGCTGTGTACTCCGTGTGCGTGTTCCAACGCGATGCATTTTTATGGATCGCGCGCACACGCAGTATGTGCGCCACAGAGTGCATGACGCAAGCCACATAGTACCCGATCAACTGAGAACGAATATTTGAAACACCCCGCCAAGACCAGGAAAATGCATATGGATTTTCATGGTTTTTTTAAGCGTGGTACATTTGACAAAGCTGAAATTTCTTCGGATGAGTTTGTTGAAGTCTTTCTTTTGATTTATAATGGTTTTATTCGCAGAATCGCTCAAAAACAGATCATCTACAGGGCCTTTAAAAGTAGCCAGGAATCGCCTTAGATTGCACCACAGAGCATCTAGAATCCAAAATTTCCCGGGGCCCTTCAGCGGGCCCCGGACCCCACGCAGTAAGAGCTTCGCGCTACGCGCTCGCATTTGTCCCTTTTTTTTGTGCCCCCCGACTGAATTAAAACCAAGAAAAAATCCGGAAAAATAAGAAATGATGATGGGTAAAAACTGCATATTAAATGCAAAATTAGGAGAGGAAAAACTTTATAAATTTGTCAACTAAACCGGGCGAAAATAATGGCTAAAAATAATGGCGAAAATAATTCTTCATACACACAATTCTCAAAACACACAACAATCTTCAAAACTTTTGCTTAAAAAAGTCAGTTAAAAGTGGCCAGGAATCGCCTTAGATTGCACCACAGAGCATCTAGCCGTAAGGGCTTCGCGCTACGCGCTCGCATTAGTCCATTTTTTTTGTGCCCCCCGTCTACAAAATTCCTGGATCCGCGCCTGCATAGGGGGATAAAACTATTTGTAACAGTTTACCAATCATGTATACTATCTTTAAGCTACACATATGCAACAAAATGTTTGCATGATTTTTGTGTTAAGTGAATTGTAAAAGAAATATGTGCGCACATTTAAAAAAAACACTTTAAATTATTAATACCTGAAATAACTCTTATTTTGTATGTAGTCCAAGGGCGAGTTTAAGTGGGAGTCTGGGTACCCCATCGAGTACACAAACTGGGGCGCTAACGAACCCAGCACCCGGGAGAGCGAGGGTTGCGTCAGAGACAGACGAGACGGCGACGGATGGGACGATACGACGTGTGAAGATACCGCGCCTTACGTCTGTCGATTTGATGAAATGCGTAAGTACTCGAAAGACTGGGCGTGTGAACAAATATTCACACAAAATCACATTTTGACCCCCTGACCTCAAAGTAAACAGCAGTTTGCCGGGATTCCTGAAATTGATACAAATTAGTACAAGCATTTTAGTCCAGTGTTTTGGTGTCCTTCTTTCGATCTTAAACAAGCTTTTTCAGATTTTTCCAGAAAATGGATTTTACTCATATAAAATACCTTCCCAAAATACTATCCATGGGAAGAAAACAGGAAATTTGCAATCTCCAATTTAGATGTGGAAGCAAAAAGGTTGGTGTAATCCCTGCACTGCTTAATGGAACGGATACATTAGTTGAAAAAACATCAGTGGTTTTGTTTACGATACCCTTGAAAATATACGGATTGAGAGCACAAAATTTCATGCTGTAACATGTTCGTTCGAAATTTGTTCGAAATACGGCGCAGCCGATGCGCGTCATAAAAAAATACGCTAAAAATTCTGATGCACGTGGCGATTTGTAGGAAGTGACGTCATTTGAACGTGATCAATAAGAAAAATATGACAAATGATACGGTATCAATCAAAATCTTAACACCCATGGGAAAAAAATGAGGGCTCAAAAATGTGATGGACACGCTCCTTTAAATAACCTTGTAATTTCCCAACGGATTTAAACCAAAATTTCAGATCACGTAAACGAGGCTTGACAAATTTTATTGAGCAACTTGCATCCATCAGTTTCGTCCGATAGAGTGAGATTTAAAAGCCATACGGTAAAATCCTTAAATCGGCCACTTTCGTCTTGAATTACTCCAATGTCAAGGAAATTGTCTATGTCTGAGGCCCCTTGTACCCCTTGATGAGTTGCACAAATTGGTCAAGGAGGTGTGCAATGACGTAAAGGGTGATCTAGTCTTGGCCCAAGACTACTCTAGTCGATATTGGTTTGTGTACGCGTTGGCCATTCCCGGTAGTGCGCCCTCTTGCAGCACTAACATACCAGCCCTTTGCTCGACTAGAATAGTCTTGGGAATCTCTCCCGGAAGTTCAGCATTGGAGGCGGTACCGTTTTATGTAAATAGCTGCACAGGGTTTTATGATGCCACACAAGGGACATGGCATACCACAGATATCTTTGCGAATATTTGCAATCTCGCAATTATCTTCATAAACAAATGTATTTTGCGATGTCATACACCTTTGCAAACATGTTTGTAAATATATTCGCAAACATTTGCCAAGAAAATTATGCCACCGAAAATATTAGCAACGATAAAACGGTCATGTTCTATGTTTTTTGTAAGCCGCCTTATATTTTCCAAACAATTTGAAGCGCGTGCACGCGGTGTATTTGGGTCGCGCGCTGCATTCCGACGCGTTGCTGTATTTGGGTCACTCGCTGATTGCCCTAGGAAAGCCTAGGCAAAAACAAAGAAAAAGTTAAACCTTCCGGGAGAGATTCCCAATAGTCCAGTCAAATTAGGGTTACGCACCCACCACTAATTGCAACATAATTTTTTAAGTGCTATGCATTTCAGTAAAGTCTCCTGAACATCATACTAAAAGTCTACCAAAATATATTTGGTGGAAAGGTGTCAAATTTGCATAATATGCAAATTACCTGCCGCCATTAGGAAAATTATACTTTTCAATGTAACTTTATATTTAGGTGCCCAATCAAAGCACATAAAGTGTCTAAACCTGTGTTTGCATGGTCACTGTACTTGATAAACATGTTTCTGAATTAAAAGTGTGAACACAAATATGCAAATTAGCGGCCACCATTAGGAAAACCGTTTTACAATACAACTTTGTACGTAGGTATCTGTTCAAAGCAATGTACATGTGTAAATTACGTTTTTATGGCCATGGCCAGAGAACATGATAAACATCTTTTTCAATTAAGTGTTTAGAGAATTATGCAAATTAGCTGACAAATATGCAAATTATGAAAATTAGCTGCCGTCACTAACAAAAAAATGGAAAGAAAAATTGAGTGATTAAACCCAATGTTCATGGAGTGACTCGTATACGTCGGATTCCAAATTTAATGAAATTCATTTCGTGGTTTTAGGGTCAAATTATATTTAAACAAAAACAAATACGGTATAACATTTACCTGAATAACAAATATTTAAATATGAATATAAAAGACATACAAATTGCTAATAGAAAAATAAGAAATAAACAAGAGGTCATTTTATAAGTCTATTAAATAGAAATTTACTCCAGTCAACTCCTTGAAGTCAGCCGACAGCTCTAGCCTCGGCCTTGCACTGAAGCTTGCCTAAATACCAAGAGAAAACATGTCCGCAAAGTGTTAAACGGGCACGCATGCCCGCAGTGTCGTTGTCACACTAGCCACAGAAGGAGAGGGCACACTTGCCACAAAATACTTGGCGCACTTGCCGCAAAGTACTTGGCGCACTTGCCGAAAGTACTTGGCACATCACACTTGCCGCAAAGTACCTGGCACACTTGCCGCAAAGTACCTGGCACACTTGCCGCAAAGTACCTGGCACACTTGCCGCAGAGTACCTGGCACACTTGCCGCAGAGTACCTGGCACACTTGCCGCAGAGTACCTGGCACACTTGCCGCAGAGTACCTGGCACACTTGCCGCAGAGTACCTGGCACACTTGCCGCAGAGTACCTGGCACACTTGCCGCAGAGTACCTGGCACACTTGCCGCAGAGTACCTGGCACACTTGCCGCAAAGTACCTGGCACACTTGCCGCAAAGTACCTGGCACACTTTTCACAAAGTACCTGGCACACTTGCCGCAAAGTCATTTGCACACTTGGCACAAAGTAATTGGGACACTTGCCACAAAGTCCTTGACATATTTGCCACAAAAGAAGGCATGCATGCTTGCTTCAAAAGTACTGGCACGCTTGCCACACTGAGGGCGCGCTTGCCCCACTGAGGGCACGCTTGCCCCAAGAGTAAATGGTACTCTTTCCACAAACAATTAAAGCCCTTGGCTTATTTGCCACAGAAGCAGGTTGTCCAAAATTGCTCGGTATTCCTGCCACAAAGGTCCTTGCATATTTGTCACAAAAGAGGGCACGCTTACCCTGAAAGGTACTTGGACGCTTGCCACAAACAAAGCCCTGGCATCCTTGCCACAGAAAAAATAGCTTTACACCCAGCACGATGTATGTGACAAAGGGACCACTCCCCCTTCCGCCCCTATACCTCAACACACTCTTCCATTTGGTTAGCGTACCAACACCCACCCCACCCCCCGCCACCCCCTTTAAAACCTGAAATTTATTTAAACTCCCTTGGATGTTTGAGACTTAATGGGGAAAATGGAAGGGGGAGTTGTCCTCTGTCACATATTGTACTGTAGCTTGCCTCAAGTGCTTGGCACGCTTGGTACAAGCGTGCATATTCTCCACAAAAAGGACACGCTGACCTCAAGAAAACGCCCCAGAAGTTGTCTTTCAGCACGCCTGCCTACAGTGCTGGGGATGTTTTCCACCTATCCAGGTCCACCGCTGCATATGCAGCACAATATTTGGCATTGGGTCCCATCACTCCCTCTTCCATTGTTCCCCCGTTGTGCCTCAAACATCCAAGGATTTTCAAAAGAATTCCTTTCAGCTTTTAGGGGGAGGGGGAGGGTGATGCGTTAACAAAAGGGAAGAGTGTTTAGGTATAGGGGCGTTGGGGGAAGTCCCTTTGCCACATATCGTGCTGGGTGTAGACCGTATCGAATAGCTACCATCTTGTGGGGCACCTTTTGTTATTTAAACTGTTCAACAATTTAAGCATAATACGTGCAACCACGCATGTCCTCAATGAACAAAGAAACTGCCCTACAAGATGGCGGCTATTCGATACGGTCTATACACCGCTGGCACATACGGTTGGAATGCTAGCCCTAATCAGATTGTGTTTGCAAAACATTAAATTTAACATTGAGTAATGCCTCAGTTACTTAAATCAGGCATTTACAGTAAACTCTCATTTAACAACAGTCTGCCTTTCCACTGCTTAAACGTTTCACAAAGGCTATTTATAATTTAGGCACTGTCCGTCTCTTTTATGCAAATTTATGCCATACATTACCAATCAAATTGAATTAAAAACCACACTCGAATATTTACATAAATTATTATTAAAGGCGGAGAAGGGCTGACACAACTGTTGCGCCAGACAGATACATTTGTCCCCTCTTGGCTTTTCATTGGTCGAAAGTTACCTTTTCATGCGCTGTGGGAATGGTTCAGGTTGCTACCAAAGCGTACGACTGTGAATTATGTATTTTACCAAACAGTCATAAAATGGATTATTGTAGAAGTGTGCTTATCTTAATTTTCCTGACCAGGAAAAGCGGGATTTATATATTTTTTTGTGAAAAACACTTTTTTTAACAATTTCGGTACCTAATTTGCATATTTATCTTAACAATATGAATTGAGAAACGTGTTTATGTTCTCTGGCCATAAAATCATGAGTACGTTACACAAATACATGTAAATCGTTTTGAGTAGATACTTGCGTCTGAAAATACAGTGTAAATTTGTTTTCCCTAATGGTGGCCGCTAATTTGCATAATTTGCATATTTGTGTTCACACTATCAATTCATAAACATGTTTATCGTGTACTGTGACCATGCGAACATAGGTTTAGACGCTTCATGTGCTTTGATTGGGCACCTACATATAAAGTTATAGTGAAAAATATAATTTTTCCTAATGGCGGCAGGTAATTTGCATAATGCATATTTGTGTTCACACTATCAATTCAGAAACATGTTTATCGTGTACTGTGACAATGCTAACATAGGTTTAGACACTTCATGTGCTTTGATTGGGTACCTACATATATAGTTATAGTGAAAAATATAATTTTTCCTAATGGCGGCAGGTAATTTGCATATTATGCAAATTTGACACCTTTCCACCAAATATATTTTGGTAGACTTTTAGTATGGTGTTCAGGAGACTTTACTAAAATGCATACCAGTTAAAAAAATTCTGTTGCAATTAGTTGTGGGTTGAGCCAAAAAATTTCTTAGATTGACTGGACTACAAGACTATTCTAGTCGCGCAAAGGGCTGGTATACGTCGAAATTGGCAGATTCTGAATTTTTGGTTTTTGGATTTGTTTTTTCTGTATGGCTTTTAAATCTCACCCTCTGGGATAAAGCTGATGCAATTTCGTTCAATTAAAATTTGTCCGGCCTTGTTTACATTTTGGTTTAAAGACAGAGGCTCGTCAATGCGCGAGGAACACATTTTTGCCACGAAATTCACCGCGCTTTATACTAGTTGGGCAGTCGGCTGTTACAACTCCGGAAGGCGCAGGCTCGTTGGTTTACGTACATACACCTATACAAACACACGTACGCGCGCGCGTGATTAGACTTCATATTGTTCCTCACGTGAGGGACGGAAATCAAGAGACAAATGCCTTTCCTTAGTCAATAAATCAAATGAAAACTAAAGTTAGCCTGTTTGTTTACCTGCTACTGATGTTAATACACACACCCAGTTTATCACATGTTGAAATTGACTTCACAGTTTTATGCAGAGGTCGTTTTTATGCGTGAGGGGCGGACAATCAATACTAATTACAATTTTTTTACATGCATTTTCAACTATTTCTTGAAAATGTGATGGCACAGTGTGCCCAGTCAATTTGATCAGTTTATTCTGATTCAAAGGTATTATTTTGATTAATTTAAGAAATTTTGAAATTTTCATCCAGTGTTTACCCGTTTTGGACACGCTCTTCACCAATAGCAATTTATACAAATACTTTTTTGCTATTTTACTGCTTCATGTGTTTTCATATTTAACAGGTCCACTGTTTCCCACGGCAGACCCAACATTAGCAAACTTAGGCTGTCCAGAAGATCAGTGGAAGACGTATGAAGGGAGTGACAGTTGCTACTATTTTGACTCAAAAGAGGCGAATTGGGGCGTTGCCAATTTTAGGTGATTTAAAGGCCCTGTAGATGATCTGTTTTTGAGCGATTCTGCGAATAAAACCATTATAAATCAAAAGAAAGACATCAACAAACTCATCCGAAGAAATTTCAGCTTTTTCAAATGTACATGGGGGGGGGGGGGGGGGGGGGGGCTGGGGGCTGGGCTGGGCTGGGCTGGTGACAAGTTCCAGCGCCCTCGCGGGACAACGCGCGCCGACATATTATAATGTATTGTAGCCTATTACCAGCGCCATAATAGCTTTGCCAATATAGCCGTGGAATTTCATACTAGTTTGGGCAGACACCATGAATTTGCCGACAGTACCATGAATTTGCCGACAAAAAAAGAATAATTGGGGCGTGTCACACCACCCCCCCCCCCCCCCCCCCCCCCTCCCCCCACGCTCCCCCTCTAGCGCGACGCTGTTGTACTTGATACTCTGATAAACGTACTCGACTAAAATGCTGCACTTCATTGGATTTTGTTTTATTCCTTGCAAACAGATGCATGCAGAACTTCAACTCTAGGCTCGTGAGTATCAGCTCGGCAGCTGAAAATATATTCGTCAACGGGATAGCGAATTCTGAGAAAAATGATAAACCCATCTGGATCGGTCTGACACGAACTCTATCAGCCCAAGGAGATTGGGGTAAGTAAAATTTTCAGATCTCCTGTAAAGGAAAACATTTTTTTCCCTTTTTTTTCTTAATCAATTGAACACGTTCTGCCAATGTATAGTCACAGGGGCGTTTGACGAGTTAAAATGTCAGCTCTGCCATAGTCTTGGCCCAAAACTATTCTAGTCGATATTGGTTTGTGTACGCGTTGGCCATTCCCGGTAGTGCGCCCTCTTGCAGCACTAACATACCAGCCCTTTGCTCGCTAGGAATCTCTCCCGGAAGGTTTAACTTTTTCTTTGTTTTTGCCTAGGCTTTCCTAGGGAACCAATCAGCGAGTTACCCGAATACAGCAGCGCGTCGGAATGCAGCGCGCGACCCAAATACAGCGGGATGGATGCAGCGCGTGACACAAATACATCGCGTGCACGCGCTTCGAATGGTTTGATAAATATAAGGCAGTCTACAAGAATCATCGAACATGACAGTTTTATCGTTGCTAATATTTTCGGTGGCATAATTTTCTTGGCAAATGTTTGCGAATACATGTATATTTACATGTTTGCAAATATTTACATCGCAAAATACATTTGTTTATGAAGATAATTGCGACATTGCAAATATTTGCAAAGATATCTGTGGTATGCCATGTCCCTTGTGTGCCATCATAAAACCCTGTGCAGCTATTTACATAAAACGGTACCGCCCCCAATGCTGAACTTCCGGGAGAGATTCCCAAGACTATTGTAGTCGAGCAAAGGGCTGGTCTGTTAGTGCTGCAAGAGGGCGCACTATCGGGAATGGCCAACGCGTACACAAACAAAAATCGACTAGAACAGTTTTGGGCCAAGACTAGCTCTGCCACTGTCTTCCACGGCTGTCCACCATTTATTTGTACAAACCGTGTTTTGAACTTGAACTTGACGGCTCCGGACGGCCTGTCAGTGTAGTAAATCTCGCTCCGTGGCAGCCGCCACCTCCTAGTGTTGCAAAGTATGATCTTTCGGTGAGAAGATTCATGCAATCATTCTCAAGAGTCAGTATTTGTGGTGCTTGACCAGGGCCCAATTTCATAGAGCTGTTTAACAGCCCATATTTTCTGTTAACCGAGCGTCGGGCTATTTCATAGACATCGTTAACGGTAAGCAACTGAAAACCTGCCTTAACCGCACAGCCAAATTTTGCTGAAGATAGTGATGCAACAATGGTGGTTTCCAAGCGCCCGCGTGCTTAAGCATGCCGCGGCCGTGAAATAGCCTTAACGTTAGCACAGCTTTTCTGCTACAGTAAGCACACGTTTTCAGCTAGCGCTTAAGCAGCTCTATGAAATTGGGCCCTGGGCCCAATTTCATAGAGGTGTTTAAGCACAACAATTTGCTTAAGCACGAAAAACACTTGCCTAGTAGAGAACGTTATCAGTGAAATCCTCATGTAATAGAAGTAGCATATGACCAGTGTTAGAGGACTGTTTCATTACCATGACAATCTCATGAAATTTTTGCCGGTAACCTCATTTTATCAAGCAAAGTTTTTCATGCTTAAGCAATTTTTCATGCTTAAGCAGCTCTATGAAATTGGGCCCTGGTCTTAGCTTTTGCCCAATCACATTTGCCAAAAATAATCTCGCGTCAACTGGTTAAACTTTTGCTGACCCAACTTTAGTAGTTTGAAACATCCGATAACGCATTTTAATTGGGCGCGTCGTTGCAACTGCTCTGCGTGCGCATCAAATTACCGGTATTTTGTTTCCAGATGGATTTAGCGAAAAACAAGTTCCGTCACCATTGCAACAGCGATGGATTTTTTGTTACCTATTTTTCATTTTTCATCACCAAATTTCATGTTAATTAGAGCTGAGTCAATTAAGATAATTTACTATTCAAATATTCTGACCATATATATTCATAAATACCTTACACAGTTTACGCATCCCTATTGGCGGAGAGCACGTCACGTGGGCAGTCTTAAACTAGCGATAATGACCAGTGATAATGCCCGGCCCGCTGGCCCGCGTTTGTGCCCCAGTCAGCGCGTGTACGGAACACGCACATGCACAAAGAAACTGCACGCGCCCGAAAGCAAATTGTGCACTTATATCTGGTCGTGTGCGTGCGCGCGCAACACGCTTTTGTTACACGTAACGCCCGCGATCGAACAAAAACAACATGACGCACAGCTAGCAGTTGTACGAACGCGGTGTTGAAACTGTGGGTGTAGGAAAGTGAATGCAAAACATGGCAAAACAATGAGCTAATTTTGGTGAGTTTTACCGATTTACACGAAAAGGTATTTATGAATGGGATTAAAAGTAGGTTTGGCCAATCTTAAACAACCCGTTTAAAACCAGCTAGGGGTCCTGGGCACTGATAATAGGGAGGTTTCGCAAGGTGACGAATATGGTTATGAGTATGATAACGGTAACTGTTAATCCCTAATGTTAATAAAATCAGCCCCTGGTTTGCTTTCAGGAACGTTTGCCTGGATCGACGGCAAGACTGAAATGAACTATGCTCCTTGGGCACGAGAGGAGCCAAACGGCGAAATGATTGGGAGTTCGCAAGTACCGGAAACCTGCGTCATCATGTCGCTCGAAGGCGGCACGTGGGCTGATAAGATTTGCCAGTCCCAAAATTTGCGTTTTGTCTGTGAACTCAAGAAGCGTGAGTTTTTGTTTTATTTTTCCTTTTTATTTAATGGGTTCAATGATCTTCAATTTGCAGCCGTAGGCTGAATTGTATGAAAGTGAGTTCCACCTAAAACATTGAGATACATGTACATAGGTGGGTGGTGCCATTGGCAGTCCACGGCCAGAGACACCAGGTAATCTAAAGAAGGTTCTGGGATATTTTAAGTGCGTTACACAACACACTGGACCAACGGCTTTACATCCCTTCTGAAGGATGGAGCAATGCATAGTTCCGAGATTGCCCAGTTAACCCCGCCCCTTAGATACTGTTGCTATGTGCTCACAAGCCATCGCAAAAACATGGCGACACAACGTACAAAGCAACAGGACTCTGCATGGAGAGCACAGATTCATTGGAGAAAACTCGAAGGTATTTATGTTAATTTTAGGATCGACAGTTACCGTAGCACACACTGAGCGAAGGGCTAGTAATGCAGGGATGACATATATTCATAAAAATTCGCTTTCCTACCTTTGAACAGCGAATTGCCCGACATTGAAACCAAAATTCACCCGGTCACTGGCGCATACAACATACAAACTGTATGGGCAGAAAATCGCATGATTGTGTGATGATTGCATCACTTTGACCTATGTGGGCGCCATCTGCTAGCTCTGTTGTGATTGGTCGGAGGGTTCGGCTTGATTGACAGGTCGGAACTATGCATTGTATGAATCGTACAAGTGAGTTCCACCTAAAACATTGAAATACATGTACATAGGTGGGTGGTGCCATTGACAGTCCACGGCCAGAGACACCGGGTAATCCCCTTACTCTTCACTAAAGAAGGTTCTGGGATCTTTTAAGTGCGTTACACAACACACTGGACCAATGGCTTTACATCCCTTCCGAAGGATGGAGCAATTGTGGTTGAGTACCTTGCTCAAGGGCACAGGAACCACGGCTGGGTATCGAACCCTCAACACCAAGTTCTCACCCCTGTTGCGAATCAAAGACCTAAACCACTCGGCCAGGGTACCCCACAGTTTTTTATCATTTGCCGATAATTATTTTTTGTTTTGGTGGTGCAGTTTCAACACGCGGTCGTAGTATCTTTGAGCTTGAGCAAGGCACTTGACCACAATTTCTCAATGTCTCTGATTGTCGGCTGCCAATGGCACCACCCACCCATGTATCTCAATGTTTAGGTGGAAGACACTTCATGCAACTCACTATTATAATGTGTAGCGTACATTCATAAACATAATGAAATGTTTGCCGTATAAAAAGAAATTAATATAATCAGTTTCTGAACTGACTGGCTTTATTTGTACATATATTCTACGTGTCAAAAAAAACCTGTCCTATTTTTAATCTAAAATACCTTTTTTTTTAATTTTCTGACAGATTTAAACCAAAATTTCAGATTATGTAAACAAGGCCTGACAAATTGTATTGTGTGAGTTTCATAAGTTTTGGACAAGAGGGTCAGATTTAAAAGCCATACGAATAAAACCCTAAATTTCAGAATTGGTAATACATGTACATCATTGGTAATCTCGAAAATCAGAAATGTTCAGAGATTTACGCCTAACTTACACAATATAAACATGATGACCGTAGAAAACTTCCCCTGAAATGGTTTTGTCTGAAGTGCTATAGTCTTTGAGAAATGAGTAAAACAATTAGTTTTTGTCCCATGAGACGAAAATTCAAATGTGATATTGCGTATGATTTTCATCAAAGTGTTTTACTGATTTTTCTTTTATTATTATTTGTCTATTTCAGAGGTCAAATATAAACGTGACTGTAAGTAACCATTTTGTTCTCCCCCTCAGTGTTTGTTTTTAATACAGGGTGACCCCAAAAATGCCTCCCGTAAAAATGTCTATAAAATGCACAATCCTTTTAATAGGTAACAATGCCGTATTTGGTGCACATTAAAGGCACAGACTCGTCAGCAATGCGCGCGCACCAAATTTTTGCTACGAAATACGCAGCTCCATGCCTTTGCTTTGGAGCTGCATATTTCGTGGCACGAATTTGGCGCGCGCGCATTGCTGACGAGTCTGTGCCTTTACAGGAAGAGAAAACGCTCGCAGAAGGTTGCTTAATTTTCTAAAATATTGCCAACATTTTGTTAATAAAATGGCACAAGGAAGTGTTTATGAAAAATCACTTTTAATTGGCGTATAAATAGGCCTCATGAATGTGTCAATGCACTTTTTGACAATAGCAATGCATTTTGTGACATTTCACTTTACACCCGCCCCCGTATTCAGCTGTGCTGCACATCCCCCAATTGCTTAATCATAACAAATGACACATCATCGTAAAGAGGAATAACAGGAAAATTATTTTGCAACAAGAGAGAAATTGTCAGTCAAACTTGACACGTTTATGTGCTCTACTTTAGTTATAATAATAAGCAATATCTCAGTTTCATTTTTTTTTTAGAACCACCCTGTATGGTGTTGTTACTTCATTTATTTTTTCTTGCTATTGGCCTTAGTCTGCGGCGGGAATTCAGGTGACTATGTGAAGAAGGGTGACTACTGCTATATGCCAAGTAGCCTCATTAAAGGGATACAATCGGAGGCCATGGCGTGGTTTGATGCCGAAAACATTTGCCGTAAGAGGGACGGACACCTCGTATCTATACTAGACCAGGAGGAACAGAACATAGTGCGCGAACTGGTTAGTCTGCAAAATCATGTTAATTTTATACTTGAAGGCACAGGCTTGTCAGCAATCCGCGCGCGCCAAATTTGTGCCACGAAATACGCAGCTCCATGCTTTTGCTATGGAGCTGCATATTTCATGGCACGAATTTGGGGCGCGCGCATTGCTGACAAGCCTGTGCGGTGGCTTTAATGTAGCAGCCAATTTTTTTTTTACGGTGCCATAAACACCGGGTAAACCACGGGCATTGAGGGGCCACGTCAGACCCTCAGAAAAATTTGCTGTATCTGCCACGTAAGTCACGCAAACTCCACATAATAGAGAGGTTTCGCACCGTCACAAATACCGATACGGATACTGATACGTCATGACTTTATGCGCTTCGTGTGACGGACGCATAATCGTAGTACACATGTTTTCATATGCGTTGACTACAGTTATCGGCCTTCATACGCGTAGCATAAAAACGGATACCGGTTATGCAGATTTTTCGCTTTATCTGTGATGGATTAATAAGTTGTATCTTTTCCTACCACCATGGTTGTATGCATTTTGTTTCTTTTTGATGTATAATCTGTGAATATATATCATATTTAATGTGTGATGCCCACGTGAAAGCGAGGAAAATCTGTTGAAAACAAAGCCAAGCGCAGAGCAGATTTAGCAGATAGCCTATGTACTAGTACATGTACATTCACACAGTGCGAAACCCAGGTCAGTGTGTGCATCGACGTGAAACGGTTACCGTTATCACTTGATCCGTATTCGTAACTGTATTCGTCACCTTGCGAAACCTCTCTAATGTTCTTGTAACACCACAAAGTTGCCACATAGTTGCCCCGAACCTGCCACGTAAGAATTACGTGACACATATGGGCCACATACTGCCACACAGTGCCACGTGTCCCGTAAGAGACACGTAAAAAGTGCCGCGTAAAGTCACAAAAAATCCGAAAAGGATGTCCCCAGCCCCTTTCATTCATTCAGCATCTTGACCTTCAGACTGCAGATTGCTGTCCTCAGATATCCCCCGTAATTGCCACGTAGTGCTATGTATTGCATGGCCCTCACTGGGGTATATAGCCCCGTGGGCGTTACATGTAAGTACATGTAGGCCCCACGGCAGTGGATCGGGGCTGACTTGACGTGGTACTACCCCACCTAAGAGGTGGGGATTGTTACTTTTTGCGTGACAAAATCCCCATCCCTGGGGCAACATTTAGGTGACCAAAATCCTCACCCTCGGGTGCAAAACATGTCTTGTATACAAAAGTCAAATGCACAGAACATTTTATTTAAAAGGGTCAAATGCCCCAACCTGGGGCATGAAAAACGTGAAACGGGGGGAGGGGGAAAACAATTGATAGATGCATAGGCTCCACATAGACCCCGTAACTGCCACGTAGATGCCACGTCCCACCCCGTATCACAAAAATGGTCCTACACGGCCCTTATGGCTACATAAGTCTTTACGTGATAGCGTGACCCCAGCATAACGAATTACACGAAGACTCAAAGGGGGAGCTCATAGACTCCAGTAGCGCTGTACCCTGGGGCTATTTCTCTGTCATGCCATTGGTTGCAAGCAGCTGTTGTTTACATTGTGTCACTTGGTCAAAATTAGGATTCATAGCTTAGGCTATTATGTAGGGTGTACAAATGAATGGGGCTTGGCTAGAGGCCCATATTTCCCAGGGTCAGCCTGTCTGGTGAGTGAACTTAACGATAAAGGTAACTAAATTGTATACAAGTTGTATGTCAGATTTGATATTTTTTTTTTAACTGCCATAGGTTCCCATTTGGAACACGCACATACAGCATTCTCCAATTTTCCTCCCACAGTCGGCCAGTTACGCACGGAGCTATTGGATCGGGCTGCATCAGAATGGAGACGGCAAATACAGGTAAGTAATTAAATGGCAAAACATTATACAGGGTGTCCCAGAAAAAACGAAACCGAGATCTATCGATGTTTAATCATACTTTAATCTCAATCTTGAATAATAAATGACACATATTTGGAAAGCTTAGTTCCTCATCTTTCATTTGATACCACTCATATGATACATATTTCACGCATGAATGAATAAAGACAATATCAAGCAGGGCTACCAAAAAGTCGTTGCACAACGATACCTGAATTTCAAAGAAATAATCACATTTCAAAAAAGTTCATTTCCTGCCCTTTCGTATGATACCTCAGTCAGGAAAAATGAGCCAGAGATATCCTGCATTTAAATAGGGATTGAATTTCCATGTTTTTTTAAAAAATCATTCGTTTTTTTCACACCTGACCCATTTTTTCGCATGAATGGATTTGGAGATGGTCACATTAAAAACGTGCGTGTTGAAACCCCTGAAATTCAGGTATCGTTGTGCAAACGACTTTTTGGTAGCCCTGCTTCATATTGTCTTTATTCATTCATGCGTGAAGTATGTATCATATGAGTGGTATCAAATGAAAGATGAGGAACTAAGCTTTCCAAATATGTGTCATTTATTATTCAAGATTGAGATTGAAGTATGATTAAACATCGATAAATCTCGGTTTCGTTTTTACTGGGACACCCTGTAGAGTGCTAAAGTCAAAACGTCACCCTTTGTGTGTTACCAAAATAATGGGTCGACACTAAAACCAGTGAACCGTTCCCCTGCGCTTTAGCAATGGATATTTCAGATTACCAGTGAGTGTTTAGACCCGGACAGTTACTGTGGGAAATGATGTCACAGTGACCCCGTTCTCACTTGGAAATCGCTTCGTTCGATGATGATTAGTTAATCAAAGGCACAGGCTCGTCAGAATCGCGAGCGCCAATTTCGTGCCACGAAATATGCAGCTCCATGTAGCAAAGGCATGGAGCTGCGTATTTCACGGCACGAATTTGGCGCGCACGCATTGCTGACGAGCCTGTGCCTTTAATGAAGCGTGCATTCTCATCTCACTTTAATAACGAAGTTCGAACGAAAATCGTATGAAGAGCGGTACCGTACACATTAAGCAACTGCTAAACGAAGATCGAATGAAGCTGTGCGACGCCCTCTGTTGATTGATTTTTACACTTCCGGTGTAAAAATGTAGACTAGTCCCCTGTCCATGTGCGATACGCTGCTCTCGCTACACGACGAAGGGGAAGTAAATATGAGGACAGGGAACCAGTCTAGTAAAATTGTGACCTTGAGACACTGACACCGTGTATACCGGAAATACGTATTAAGGAGGTCACTCATAATGTGTCAAATCACTCGAATGAAGCGACCTTTTTGTCGAATGAAGCTAATTTGCTTCATCGAATGAAGAGATTCTAATCATCATCGGATGAAGAGGCGTGCATTCACATCAGAAAATCTCTTCGTCTAACGAAGCGATTTCTCTAGTGAGAACGGGGTCACAGTCTATTGAAGCTGGTTATAGCAAATTGTACGTTATGTGATTTGGCTACGCTGCCATTTTTTGACAACTAGCGCGTGTTGCCGAAAATGATCACATCAACATATGAATCTGTGCTTTTTGTTGAAAGTCCTATTGCTTCGTGCGTTAACTGTGTGTGGCCATTTTTACGATAGCGTGTGAGGCATAGCAACAATATCTAAGTTGGCGGGGTTTAATAATTGAACAATCTCGGAACTATGCATTCTTGTGTGTGCAATGCATAGTGAGTACGGTATCCAAAATATACTGTACAGCAGTAACAAAAGTGCATGCCGATGTAACGTAGGAAACAAACTGTTAAAGATAGTATACATGATTGGTAAACTGTTACAAATAGTTTTATCCCCCTGTGTGATTGAAGATATGCATGAATAAAACCAACCTGAACAAAAACCAACTCTGTACTTCGTCTAACTTTTGAGAAAACAGTCAAAAAGGGTTTGCAGTTATTTTGCCCCAAAACCACTTCGCCCTGAACCATTTCGCCCTGAACCACGGCCTGTGCACGAAGTGGTTTTGGGGCGAAGTGTTTGGGTTGTGACGCTGATTAGACCAGTGAGAATGCAACTCTCCTTTCTGAATATGTATGAGGTATGGTAAGAAAATATACCGCACTCGTCATGAAAATACCAAACTCGTTCAATATTTTCATGACTCGTGCAGTATATTCTCATATCGCCCTCAAAGCCAGCCAATATTATATAAGTAATAAATATTTTGTTCTTTTAGTTGTGCATAATAACATAATGTTTGTAAGAACTCTGGATGCAGCAATAGGGCGACATTTCGGGAAGCCTCTCCCCGGGGACCACCAAAATTTCGGCAAGAGTCACTCAAATTGACATCTTATTTTTCTACCCAAAGCTTCCAAAAATGGTTCCAGACCTAAGAGAATTGGTTCTAGACCTAATAAAAATGGTTCTCGATTTAAAAAAAATTGTTTTTGACCAAAAAAAATATATATTAGGGCGACACCAAATTTTAGCCCTATTGAGCGTGTCGCCCTAATATAGTTTTTTTACACACAAATTGTCGCCCTATCCTAGCATCCATAGTTTTTGTATCAGATTACCAATCCCGTAATCTTTCCTTAAGATAGCTTTTTATAAACTATTACCTTCTAGCTGGAGTGACGGTACAGCGTTTGACAGCACAGTGTTTTCCGAATTTCCCGGCAAACTGCCTCAGAATCTGGCTGGAGAAGAATACTGCGCAGAAACACTCATCTGGCAGAGTAAGAGGTCTCGGGTTTCGAATCCCGAAAAGGCCCTTAACGATATTTCTCCCATCCCAAGTTTAGTTGTTTCAATTTAAAGGAGCGTGTCCAGGTAACATTTTTGAGCCTCCCATATTTTCCCATGGGTGTTGAGATTTTGAGTCCACATAATTTGTCATATTTTTCTCATTACCATTCTGAAATTTTGCGTTCTCAAGGATATTAGCAAAAAACGACCAATGTTTTGTAAACTAATTTATCGGATTCAATAAAGCAGTGCAGTGATTACACCAACCTTTTTGCTTCCACATCCAAATTGGAGGTTGCAAATTGCCTGTTTTTTTCCCATGGATAGTATTTTGGGGAGGTATATTTTATATGAATGTTAGGTTAGAACGAAACCCATTTTCTGGAAAAATCTGAAGACGCTCCTTTAATTGTGATTCATCCTCTTGCAACAGTGCCCCTTTAACGCACTCCCCAACTCTTGCGTACCGAGGCCCTGTTGAAACCGGCCCCATTTCTCTGGGAAACGAGCGACAGTAATCTTGTCAACTCTCTGGACCAATCAGGACGCTTGGCAGTACATTGCGGGCATTCAAATGTAACCCGCGCAGATTGTAAACACTGTGGATGCCGTGTGATCAGAGACCTGGTGTGGTACTCGGTAATGCTGGCCGTGTCCGCGTCGTCGATTAGCTGCTATTTAAAGCATACAAAGGAATCCATTCCATTCATGTTGGTCAGCATGCATCACTGTTATTAATTTTAAAAACTGTGGAGTAAATAATATCGTCGCCGGAAATTTTGGTAGGAAAATGGGACAGTCATAAGGAACAGAACCCAATACAATTTCTGGAAAGTATAGAAATCGTTTATTTTCGGCATAACATGACCAAATTGATTAAATTACATAAAAATGACTCGGTTGGTGTTTGCTGAATGCAACAGCCGTATTACTTCACGGATTTGCGTGGATTTCCTCGGGGCATTGTAACGTCGCTTAGCAGAGTGGAAATTCTCTGAGATCTCAGGATGATTGTGATCAGGCAGCATACCAGAGAGTGCGTTTGTTACTTTTGCGGAGTTAGCGCTGTTGTGAAAAACTTTGTTCATGGACCTCTCTCAGATGGCGTCACTACCTACAGATTGCCACGTGCATCAGAATCTTGAGCGTAAATTTTATCTCCGGGTTATCTTTCTGACCTTGTCCAGTTGTATACCCCATCTGGGTCTCTAAGATCATCATCGGACTGTCAATTGAGGGTACCTGCTCGCTCATCAACAAAATTCTACGGTGATAGATCATTTGTTTTTTCAGCGGCACACCTCTGGAATGGTCTTCATAACAGCATGCGTCAAATTCATTCCATCAGTAATTACAAGTCCCAGCTTAAGACACATCTTTTTGTTCAGTATTACCAGACTTGATGCTCTTGATGATGCTCTTTGGTTTTTTAACGTTTAATTTTTTTATCTATGTACATGTATATGTATGTTATCGCTTTGGTTTTTGTTTTTATACTGTAAAGCGCCTAGAGGCCCTGGCATTTGGCGCTATATAAGATTGCTATTATTATTATTATTATTATATTGAATCTCTCAGATGGTATTTGGGGGACATCTGCCTGCGGAAATTCTCTACCGTTCATCTGTAAAAAGAAAAGTTTTAAACCCGTCACACCGCCCCAGCAAACTCGATACCCAACCACTGGTAGCTGTCCTAATGAGTATTTCCAGCTGGGCATCATGTGCTACCGTTTCAAGGGTGGGGTTGGCGAAACAAAATCTTGGCTGGATGCCAGGGATGACTGTCGAAATAATTATGATGGCTCGTTGGCCACGATTAGCAGCCCGGGCCAACAAGGTAAATTTTTTCATAACATTTTTATAATAAATGACATTATTTAATTAGTGACATTCATTTTGTTTTATCGTGTCCTGACTTTAGTATACAGAGCGAGTCGGAAAAACAACAACGCTCTTTTTGTTGCTATGTTACTGAGCATGTCTGGTGAATGAATCATTGAATTTATGGTATACAAATACAACATGGTTTGATGGGAAATAGTATACAAATATTGACTGCAATTAGGGGCATGGTTAAGATTATAGGCCCAAGGTGAGTAGTTTAAAAATGATAGTTATATAATATTGGATGGCTTTGAGGGTGATATGAGAATATACCGCACGAGTCATGAAAATACCGAACGAGCTCGGTATTTTAATGACGAGTGCGGTATATTCACATATCACCCGAAAAGACATCCAATATTATTATTGTTATAAAAAATGAAGCTTTGTTATGAAAGATTTCCGCGAGATTTTTGTCTGTTTGGTGTTGAATTGAAAACGTCAGTTTACAAATAGATACGCTTTTGTTACCGTTGTACAGAATTTTTTTGTTACTGCACACGAACGCAATCCATTCCCTCGATCCATGACACGCGCGTACGCGTGTGTTCGTGGTGCACCCAACGTGCACGCACATCGAATGTGTGCTCTGTGCTGCACAGTAACGCACGTTGTCCGCAAAAGCTTCATTTTATATAATAATGCTAGTACTATTTATTACTCGCAATTAATCTAGCTATTCGCCCAGCGGTATTATGCAATACCATAAATTATTCTTTCATTATCCATTGCAGCCTTTTTGACGTCTATAATCAAAGTGTTTAATGGTTTAAGTGTGTGGATTGGCCTAAACTCCATTGGAATTCACAGTCAGTACCACTGGACTGACGGAACGCCCGTCACCCACTTCAACTGGAGGGAAGGAGCCCCTAATAACAATCTGCCAATTAGCGATCCGGTGAGTTTTCCCCCTTTTTAAATGTCAAATTCTAATCTCTATCAGCGTGTTTACACTTAATTCTGAGCTCGGGATCGAACACCGAGCTCGTGATCGGCTCCGGATCACAAACTGAGTGTAAATGCTCTCAGGACCAAAAATGGCCCCGGATCAGACCCCGAGATTTGGTCTCGCGTCGGCGGAGGGTCGATCGAACCCCCAGCACCGGATCACTTTGCAGTTAGATAAGCAATTAATCTTTACATGTACTACGTCTGCTCTACGGCCGTTGCAGGGGAAATGCATGAAAAATTCAAGCGAGCTTTAATATGGTAAAATCGTTAACATATTTTCGCCCTAATATACTAAAACGCAAAAGAAACTTACCACTTGTTTAAAATGTAATGAAATTGTAACAGTTCAAAATAAAACAAACCAACAATTGCTAATTGAAACATTGGCATTTTATTGATGACATGTCAAGTTTTTGACCAAGATACACCATCTCATCAGTAATTGTTCTACAGTAAAGAACAGAAGAGGGTGCAATGTCAGTCCCCTTTCAATAGCGTGTGTGGCCACCATTGATTTGGATACAGGCAGTGCATCGTCGGCGCGTACTGCCTACCAGTCTTTGGTTGGATTGCAATCGTGGCATGTTAATTGCTTGAAATGCCCATTTTGCACTGGCCTTTTTAAAGCCAACATCAAGACATCACGTTCATCCCATACCCCTTGGCTAATCACTGACAGTCAAAACAGCTGTTCAACAGCTGTGCCATGAAGTGATCATTGAAGGTTCAAGTGACCTTCAGACACCATTTGGTCTGACAGTGAGGACACTATTGTCCACAAATAAGTTCACACATTACTACAAGCAGTGTTATTGTTGCTATTTAAAGGTTTAAAAGGTGGTAAGTTTCTTTTGCGTTTCAGTATATTTGTATTCGTATTTGTTTTCTTGTTAAGTTAGATCTAAATCAATTTTACAGAAAATCTGGACACGCTCCAGATAATATAATTTGAATTGATAAAGTACAGGTTCTATAGAATACTAAAGTGTAACGTTAGTTGCCATGGTAATTGGATCGTGCGGTCTGCGGTTTGTAGATGGGATTTTTACAAATCGTACGGCTTTGCGGGCTGCGGAAGCAGTGTTCACAAATGTTACGAGGTCCGCACGGCAATCGTAAAAGTCATGAAATCAAAATCCGTGAGGAGATTCGCAAGGCGCCAGTTAACAAACTGCGAGGCGCCCTCATGGCGACCGCAAGGCAATCACAAGGCGCCCGCACGGCTGTTGCGGCCGCCGCAAGGTCTCCGTAAAGCCGTCGCAAGGTCTCCGGGCGGCCGCCTTAAGGTCTCCGGGCGGAGTCCGTTGATACATGTGATGATACATGTCAAGTTATAAATTCATAAGACCCTGCGACGAGCAAAAAACCTTGATCACCTCACGGCCATCCTGAGATCGCAAGGAAATTTCCACTCTGCAAAGCGACGTGACAATACCCTGAGGAAATACACGCAAATCTGTGGAGCGAGCCGGCTGTTGTCTTGAGCCAACTCACGCCCGAGTCATTTTGATGTAATTTAATCAATTCGGTCATGTTATGCCGAAAAGAAACAATTTCTATACTTTCCAGAAATTGTATTGGGTTCCGTTCCTTATGACTGTCCCATTCCTAACAAACTTTCAAACGACGAACCTTTTTTACTCCGCAGTTTTTCAAATTAATAACAGGGATGCATGCTGACGAATGTAATGGAACGGATTCCCCAGTATGCTTTAAATAGCAGCCAATCGCCGACGCGGACAACGGCCAGCATTATCGAGTACATGTATCACATGCATGCACGGTGCTTACAATCTGCGCACGTTACATTTGAATGCCTGCAATCGTGCTGCAATGCACTGCAAGCGTCCTGATTGGTCCAGCAGAGGCGACACGATTTCTGTCGCTAGTCCCACCGCCAAATGGGGCCCTTTTCAACAGGGCCACTGTACGCAGGAGTTAGGGAGTGCGTTAAAGGGGCACTGTTGCAAGAGGATGCCTCACGGCTAGCATATTCTACCGTGCGGCCACTGCACGGTTATGGCAATTTTGGGGACTTACGGCCGCCGCCAACACGCCGCAGGCCATTTGTGACCGAGGCTTAATCTGGAACATCCATTGCTAAAAGTACAGGAAAACAGTTCAGGGTAAATTGTCAAATTTTTGTTAAATGGCTGCCTTTTGGTCCCGATCCAGAATTCTGCAACGTGTGTAACTATGATGAGTGCTGAGGACTATGCTGGTGAATGGAACGACGGCAGGTGCAACGACCAGCGACCTTACCTGTGCCAAGCACCATTGGGTATTAATATTATATAAGTATATAAAATGAGCAGCCTCGCATTCCAACTGTAGCGCGTTTCATCACGAATAGCATTTGATGTACTGATGTACATTCTTTCACATGCACACTTTAAGTGTATCCAGATGACCACACTAAATGTTTGTTTCTATGTAATGTGGCCCAATGCACCCAGTGTATAGTGCAGAATCAATAATAATAATAATAATAATTTAAAGAACGCTGAATGCCGCAATAGGGCGACATTTCGGAAAGACTCTCGCCGGAGACCACCGAAATTTCGGCAAGAATCTCTCAAAATGACACCTTATTTTTGTACCCAAAGCTTCCAGAGATGGTCACAGACCTAAGAGAGACAGTTCCAGACCCAATAAAAATGGTTCTCGATTTTAAAAAAATGGTTTTTGACCTAAAAAAATTAATTTTAAACTCAAAAATATTAGGGCGACACCAAAATGTCGCCCTATTGAGCAGGTCGCCCTAATATACCTTTTTTACACACGATTTGTCGCCCTAACCTACAATTCATAGTTTTTTAAAGAACTCTGAATGCCGCAATGGGGCGACACTGCGGGAAGACTCTCCCCGGGGACCACCGAAATTTCGGCAAGAATCACTCAAAATGACACCTTATTTTTTTACCCAAAGCTTCCAGAGATGCTTCCAGACCTAAGAGAATTGGTTCTAGACCTAATAAAAATGGTTCTCGATTTAAAAAAAAATGGTTTTTGACCTAAAAAAATGATTTTAAAAAATATATATATATTAGGGCGACACCAAAATGTCGCCCTATTGAGCACGTCGCCCTAATATAGCTTTTTTACACACGATTTGTCGCCCTATCCTAGCATTCATAGTTTTTTTTATATTTTGCACACTATCCTGCGGGATACTCATGGCACTTTAAAACATTATTATCCTGGTCATTGGGCCCAACTCCCTAAGTATGCAGCCCCGGCAGCCCGACACAAGCACGCAGGGGCTGCAACCCCTGCAGGTACCCATTTACTCCTGGGTGGAGAGAGGACACTTATGACAAGGTGCCTTGCCCAAGGACACACACACCATGGTCGCAGCTGGGAATCGAACCCACGACCATTTAATTAGGCAAACTCCTGAGTTCAATGTACCAATGTACGTACTCTATATTTGAGTCTTTCCACAGTAAAGGGGGCATTTTGGCAACACAGACCATATTTTCCAGAAAATACCTTTGTCTGGTCTCAAAATCAATGAAATAAGTTTCAGTTGTTCTGAAGAGATAACATAGGCCCCAAAAGGGTTACAAATAGTGTGACAACATGCCTTTCTAAAAACCCTGTGTCAAATTTCCAATATACGCTCGTAACCGGAATGGACTAAAATGTAACACAAGTGTCCGTCCCGGTTACGAGCGTATATTGGAAATTTGTACATTGGGTTTTTAGAAAGGCATGTTGTCACACTATTTGTAACCCTTTTTGGTCCTAAGTTATCTCTTCAGAACAACTTCAACTTATTTTTTTTATTTTGAGACCAGACAAAGGTATTTCCTCGAAAATATGCTCTGTGTTGCCAAAATGCCCCCTTTACCATGGAAAGACTCATTTACGGTAGGAGAGAATGGCATAAAGCACCCAGTTAAACTGTATTTTGTTAATGTCTCTTTTAGGTAGCTACAGCGCAACTCCACCCCCTTATCCCGGTGATGACTGCCCCGACGATCGATACCGTCCGTATTTCCAAACCTGTTTCCTCATGGAATCGAAGAAAACAGAGTCATTTGAAGACGCCAGGAAGGTATTATGGTGTCGTCTTTACTCATTCATCGACAGAAACCATCCTCCTGCAATCGGGCCTCTTTAACCACTTGAAAACACGTTCTGGCAATGTATAGTCACAGGGGCGGTTGACGAGTTGAAATGTTAGCTTTGCCGCTTTTTCTACGGTTAAAGGCCCTGTAGATGATCTGTTTTTAAGCGATTCTGCGAATAAAACCATTATAAATAAAAAGAAAGACATCAACAAACTCATTTGAAGAAATTCCAGCTTTGTCAAATGTACCACGTTTTAAAAAAACATGAAAATCCATATGCATTTTCCTGGTCTTGGCGGGGTGTTTCAAATATTCGTTCTCAGTTGATCGGGTACTATGTGACTTGCGTCATGCACTCTGTGGCGCACATTACATACTGCGTGTGCGCGCGATCCATACAATATGCATCGCGTTGAAACATGCACACGCAGTACACAGCGCCCATGCATTTTGGACTGTGTAGATGCGAAACACAAATAAGTAAATCGTTTGCAAACGATCTAAATAATTTCATCTTTACGGATTATTTTTTAGTAAAATTATATCATTTTGAGCGGAAACCTTTCATTGGGTAGTTGCTATTAATTCAATCTTTACTTTCAGAACTTTTCCCCTGTAAACTCGTCAATTACTTTTTGGGGTCATTGCAAATGATACACTGGCCTTTAACGTGTAAACACGTCCATTGTCCACAACTCATTTGTGTACACTGTGTTTTTAACTTGAACTTGACGGCTGTGGACGGCCTGTCAGTGTAGCAAATCTCGCTCCGTGGTGGCCGCCACCTCTGAGTGTTGCAAAGTATGATCTTTTGGTAAGAAGATTCATACAATGAATGTAGAAATGACTCAAGAGTCAGTATTTGTGGTGCTTGACCTGATCTTAACTTTTGTCCAATCACATTTTAGAAATACATGTACCCTTGGACCTTTTCCAAATCTCGACTCCGTCTCCAGGCTCCGGCTTCATGCGGCTCCGGCTCCAACCGCCTCCGGCTTCCCTTTAGCGAAGCCAAACTAAAAACCGTTTGGAACACTAGTCGGGCCTAGTAGGCCTACCACTCTTTTTCACCGTTTTTTTTAAAGCGCTAGCAGACGAGTTTTGTCGGCGTGATTTTCCAGTTCATGACGTCACGAAACCGGCCGAAGTCACCTCTTTAGTTGACTTCGTTTTGGAGCCTCATTTTGGCCAAAACAAAGCCTCAAAATGAAGCTTTTTGGAAAAAGGCGCTTGTGTGTCCCACATGTAAGGCCAAACAAAATAAATGGTGTATTTACGGTAACCCGACCTACCTGGAATTTGAGGCCAAATTGCCGACCTCAAACTTTTTATTGCCAATTTTCAATTTGATAATTTTAAATGAGCACTATTTGCAATAATTTCCAACAAACATAACATTTTCTACACTTGTACATGAACATGTTTAATAGTGTTAATAGTGAGTTTCAAACATTGCAAAACAACACGCAAATGCATTAACTAAAATGTAAACAAAAATGATAAAATAAAATTATTTTCCTACCTACCTACCTTGATTTTTTTTAGGCCGTTACTGTAAACGCACCATTTATTTTGTTTGGCCTAATTCTTTTTGCGTCAACCGAATAATTTCCCACGCATAACGCCGATTTGTCACTTTCATATAACTTGAGATTTTGATACCATATCACGTGTCATATTTTTCTCATTACCATCCTGAAATTTCACGCCCTCAATCCGTAGATTTCATCAAAAATCCACGGAAGTATAGTAAATTAAATTATCCAGTTACTTAAAGCATTGCAGTGATTACACCAACCTTTTTGCTTCCACATCCAAATTGGGGATTGTACATTTTCTGTTTTGTTCCCATGAATAGTATTTTGGGGAGGTATTTTACATGATTGTTAGGTTAAAATGAAATCGAGTTCTGGGAAAGATCTGGTCACGCCGTGTAAATAAAACAATGAAAGACCCCTAGGTATGGTGTACACTAGTACAAAATCTGTAGAGATACGGTTATTTCAAATAACTTTGAAATTCTGGTTGACGTATATTTCATATTACACGTATTTTGAAAAAACACCAAGAAAGACCTCTAACAAGTCCGTACTCTTGTCTACTTTTCCACAGAAATGCGGTCTACAGGCAGGGAATCTCATGTCTGCAGCTGACAGATTTGAACTGGCGTTAATGACGGCATCCTTGTACCGAGACAATATGAAGAATGGAGATGAGGCGTGGATTGGCATGCAGCGCGATGCTGTAAGTAGCAGTAAGGGGGTGCACAATAGAGCAATTTCACCGGCGGCCATGACAGGGGGCAGGTTTTCAACATGAAGACATCGCTGGCGATAAAGATTCTTTAACTTTTGTGCGGTTGCCAGTTGAACACCTTCCATCGCAATCAGTGATGTTCTTGTTGTAACAGGCACAATGGTCCCACACAGTAGTATACACAAGTCATTTCCAACTGCAAGCCAAACACACACAGAAGCTTTTAACCCGCTTTGCTCGCTAACCCTGTTCGGCCAGTGTCGTCTTTTCCCCACGGTAAACACTAACCCGGAGAATCGTCTCAAGGCCGCCGTTAACCCCGAGATAGGTGGATTAACCCACCTCCCGAGCAGGGCTAGAAGTTACCCGGGTTAAGTGGCATTTTTGGCCAGTTAACCCGGGTAATTCGTAACCCCTAGATTTGCCGTGGGAAACGAGCCCTTAACACGGGTAATCTCAGGGTTAAATTTTTCTGTTACCCGGGTTATCTCGGGGTTAAAGTGTCGTGGGAAAAGGCCTCTAGTGAATGGCTTGGTAAATTGAAGTGTATATAATTGAGGTATTAAAAAAATCATATAATTAGTCATATTGCTGCGCACGTATTGGCTATGTCGTTGAAATGAAGAAATGTCACACTATTATTGGCTGCGTTCGGGCGTGTACTCGTGTTAACACGAGCATACTCCTGCGCGCGCGAACGGCAAGATTAACGACACTCGGGTCAGTGAGAGTATGCTCTCGGTACTCCCCAACAAATGGGGAGTGTGCTCTTACTCCTGACGAATGCCATGTGATTTGTACGAAGATGGCGGGATATAGGTTGGATTTTTGGTGAATTTGCTAAACGTGTCAACTGGATAACTGAAACAACAACTCACTAAGGTTTGTTTCACACGGCGTCAAAGGTTCTCACGACTTACGGTCTGTATTTTTTTTCTTGTGAGCAGTGAAACGGAGTTTTTTGTGTAGTCATGGCAAGAGACTGCCATCTTGACTGATGGCCATTCGCGCATGCGGACTGTGCACTTGCCGTTCGCGTAATGTGACCCGAGTGCAATGCGCACGCATTACTCTGGAGTAGCGAGAACTGCACGCCCGAACGCAGCCATTGTGTCCCATCGTCATGGAACGACCAATACGTAATTGGGACCTTTCCAATCAGCAGATTGCTTTCTGCAGAACTGACTTTGAGGACGCGATTAAATGTTCAAACGCAAGAATAGGATCTATTGTTTGTCTTTACTTTATTTTTTGCAGACAACAAAAGCGTTCCGATGGATCGACAACTGGCCCATACTGTTCACCAGATGGGGCCCCAATGAGCCCAGTAATGTAGGAGATTGTGTCGCTGTTACAAGAGATGGATTCTGGGGAGTTAGAAAGTGTGACGAAGAAAAATACTATTTCTGCGAGTATCCAACAGGTGAGTTAAAGGCCTGTAGATGATCTGTTTTTGAGCGATTCTGCGAATAAAACCGTTATAAATCAAAAGAAAGACATCAACAAACTCATCCGAAGAAATTTCAGCTTTGTCAAATGTACCACGTTTAAAAAAAACCTGAAAATCCATATGCGTTTTCCTGGTCTTTGGTGGGGTGTTTCAAATATTCGTTCTCAATTGATCAGGTACTATGTGGCTTGCGTCATGCACTCTGTGGCGCACATCATATACTGCGTGTGCGCGCGATCCATAAAGATGCATCGCGTTGGAACACGCACACGCAGTACACAGCGCCCATGCATTTTGGACCGCGTAGATGCGAACCAAAAATAAGTAAATCGTTTGCAAACGATCTAAATAATTTCATCTTTACGGATTATTTTCTGGTAAAATTATTTTATTTTGAGCGGAAACCTTTCATTGGGTAGTTGCTATTAATTCAATCTTTACTTTCAGAACTTTTCCCCTGTAAACTCGTCGATCATTGCAAATGATACACTGGGCCTTTAAAACTGTCCTGAAAATGCAAGTGTCTATTGTTTCCCCCACCCCTTCCCTCCCCGGGCTACCCCACCTAAGAGGTGAAATTCCCACCCACGGGTGCAAAACATGCATGTCTTGCTGTCAGATGCCCATACATTTTTTATTTCAGCGGGTCAATCCCAACCCGAGAGGGGAGGGGTGGGGGGAACAATAGACCAGTTGCGTGATAGATTTGCATAAATCCTAGAGTCCCGCCTTCACGCTATGGCGCTCGCATGCGAGTGAGTCAAGCACCAAACTACCTGGCAAATCTGGCCGTTTCCAGGGGGTGCACGCTGGTCCATAGTAACCGGCGCGAAAGTCTGTGCGGTACCTGGAATACCTCACACATTACTCTATGCATTTTTAAGCTGGACCATCCAAAATTACATGTTGAAATGAACATGTTGAAACATGTAGTCATTGAGAATTTTAGTTTTGATAGCAATGATAACAAACACGTATGTGGGAGAAATTGCCAAATAAAGGTGCTTTTTAAAAAATACCGTTCGTTCAACACAAAAACCATGCATGGATTTTTCAGCTTTTCTGAAGTGTAAAGCCTAGCGTACTTCGACCTTGCAACTGGAAGCAACTCAACTGATCAGTTGCTGTCGATGTGTGCGTAGCGCGCACATCGACAGAAACTGATTAGTTCTGCAACTGGCGGCAACTGGGAGCATCCAGCTATATTTATATTTCCAGAGCGCGCACATCGACACAGCAACTCAGTAAAGCGCAGAGTGCATTGCCCTTGCAACTGGAAGCAACTGTGCAGTTGCTGTCGATGTGCGCGCACGTGATCAGATGCACGCGAGCAACTGGCAGCAACTAGTTGCAAGTATGCGTACATCGACGCAACTGACCGCAACTGGGAACAACTAGTTGCCAGTAAGTAGAACATGAGCAACTCGCGGCAACTGGGATTTTTTTCAGTTGCCGGTAGTTGCAAGTGTGCGTACATCGACCTTTTTGAGCAACTGATCAGTTGCTCCCAGTTGCTTCCAGTTGCTTCTAGTTGGTGGAAACACCAGTTGCCACTAGTTGCTCCCAGTTGCTCCCAGTTGCTCCCAGTTGCTTCTAGTTGGTGGAAACACCAGTTGCCACTAGTTGCTCCCAGTTGCTCCCAGTTGCTTCCAGTTGCTTCTAGTTGGTAGAAACACCAGTTGCCACTAGTTGCTTCCAGTTGCCGGAAACACCAGTTGCCACTAGTTGCTTCCAGTTGCAAGGTCGATGTACGCTAGGCTAAACTGTATCTGTGTGGCTAAAGTTTCTACAAGGCAGTTTATCAACATTATTCTTTAGTTATGTAATGCTGTTGTTCCTATTTTTGAAAGTTTTCCAATCATGTAAATAATCTGTCTTTTAAATTGCACTATACCAGGAACCCCACCCAAACCACCACCCTCAGAAGTTGGAATGTGCGCCCCAGGCTACACTGAGATTCCCAAATCGGAAAAGTGCGTCCTCTTCAAAACGTCATCGATAGGAGTTCTCAGGGACGAAGTCATGTATACATGTCAGCGCGACCATATGGGGGGCGAAATGCCCAGCATACACAACAAAAACGAGGAGGATTTCATAATGAAGGGTGCAGCGGAGGTGTATGGAGCGGATGCTAAGATTTGGCTGGGAATAGATCGCAACATAAAAGGTAAGCCTGTATTTTTTTAAGAAAATAAAAAAGTGACACTTACCTTTTTGCCCTTTCCCAAAGTACACTCCTCAAAATAGAATAAGGGTCAAAAGTATTTTTGTGAAAAATTTTGACCGAGTCAGGACATAGAAACAATTTTAGTAAGGGTAATGGGCTAAAGGTTGCTCTGCAACATTTTAAGCACTTTTTTTTTTTACAAAAAGAAACGCAAAAGAAACTTACCACTTGTTTAAAATGTAATGAAATTGTAACAGTTCAAAATAAAACAAACATTGGCATTTTATTGATGACGTGTCAAGTTTTTGACCAAGATACACCATCTCATCAGTTTGTTCTACAGTAAAGAACAGAAGAGGGTGCAATGGCAGTACCCTTTCAATATAGCGTGTGTGGCCACCATTGATTTTGATACAGGCAGTGCATCGTCGGCCCATACTGCGTTGATTCCCCTAACAATCGTGGCATGTTTGCACTGGCCATTTTAAAGCCAACATCAAGACATCACGTGAAGCTCATTACAATCATCCCATACCCCTTGGCTAATCACTGACAGTCAAAACAGCTGTTCAACAGCTGTGCCATGAAGTGACCATTGAAGGTTCAAGTGACCTTCAGACACCGTTTGGTCTGACAGTGAGGACACTATTGTCCACGAATAAGTTCACACATTACTACACGCAGTGTTATTGTTGCTATTTAAATGTTTAAAAGGTGGTAAGTTTCTTTTGCGTTTCAGTATATAATTTGTATGGCATACAACAGGCAACATGTGAAACAAACCCGAAAATCATGAATTACAAAAGTTTCAGTGGTTTGGAGGCGAAATGGCCTTTGGGTGAAGTGCTTCAGGGTGAAGTGGTCCAGGGTTAGGTAATTTTGGGGCGAAATGAATTTACGTCTCGTGAGACAAAAAATAATTGTTTTGCTCATTTCTCAATAACTATAGCACTTCAGACAAAACCATTTCAGGTTAAGTTTTCTATGGTCATCATGTTTATATTGTGTAAGTTATGCGTAAATCTGTGAACATTTCTGATTTTCGAGATTCCCAATAGTGAGCAGGGGCTTTAAACACACCTGCTCCATCCTTCGGAAGGGATGTAAAGCCGTTGGTCCAGTGTGTTAGGTAACGCACTTTAAAGATCCAGAGCATTCTTTTGTGAAGAGCAAGGCCTTGGTGTCTCTGGCTGTTTCTAATTCTTCATGGGTTTCCGATCCTCGCGCTTTTGAGGAATCCTTGGTTTCAGTACCAGAAAGAAATCTCTGATCAATTATAATCTTTCAAACAAAGCGATCTTTCTGATATGAACAGTCTATCATGTGCGTGAACATTGTGTCCCTGAGCAAGGTGCATTGTCACAATTTGCCTTACAGGTAAAAATAAGTGGACTGACGGCAGCAACATGGACTACACAAACTGGATGGCCGGCGAGCCCAACCCAGTCGACGACGGAAACACACGGTGCGTGGCAATGAACTTGAACGGCGGATGGGCCGACGTGGATTGCGAAAAAAGAGCTAACTTCATCTGCATGGGTCCTAAATGTAAGACTTGCTTACAGTCAGTAAACCACTTGTCGCCAGAGGACGTGTAGATATTGTGTTTCAGGGTCGATTTCACAAAGATTTGAGACGCGTCGTAAGTACCAAATCCATCGCAACTCGCCGAACCCGTGGCAAAATTACATAGGGTTCGATGAGTTGCAATGGATTTGATACTTGTGACGCATCACAAATCTTTGTGAAATCAACCCCCGGCAATGTATAGTCACAGGGGCGGTTGACGAGTTAAAACATCGGCTTTGCCATTAATTGTCTTCCACGGCATGTCAGTATAGCAAATCTCGCTCCATGGCGGCTGCCTCAGAGTGTTGCAAAGTATGATCTTTTTGTGAGTAGATTCGTACAATAGTGTGGAAATGACCCTCAAGTGTTGGTGCTTGACTTGGTCTTAACTTTGGCCAATCACCTTTGCCTTTTTAAAAAATAAAGCCAAAATGATATTCCTGGAGTGAACTAGTCAAATGTTCATAGACCGTGTAAGTTTCGTTTCGGGTCGCACTTCCGGAGACCAGTCCGGGAATGGCAATGGGACTTTAACGTTGTGACGGCCTTCTTTGATTTTTCACTTTACAGTACCGCATTTGCAAGCGCCCAAACACCAATAAATGAAAAATGCACCTTAAAATCTATCGATTCATAAAAAAAAAATAACGAAAATGTTGTCTGAGTTTGTCACAAACAAATAAAAATGTTTGACCTTTTGTTTTCAGTTTGCACGTATATGTACCTTTACGCTCAGGCTTGGTGCATCTCAGAAATATAAACGTGGCTAAATCAAATATCTGGTTTGAACGTCAACTTGAACGCTAAGTACTTCTGTTGAGAGTAGATAAAACCACCACCAAAATCACAAACAAATAAAGTACATGTAGTCAGGACGAAAATCAAAAAGATTGTCTGAAGCCGAATCAAGAACTTTTGAAAACGGCCATAATACATGGCATTCGCACCAACTACACGGCACCAAGATATTCGCGCCACTTGCAGACAACATGTACCAGCGACGCGCTGTCATGGCTGTGTGGTTTTTCTATTACGTGTAGGGTTACCAGAGACGGAAATAAACTTTTTGCTCAATTAACTTTTCGCACGGGTGATAAATGGGATTTTAAGAATTGTTTACAGTTGACTCCGAATCGGTAGGTGAAACTGCTAATTTTGACGTGGTGTCAAAATGGTACCCAAAAAAAAATGGTCGCTTCCTGTTGTTAAGCCGCAATACAAGGTCTCCGGAAGTCGACGAGTCTCGCAGAGTCCCGCTCGTTCTCAAGGTCAACTTACATGGTCTATTAGTATCATTTGCAATGACCCAAAGTTTTACAACATGAATTGACAATTATATACTAGAACTTTTCGGGGTTTTCCGCACACAGTGGAATTAGCTTTTTTGGTACAGTAGACCTTTGACATGTATACAGGGGCATGGGTTGATTATGAAGAACAGAATAACATGTTTCTATCTGTGCCAGGTTTTTTGAAGCATTTACTTTGTTTTTAATAACGAAAAAATATAATACTTTGAACTTTATACATCGGCAACCCTGTGAAAAACAGCGTTTTGCACGGCCGTTTTTGCACCTTGTCTATAGACTTGCCCAAGTCTGACTTGGTATTTGGTCTGCTATCCGCGACGTATAACGTGCCCTCTGGACTAGTGGCCTGTCCAATCTCGTTTCTTCTGTCTCGGAAGAAACAAAATTGGACAGGCCCCCGGTACAGAGGGTGTGCTGTGAGCTGGGCACTGCAGACCAAACACAGGGCAGACTTGGCCAAATCTATGCCTTGAATTATTTCGGACCGAAATAATTTGAATTATATACCTCATGCGTAGATTCCTGTCATCTGATTGGGTAAAAGTGGGGGCATTGAATCAGCTAGACCCGGCGCGTATATGCCCACCGGGCATAGTCATTTAGCGGGTTCCGGACGCGCGCATTATGCGTTAGCATAGCTGTGCACCAACTATGCAGCCGGACTCTTCACATTAACATTCAGCAGGATGGTAATGGCAGAATCTCGACGAAGTCGTTTTGTCGTAGATGATGAAGTCCTTAAGAAAATAAGAAAAAAAGTCTACAGTGAAAACTGTGTCAGGTGAAATGTGCTACTAAAGTGCTAGGTGATTAATCTACAATTTTTTGCTGTAAATATACAACTTTTCCACCGTAGACCAGCTTCCGAAATCGAAACTCGAAGGACCACTGTCATGACTGTGTATCATTACTTTTAACCAACCAGATGACAAACATCTACACATTCGGTATATAAAACGAATATTGACTGCTGTTTATTCGGGTCATGGTTAAGATTATAGGCCCTCGGTGATCTCGAAGCCATGACTATGCCCCTCGGCTTCCGCCTCGGGGCATACTCATGGCTTCGAGATCATCTTGGGCCTATAATCTTAACCATGCCCCTCATTGCAGTCAATATTTGTATAATGTTGACAGTAATATTTCAATAACTAAACTCGGTCGATTTTCTTCCGTTGATGTCTTATTTAAAAGCGAAAAACTTTTATGTTTCTAAAAAATATCAATTCAAAATTATTTTTTTTATTTTCGAGGTGCCAACTAAAAATGTCCTGTCCGTAGGATTTCAAATAACCGTGAACTAGACCTATTTCTGAACAACATGTTTTGGTTTTTACAATGTTTTGCAGTACCAGTTCCAGTTGGCACTGCATCGAATAGCATCTCACACAAGTCACAAGGTAAATATAAATGTGTGTGTCCATGGGCAAGATACTTAATCCCAATTGCTCTATCGTCAATGCGAGTGATATTTGGGAAGCTTGTTGTGTTCATGATCAAGCGGTTATGGGTTCAAGCCTCACTAGTACCAAAGTATCTGTGTCCCCGGGCGGGACACTTAAAGGAGAAGGGTACCCAAGAAACAAAAGACCTTGTGCTCAAGAAGTACAATTCGTAAATTATTTTAATGCAAAGAAAAAGAAATATTACCTACTGAAAAGCGCACAAGAACTTCACAAAGAATCAAAATTTTAGCGATGCGTCGCACTGTGGGTGCCGCCATTTTGTTCTAATACTGGTCAACGGATGACGTTTTTGCAGACAACGTTTTCGTGTATTGCCATAGAAATGCTCGAAGGACTTGTACGTCAAAACGTCATTCTTTGCCCAATATTGGGACAAAATGGCGGCGCCCATAGTGCGAGGCATCGCTAAAATTTTGATTCTTTGTGAAGTTCGTGTCCGCTTTTCAGTAGGTAATATTTCTTTTTCTTTGCATTAAAATAATTTACGAGTTGTACTTCTTGAGCACAAGGTCTTTTGTTTCTTTAAGCCCCTTTTCCACAGACGAAGACTGGAACGCAATCACACGTGATCTAAGGATTTCGACTAGATCACGTTGCGGTCTTTATGTGAGGACGATTTTTGTTGGGGAAAAAAAAAAAAGTAATGAAGACGGTTAATATTCGACCACACGTGATTGCTGTACGAGTACTATACGACTACCGACGACCAGAGTTTGACCACTATACTACTGCATGGATGCGATGGCTATATATAATGCGATTACATGCGATGGCTGCACGACCATATGTGACTGCAATACAACCACATACGATGGCTACCCGTGTAGTGGTCGTATAGTCATCGCGTGTGGTCGAATAGCCGTCGTATAGGAGTACCCACGGTCACCTATACGATCAACGCGATGGCTATACGATCGCGAAGATGGCTTTATGATCACTATATGATGACTATTCGACCATATGTGCAACTGACATTTTAGTCGTGTTCGAACACAATTTTTTAAAACATTTTCAAAAAAAAATTGTGCTTAATGAAGATCAAGCATAATGGCTAATCGATCAATGCGAGTGAAGTATGATGGCTATTCGACCATGTGCGATCAATTAGATCACCACTACACGACCGCACTTTTTCGCTAGATCGCATGCGGTCGTATTCCATCTACCTCTGTGGGAAAGAGGCTTTAATCCCAATGCATAGTTCCAAGATTGCCCAATGCATAGTTCCAATTTTGCTCGGTAAATCCCGCCCCCTTGGATATTGTTGCTATGGCTCACACGCTATCGTCAAAATGGCGACACAACGCACAGAGCAATGGGACTTTCAACGGAAAGCACAGATTCATTGGAGAAAACTCAAAGGTATTCATGTTTCAGGGTCGACAGTTATCTTAGAACACACCGAGTAAAAGGGCCAGGGATGTCATATCATGAAATACGTGCTTTCGTACCTTTGAACAATTCACCAGGATCATCGCATACAACACTGTACAAATTGTATGGGGCAGAACATCGCATGATGTTGTTGTAAGACAGTGCACTTTGACCTCTGTGGGTGGTATCTGCTAGCTCTGTTGTGATTGGTCAGCAGGTTTGGTTGATTGACGGGTTGGAACTATGCATTAACCCCGCCCACTTAGTTACTGTTGATATGCCTCACAAGCCATTGCAAAAATGGCGACACGCAATGCACGAAGCAATGGGACTCGGCATGAAAAGCACAGATTCATTGAAGAAAACTTGATTGTATTTAGGGTCGACAGTTATAGCACACACTGACTAAAGGACAAGTAATACAGGGATGACATATATTCATAAAATATGCGCTTTCTTACCTTTGAGCAGCGAATCACCTGTCACTGAAACCAAAATTCACTTTGGGCGACTGCATAAAAGTAATACACATGATTCGGCCGAGAACCACATGCGTACTGTTTGCATGTGATACGCTAATGTGCTGTCTGCGTAGCTCTGTTGTGATTGGTCATATATGGTCACGTGGGTTCAGCTTGATTGATATGTCGGAAATATGCATATTATTAATTCTCTAAAAATTTAAACCGCTGTTTGGAAAGGTGTCACACTATTTATATTAGTTCTGTGCAAATTTGAATAATTTAGCATACAAAATATTCTTAATGGCCGTCTACACGAGCCAACATTCGTTGGCCAACAAGGACCAACATGAAGTTGGAACTTGTTGGGCGGTACATGGATGCGCTCGACTGTGCGAACCAACATGTTCCAGCATATCTCGACCGCAGTTGGTTGCTGCCTTCACGTGACAGGCGTTCTAATCTGCTATTGGCCCGGTTCTCCAACAAGCTCCAACAAAGTCGGGTGATAGAAACACGCTCCAACATGGACCAACTTGTTGGATGATGTTGGGCGTTGTCTGGAGTGACGTCCACACCATCCAACTGTGGTCGGCCGACATCGTCACACAGATGTTGGACCTTATTGGCCAACAAATGTTGGCTCGTGTAGACGGGCCTTTACATTTGATGGAGGCTCCGAAGTAATCTGGAATCATACCTAGTTTATATTTCATTATAATTGATATTGTAAAAACTCTGGATGCAGCAATAGGGCGACAATTCGGGAAGCCTTTCCCCGGGGACCACCGAAATTTCAGGGAAGAATCACTTAAATTGACACCAAATTTCTCTACCCAAAGCTTCCAAAAATGGTTACAGACCTAAGAGAGACGGTTCTAGACCTAATAAAAATGGTTCTCGGTTTAAATTGTCGCCATATTGAGCGTGTCGCCCTAATATAGCTTTTTTACACACAAATTGTCGCCCTATCCTAGCAAACGGAGTTTTTGGGGAACAACTAAAAATGATTTACGTGCGATTTAATAAGGTCAATTGGCAGCGTCCATGTGCTTTTTAACTATTTTGTTAAATTCTATTCTTTTTTTCAGTAACTGCTTGGGCCCTTCTCCTTCTTGGTGGTGCTATTGCTATGGCGACCAGATGCTGATCAGGTCCCCGTCTCAATTATTTTGCCTGATTAGAGTTGATAAGGGATTGAGGCTCCTGTCTTAGATCAATAATACAGGATGCCTTTGTTAATTTTGTTTTTTTATTTATTTGATATCCAACAGCAGAGATCCGCCACTTACAGGTATCATAAAGAAATTAAACACAAATAAATATATACATAAATATAAATGAGTATATATATAAACAAACTTAAAAACAAAAACAAAGAAGAAAAAAATCTGACAATAGTTTATATACTTAAAGGCAGTATACATCATTGGTAATCTCGAAAATCAAAAATGTTCACAGATTTACGCCTAACTTACACAATATAAACATGATGACCGTAGAAAACTTCCCCTGAAATGGTTTTGTCTAAAGTGCTATAGTCTTTGAGAAATGAGTAAAACAATTAGTTTTCGTCTCATGAGACGAAAATTCAATTCGCCCCAAAACCATTTCGCCCAAGTGCCATTTTGCCCAAAACCACTTCGTCCGAGTGCCATTTCGCCCCAAATTACTTCGTCCAAACACTACATCGCCCAAATGCCACTTCGCCTCAAAACCACTTTGTGCACAGGCCGTGGTTCAGGGCGAAATGGTTAAGGGCGAAGTGGTTTTGGGGCGAAATGACTGCAAACCCTTTTTTGACTGTTTTCTCAACAGTTAGACGAAGTTCGGAGCTGGTTTTTGCTCAGGTTGGTTTTAATCATGCATATCTTCAATCACACAGGGGGATAAAACTATTTGTAACAGTTTACCAATCATGTATACTATCTTTAAATTAAATTAAATTATATTAAATTAAGTTAAGTAAAAAAAAAACAGACTGTATATGATAAACCTAATCTAAAATCCTTTTTCTGGATTCATAAATTTACCTATTTTTGTTGCAAGGACAAACATGACAACGATACACGTACATACAATACAGCTAGGTGTTCAATATACAACAATAAATCTGACCACGGAAGCAATTTAGTGAGGGGGCCCCAAACACATGCTTCATGAAGCCGGTTGTAGAGGAGATGCATGAGATGAAACCAAGCTTACATACATCAACTCGGCTTCATGGAACATGCAGTAGCCTATGTGTTTGGGAGATGATCTAGTCCGAAGTTCTGGAACATGTAGGCTGAAAGGATTGGTAGTGGTTAAATTACACTGGTTATGAAGAAGTCTATACAGAAATAAACAATCGTTAACTGTTCTCCTTTGGACAGGTTAAACGTGTTACACAGTTCAGAATAAGTTACATTGCCTTGATCAGTATGGAGGACTTTGTACATTTAATAAAGGGCGGGCAGAGTTAAAATTAGTTTCATTTTACACTATTCACAGTATTAAGGTAAAAGATATTGTGGGGTGTACGCAGATATTTTATTGAGGGTATGCATTCCGCTTGAATGATTTTGTATAATGAGTTTGTATCTGCTTGATAGACACACCTTGTCACAGGAATAGGTGAAAACAGTCATTTTAAGAAAAAATAATCCAAAATTGACAACATACCAATATTCCTAACTTATTGTGAGTAGTGTACGCTGCTTACAAAAATAAGACTGAGGAATAACTGCAATACCGTGATTCTAGACCACCAGTTGGCTTTATAGCTCAATTCGTAGGGCGTCTGCACGTTAAGCAGGTCTGCGGTTCGAATCCCGGTGGAGCCAAGTTGCTTTTCACTGCATCCAGATTTCCCAAACTCATATGGACATTTGTCCACATTTGTATCGAATTCATTCACCCCGGCGGTCCCTGGGTCATAATCCCTAAAAATAATCACTTATTCCCAAAAAAATAAGACTAAAATAAACTTTTTCGAAAATTTCCATTTTTTTATGTATTTTTTAATGGTTTTTTTTTTATTGTGACAAAACTAAAAACAAAATTGTCTTTTAAATACCGAGTTTTACTGTTAAGTATAGTACAGTTCGTTGTCAAGATAAAATTTTAAAAATTTTGCACTTATTGGGTGTCAGAAAAATTAATTAATGAGAAAAAGGCTGTGAAGCAATAACCAAATTTAATTTACTAAAAAACATTTTTAATATGATTTTATTGATACCAAATCATTATTTAAATCGTTAAAATAAGGATTTTAAACATATATCAAAGATGACAAATATTTTTAAAAATGATCCCTTGTTTTATGAAGTTGATACACAAAATCTGACATTTCTTTTATTTTCACCAAAATAAAAGTGAACAAGTCATCATTTATGTTACGCGATATAGGCATGTTCATGGTTTGTAACATTACATGTAACGTCAGTCACCATGAAAATGGCCTTATGATGACCCAGCAAGCTACATGTGGGTCTTTCCACAGTAAAGAGGGCATTTTGGCAACACAGACCATATTTTCCAGAAAATATCTTTGTCTGGTCTCAAATAAAAGAAATAAGTTTCAGTTGTTCTGCAGAGATAACTTAGGCCCAAAAGGGTTACAAATACATGTAGTGTGACAAACATGCCTTTCTAAAAACCCCGTGTACAAATTTCCAATATACGCTCGTAACCCGGACAGGTTACATTTTGGGCCATTCCAGTTATAAGCATATTTGAAATTTGTACACAGGGTTTTTAGAAAGCCATGTTGTCACACTATTTGTAACCCTTTTTGGGCCTAAGTTATCTCTTCAGAACAACTGAAACTTATTTCTTTTATTTTGAGACCAGACAAAGGTATTTTCTGGAAAATATGGTCTGTGTTGCCAAAATGCCCCCTTTACCGTGGAAATACTCATTTACATGTACCTCAAAAACAGTTATTTTCCTAAAGAATCTTTTGCACACTTTGATTTGCCATGTTTTTGAAAGTAAAGGAACTTGATAATGTATGAGTTCTTTTTTTAGAAATTTGGCTATTAAAAACGTATTTGTGTGAAAATAATTTCTGCGTTGTCCTTTGTCATAGAAGTTCCAATCAATAAATGTTATTGAAAGTAAGTTTTGCATTGCAAAATCTTGACATTTTGCCCTATTTAAAGGAGCGTGACCAGATTTTTTCCAAAAACAGATCTTGTTTTAACTTAACAATCATGAAATACCTTTCCAAAATAAACTCCTAAAAAAAAGTTCGGAAAGTCAAGTTTGACTGACGATTTCTCTCTTGTTACTAAATCATTTTCCTTGAATTTGGTATCATTGAAAAGCCCTGTTATTTCTCTTTACAGTGATGTGTCATTTGGGGGATGTGCAGTATAGCGAAATACAGGGGTGGGTGGAAAGTGAAATGTCACAAAATTCACTGCTATTCTCATGCAGTGCGTTCCCCTTTTGCTTGGAGGATGGGAATGTGTCAATTTGACAATAGCAATGCATTTTGTGACATTTCACTTTACACCCGCCCCCGTATTCAGCTGTGCTGCACATCCCCCAATTGCTTAATCATAACAAATGACCATCATCGTAAAGAGGAATAACAGGGCTTTCCAATGATACCAAATTCAAGGGAAATTATTTAGTAACAAGAGAGACATCGTCAGTCAAACTTAACTTTCCGAACTTTTTTTGAGGAGTTTACTATCTATGGGAAGAAAACAGGAAATGTACAATCCCTAATTTGGATGTGAAAGCAAAACGGCTGGTGTAATCACTGCACTACTTTTTGTAACCGGATAAATTAGTTTACTATTAAAACTTTGGTGGATTTTTTTTATGATATCCTTGGGAAATATATACGGATTGAGGACAAGAAAATTCAGAATGGTAATGAGAAAATCAAAACGCCCATGGGAAAAAGGGAGTGGTAAAAAAATGTGATCTGGTCCCGTTCCTTTAAATTATTTTTAAAAAGATTAATAGGCCCTACTCTGTTTTCATTGCAAGCTAAAGTAATTAATGCGCTTGTAAAATTGTTCCGCAGATGCAAATTATTATAAGTGTGTCCGAATTATCACACACGACTCAATGGCAGACGCAAGACGACTTTCTTTTCATTGGCTTAATATTTACCCTTAAAGGCAAGGTTTGTCAGCAATGCGCGCGCGCCAAATTCGTGCCACGAAATACCCAGCTCCATACCTTTGCTATGTAGCTTCGTATTTCGTGGCACGAATTTGGCGCGCGCGCATTGCTGACGATAGACTTGAGGTCAAGTCTTCAGACAGTCGTATTTGGTCCGTCTGACGCCTATAATCCCCACACGCAACAGTCATTGTTATGAATAGTACCTGTCGATTAGACTTGTTCCCAGTCCATTCGCGACTACGCTGCTGCCGTTTACGAAACAACCGGTCTAGTTACAGACTTGACATCAAGTCTATGCTGACGAGGGAAATCCATCGATATATATACACTGGATGAAGTATATGCAATACACAGATATCTATTAATAGATTCTGTGTATGCAATAGAGAACTGAAGCCACGCGCCGGCCGCGATATTTTTTTCCGTACCACATATTCGCTATGGGGCTTCATCGATTGGTGCATTGTAAATGAATATTCATATTTTGTATATAGCGCCTCCAAGAGTTATTAAATAAAAGGATATAAGAAAGAAAATTGAAGAGTTTGTCGAGTCGTTTGGTAGCCTAGTGGTTAAGACGTAGTGCTATCAATCGAGAGATTGCACGTTCGAATCTCCTATCGAATCTCGTAATAATTTTTTTTTTACTATTAATTGAGGAAAGAGTGTGGTATGGTGTGGGGTTATGTTGAGGTAGTTATCGACAAAACACATCAGTATGCAACATATGCATAGGGGTTAAACCAATCAGAAGCAATGTTCGCTAAACAACGGTACGGAAAAAAATATCGCGCGCCGGCCGCCAATGCTTAATTGGCCTAGACTGCTCCCCGGGTAATGCGATCGCTTGCATTCCACTAAACACATGTAGACCATGATGTAAACTAGTGAGGACAGTTTGACCAGTCTAGGCAAGGCATTGTATTTGGTGGGGTACAATGGCGGAAGGTGGCTTCAATTTTAGACGTCGTTGCTTCATCCAGTGTATATATATCGATGGGGAAATAGGTTCTTTATGTCTGTGGGAAAACCCCATAATTTCCCAGGCCAGTGCTAGCGCCCTCTTTTGATACACTGTTTTTCTACGGCTGTTGTTTGTCTTAAAGAAGAAACCGCAACATTTGCCTGCACTATTGTCTGTCATACACTACAACCACTCTATAAACTTTAGCTCATGAAAAAGTCGTCTAATCAGAAAGTCCTCACGCGTGCATGCATGATGCAACGTGCAAATCGCCTGATGATCGAGTTCCTTTTTTAGTTTTAGACTCAAAGGCTAGACAGCCTCCAAAGTTGTCATTTCTTAAACTTCTTGACATAAAAACACGACGAACGGCTTGAAGAATGAAGCTTGTGACCGATAAGGGAAATCAACACAGCCTCAAAGCTGTTGTTGCTGCGTCGCTGACAGGCGTCAAACTCGACTTTGAAGAAGTGGCAAACACGGGTGAGTTGTTTTGTTCCGAACTTCTATGGATGTTTTGTTTTTGTTCAACATTTTTATGCCGTTTGTAACAGCTGTTAGTTCCGGGGTACATGCACGGTAGTCTGTGAACACCCATTTCATACAGTGGTTTGTTGTCATTTTGCCTCGAAATTAGAATCACATCAAAAAATGTCCTCCTAGTTGTGTCCTGCAGTGGTTTGAGATGTCCATGATTGGAAAATGATTCAAAAAAAAACTTTATACAACACCGTTTTTGAAGCCAAAATTTGCTCCCACGTGCAAACTCAACGACAGTTCTTCTCTTCGCCGTTTGATTAATTTTGGACGTGGGAGGGCGCTCTCCGCCGCTTAAATAAGGTACAGTTTCAAGTGCGCAATGACCAAATGCTGACGGACTGTATCAAGCCTGATCATTATTAATCGGGCACAAATACATTTACACGTACGCAGTCCTTTCCGTGCCGCTATCGCTGTAACGCACAGAGGAAATAATAATAATAATAATGAAAATTTATAATGCGCCGGTATCCATCCAAAAAAAATGCTCATGACTTGGCTGCGCTTCCCAACGGCTGTTTCATTACTTAACACTTAATGTCAACCATGTCCACATTTTACTGCCAGACTCTCATCTCTTCCCCGCTCCCCCTCCCCTCTTTTCTTTTGCTCTCGTTATGCTATTCTTTTGCTCCCCTCTTCTAAGCTGCTACTTGCTAGTGCCACTCCCCCTCTTTGCAGGACCAGCTCCCACCCCCCTCCATATTTGCGGGACCAGCCTCCCTTTTGCAGGACTAGCTCTCCCCCCCCCCCCCCCCCCCCCCTCTGCGGGACCAGCCCTCTACCACTTTGGGAGACTCAGCTTCCTTTCCCCTTTGTCAGACACCAGCCTCTCCCCCTCTCCCCCGCCCCCTGTTTTGAGGGACCACCCCCTTCCTTTTGAAGGACCAGCCTCTCCCCCACCCCCCACACCCCAAATACTCCCCCCCCCCAATTAATCCCCCATCCCCCAAATAATCCCCCCAAATCCCTCGCCCCCCAAATCCTCCCCCCAATCACCCTCCCCCAAATCCCCTCCCCCCCCCAAATCCCCTCCCCCCCCAAATCCCCTCCCCCCCCAAATCCCCTCCCCCCCAAATCCCCTCCCCCAAAATCCCCCCAATCCCCTCCCCCCAAATCCGACCCCCCCAAATCCCCCCCAAATCCCCCACCCCCCAAATCCCCCCCCCCAAATCCCCCCAAATCTGCCCCCCAAATCCCCCCCCCCCCCAAATCATCCCCACCCCCCCAAATCATCCCCCTCTCCCCCCAAATCATCCCCCTCCCCCCCAAATCATCCCCCTCCCCCCCCAAATCCTCCCACCCCCCCAGATCCTCCCCCTCCCCCAAATCCTCCCGCTCCCCCAAATCCTCCCCCCCAAAATCCTCCCCCCCCAAATCCTCCCCGCCCCCCCAAATCCTCCCCCCCCCCCCCCAAATCCTCCCCCGCCCCCCACCCCTTTGGGGAACAAACTTGCCCCCATTTGCAGACTAGACGAATGTACATGTATACCGCTAACCCCCAAATATCCTAGCCCCCTAAGGCCAATGAAATTAGATCACTAGTTTCTCGTCAGCGCCCGCATGTGATTTTGACCCCGCATAAAAAAATTTCATTATTCATTATTTTGCAAAAAAACGGAGGAAATCCGACTCAAACTACTCCCAAGCGAAGTTTCTGTTTCAGTTGCGCGGTCAGTGTTGTGCAGCTAGCTTCGCAAAATGTATCACAGAATGCAGTATACCAACCGTACAGCATATCAGCGCTACCCCTGCACCCAGTGGGTACCTGCGAAAACCGTTCGTTGCAGGTCGAGTTCGGGCGGTCTGTTCTTTAACACGGGTAACTCGTTCTCGACGGATAGATGATGTGTGATCCTGTTCCAAGTGCAGTGTTCTCGGGTCGCGTTCCCGCCGTTCGGGCGCGAGAACACTGTTTGCGTGTCAATAACAGATCGACCGCCCGAATTTGACATACGGTATTTGTGACCTCGTTTCCAGATCGCGTTACCTGCAAGGCCTTTGTACATGGAACTCGGGTTGTATATTTTTGCCGTGGTCACGAGGTTGGACCGATCGATTCCATTTCTTCTGGCGCGCATTCGCATGCAGATTTTTGTGTCTTTTGCAGTTTTGTGTGGATTTTTCCCGCTATAGAATATGTTTTCCCTGGCGGTTTATCATGAAGACAGGTGTGTGGTTAAATAGAAAATTGTGGACATCGGGGATGTGAGCGATTCATATGTTTTTATTCAACTTTTCGACGAACTGAAGGCCGGTTTACACAAGCTACATGTATAACTCCATGGAACTGATACTGGCACTAACTTTCTGGGCGACAGTACTTTTAGAGCCTAAATCAGTTTCAAAATAGCAGTTAGTATATGTATAACGGGTTGCATTTTTCATTGATAAGAAATAATGAATAATGAATATTGAACGAGAAACTAGTAATCTAATTTCATTGGCCTAATCTCCCCTTTGTGGGCCCATATGTTATTGTACATGTACATTACATGCGTGTAGAATGTTCGAAAACCACGCCTTCCTTTCAGAGGACATTTCAAAGATGATGAAATCGGTAATTCCCAGGGTCATTTCCAAACATGCGTCATTTTGGAAGTTCCAGTCTTACCCAGCCTTTCTCGGAAGTACTTGAATGTCTACAGTATTGTTCTTTGCACTCGTCCGGCTGTATGGTAACCTTACACATGAGCATATAGCATGTTTGCTGGAAAATTTCTGAAATTCTATGAGGGCCTGAAAACAATTGAAGGCCCTACATGTATAGTGTATCATTTGCAAGATAAAACTTTTTACAGATTTGTTGAATAAGAGTGTAACATATCTAAGGAAGAATGTTGGTAAACTAGCCTGCAGAAATTTTAGCTACTTACATGTGCATCAATGCTTAAAAAAACCTTGAAAATCTATGTGGATTTTGTGTACAATTGGTAAAAAAAGGCCAGTGCACAGGACTTTTTTAGAAAACTACCTTCGGTTGTCAATTTCCAGCATAAAATACCATTTTGGAAGGAAATAAATTCATGTGGTGTTTGTTACCATTGCTATCAACACTTTGAGTAAGGTTTTTCTTGTCAACTCATAAAAAACAAAATTGTGTCATTGCAAATGATACAATGGGCCTTTAATCACCAGTGACACATTGCTGATTTTTGAAGCTTATTTCCTGTAATGGAAGAATGTTATGTGGGATAAGTGGCCACATATCAGGAACTTAAAGGTACATTCTGTGCATAAATTTCAAGAATTTTTTGTAATTTGTTTCTCTGCTTTGCAAGCTGCTTCTTGTCAAAAGAGCTTGTCCAGATTTTTCCACAAAATAGATTTAATTCTAACCTAACAATCATATAAAATACCTCCCCAAAATACTATCCATGGTAAAGAAAACAAGAATTAAGCATTAAGATTGGTGTAATGCACTGCTTTACAGAACCAGATAAATTAGTTTTAATAACATGGGTAAAATGTAGTTTTTGGACGATATTCTTGAAATATAAAAGGTTTTCTGAAGCATTGATGCATCTAAATTTCAAGCAACACGCATGCGTGTTTGGAACATGTTCCAACGTGTGCGGGCGCGTACTTTGTGGCGTTTAATACGCAGTAGCATTTTTTCCTACGAAGATGGCGTCTGTGAACGTGATCAATTGCCTAACAACATGCCACACATGTGAGGCATGTATATTCAGGGTGTGGGAAATATCTTTTTATTTTGCTCTAAATTTTTCAGCCAAAAAAAATATTACGGTGGGATGACGGTCCGTATTTTTGTTTACCACTTGCACATTACAACATTGCAAATACACAAGAGTGGGCCACTTTTTCATGCTTTGAAGGGGTAAAAAATGAAGATGACGATGTACATAAAATTTAGGTTTCAGGTAGGCACAATAAGTTTTTATTTTTTATTGATTTTTTAGCAAAAAGATATAGGTTCTGCATAATTTTCTAGGTTGGGGCAGGTAATAGGAAACACGGCTATTTATTTTTCTTGGCCTAAGTAGTATTTCTGTGAAAATGGTGACAACTTTGGACGGCTCTTACAAAACAGTGTTTTTTTACGATATCCTTTAGATTCATTGAGGCCGCGAAATTTCAGAATGGTAATGAAAAAAATATGACACACGATAGGCTTACATGATATTCAAAATCTCACAACCCATGACTCATGGATTTTGAATATCATGTAAGCCTATGTATCATGTGTCATATTTTTCTCATTATTATTCTGAAATTTTGATGAGGTAAGCGAGGTGGGGGGAGGAGGGGAGGAGGGGAGGAGGGGGGTAGGAGAATGTGTAAAATAAAGTGATCTGGTCAAGCACCTTTATTCCTTTAAAGGCACAGGCTCGTCAGCAATGCGCGCCCGCCAAATGTGTGCCGCGCAATACGCAGCTCCATAGCAAAGGCATGGAGCTGCGTGTTTCGAGCACGAATTTGGCGGGCGCGCATTGCTGACGAGCCTGTGCCTTTAACTTCCAAAAAGATTTTTGTACGAATGCATCAAAATGTCAAACTCGCACATGTTCATCTACATGTACATTGTGTAGGTGTCATTACCAGTATTTTAAAGACCTTGTTTACAATACCGAAGCTGCATTAACATACTGTAAAAGCCAATATTTTCGCGTACAGATATTTTCGCGCATTTCAACATCACTGACATTTTCGCGAGTTGTTATTTTCGCGGATGGAAATTATGTTTTGTTTCAGGGATCGCCACAATTGTTGCAAACAATATTTTCGCGGGTTGTTATTTTCACGGGTTGTTATTTTCACGGGCTCTGTCTGGTGCGCGAAAATAAAATCACCGCGAATATTTCAGCTTTTACAGTAATTGCAACATGTTACCATGGCTACAGACTGAAGTGCAGGGAGGCAATCTCGAGATGACGAAACTGCCTCAACCATGTTGCATCATCCTTGGAAATTCCCAACCTTCTTGCACCTAGCATGCCTAGGAGCTTTCCGAGAATCTTAGCTCCCAGGTTTCAAACTGGGAAATCCCACACAAACACCAATGCCATGCACAGCCTGTAATAAAAATAAAGAGAATAGCAGGCCTACTACATGTACATGTACATGTATGTTTGAAACGGTAATTTAAGATGACTGCAGGTTAGGGTTGCAGTTAAAGTTCAACAAAATTGACTTTTGTTTTGTTTTCAGAAATGGATGCATTTGAGGATTACAGCTTATTTTGTTTCACTTACATTCATGTACATTGTACATGTACATGTACAATACATTTAAAGCAGGTTCATCAATTCTTTTGTTACACGTACATGTAATAGACATCAAATAGCAAATCAGCAAAAGTGGTGCCACGCATGGGACACTCTTCAGTGCATTACACTTGGGACTACTGCTTGGCGACTAGTGGATTTTGCTACTCGCGAGAAGTTGCAGCAATTACTCGTGAGTAATCGATTAATCGCGAGTAGTTGGCAAAGTATCAAAATGGAGGAAAAAACAAAATGCACGTTTGTGTGTATGTTACAATCAATTGTACAGCAGAAAATAATCTGTGCCGCCCCGATTCTGTTTCAAATAATGCATAGATAGTGAACTTCACCAAGGATTATTTTGTATTTCTCTACGAAAAAAAACTACCTTGATTACCTTTGAGTAGTGAAAATCAAACGCTCGTGCTCCGCGATTAGACGGTACAAGTTTGCCACAATTGATCACGTTCAAATGACGTCACTTCCTACAAATCGCCACGTGCATCAGAATTTGAAGCGTATTTTTTTTGTGACGCGCATCGTCTGCGCCGTAATTCGAACAAATTTAGAGCAACACGCGCGCGTGTTTGGAACATGTTACAGCGTGTGCGTGCGTGTACTTGATAGCGTTTAATACGCGGTAGCATTTTTTCCTACGAAGATGGCGTCTGTGAACGTGATCAATTCTCTTTCAACCCGTGCATGTAGCTACTGTCACATATGTAGCATACATGTATTAATACATGTATTAATACATGTATTAATACATGTATTAATACATGTATTAATCGCGAGTAATCGCAAATTTACGAGTAGCACAATGACACGTGGAGATCTGCAGTCGTTGTACATGTACTTGTCGGACTTTCGGCTAGCACAAAGGACACAATGAATTGAGATAGTCGGCATACACAACAAATAAGTCACCTGCACACAAGTCGCCTTTAAAGTGTGCTGGAAAACAGACCTGTTACAGTGTAACAATATAACATATAATCGCGATTAATCGCGAGTATGTAACGGTACTTGCGGCGCTGCAATTAATCGAGTAGTTTAAAAATGATAGGTACGAGTCCCATTTACTACTCGTGATTAATCGATTAATTGATTAATCAAGCTATTCGCCTAGTGGTACCTGGGACGCATTGATTCTAAAACGACCATTACAGAATGAAATTTGTGGGTCCACTAAAGCTTGGTACATGTATAAATGCCCAACACAGACATGACAGAAGACATTTCATGAAACATGTGAAATAACCGATAGTTCTTGCTTACAGGGCATAAATTTGAACTTTCATATAATTTTGAAACTCCCCAAATCATACCGGTAGAGGAACGTACATGTACGGTATGTATGGCTTGAATTTCAAGTTTTTTCTCCACCAGACCACATGGCTATTCATTAAAAGCAGGTGCGGATTTAGCTTATGATTATTAAAGGGTGGAGTTGTGGCTCCTGGTGTGCTGAAAATGCGTCCTGCTAGAGGGGTCTGGGAAATTTTGAAATTAAGGTGCTTTTTAAAAGGTTTCATTAACCCTAACCCTGCTCAATCCTCCAAAATCAATGTGATTTTACATACACCCTAGGGCGTTAGGGAGTGGGTGCAACTCCCACATAAATCCCCTCCAGATCTGTCATTGCAATATGAAAAGTTTTACTTGATCAAAAATATGTTTACATGACCACAACCACGAAAATAAATAACTGTTCAAATTTACAAGCACTGGACTGTCAGTCTAGTGCAGCACAAAACACTAGACCAACATTTACATGTAAATTACTGTACTTTGTAGGATCGAGAGATCAGAAACTCATCTTGGTTTGGAGCCAAAACTCTGGTCGACCGTAGCAGACAGACACCGGGGCCAACCGGGACACAACATTGGGAATGTGTCACAGGACCTTTTTAAAGTGGAATCGGGATACATTCCAAAAACGTTGAAATCGCCAAAGCCCAGTACTTTGTAGCCACTATGAGCACCATACCCACATGAATTTGCCAGAACATTGGAATAGGGTCTTTCTATAAATTAGGGGTCCAAAAGTGTGACATTTAGTGTCCCCTGTTACACCTGATATGTGTTATTTTTCGTACAAAAATCATTAAAATGGCTTTTAAACCATTTTGTATAAATTGTACTTTATGTACATGTACTCACTCTTTGAGATGGAAAGTATTTAAAGAATGTGTCCTGAATTTACAAAAACAAGATGTAAAATGTAATGGGGGACACCAAGATTGGACCCCTAATTTATAGAAAGACCCAATAGTCCCTGAATCATTATCCCACTCCCCAAAACAAATGTCACATATTCATACAGAATATTCCCTAAATACTGTTGTGTTAATTGGTACATTCCTTTTGCTACATATACATGTACCCTTTGTCATTTAACAATGTTTAAGGAATATGTCCCCTTTGAAACTACACATGTAATAATGCAAAACAGAACAACATTGTTAACCTGTGAACCCAAGATTGTGTATCTAAAAATGTTTTCATGCTGTAGAATTTCCTTTTTTTATCAGGTCTTACTACAGTAACAGAAATATTATAAAACAAATGATCTTTGATCTACATGTACATGTAATGAACTTCGTACAAGATTCATGCAATTTTGGGTCCATAGGCCAAACAAGATAAATGGTGCGTTTACGGTAACAGCCTAGAAACAAATCCAGGTAGGTAGGTAGGTAGGAAAATAATTTTATTTTGTCTTTTTTTTTTTACATTTCAGTTCATGCATTTGCGTGTTGTTTTGCAATGTTTGAAACTCACTATTAACACTATTAAACATGTTCATGTACAAGTGTAGAAAATGTTATGTTCGTTGGAAATTATAATTGCAAATAGTGCTCATTTAAAATTATCAACTTGAAAATTGGCAATAAAAAGTTTGAGAACGGCAATTTGGCCTCAAAAATTCCAGGTCGGTCGGGTTACCGTAAACACACCATTTATTTTTGTTTGGCCTTAGCGCGCGCGTCACTTTCAACCCTGCGTGTCAAAGCTTTTTGTAAAAAAAATATTAAAAAATAAATTACAAAAACTATATCGTTAGCGCACGCGTCACTTTAAACCCTGTGCGTCAAAGTGTTTTTAGGGTTTTTTTAAACTTAGACACGCACCATCTGTTGAGTGTTTCAATTAAAAACATGCCTGTTGGCTTCATGTCAACTTGACTTTATTGCTTGGAATCCATTTATTTGCCCCCAAAAACAAACAGCGAAAAAAAATAAAACCCTGCTTCACTGCATCATTTTGCTAGACTTCAACTTACGCTATGAAATTTCTATGCTGCGTTAAATTGTAATGAGGTTGTTGACATTGTGTAGAAAAATTGTCCTCATATTTTGGCTAATATTTTCACTTAAAATTTCATCATGTACATGTTGTACATACATGTATGTATGTACATGTACATGTATGTACTTGGGAATTCCACTTCTAAGATTTCTGAGAATTTGTTCATTATTCATGTGCATGTCTGTACTGGAGAGAACCCGGACTCTCAATTCTATTTTTAGGATATTTAGCCTACGACATGCTTTTACTAGGAGACTTGTTTTTTTTGGTGGTATGTCAGTGGGGGTGAGTGTCACTGTGGGGAGGGGGAGGGGTTTGGGCTGAATCTAAAGTGATCTCTGGGAGGGATTGTTACATGTATCTCATTGAAGGGTTTATCCCTCTGTAGGGCTTGTTATAAGGTCATGTGATAGCCAATCCTAATCAGCGAGGAACAACTGCAATACCATGTTTCGAGACTACCAGTTGGCTTAATTCATAGCTCAATTGGTAGAGCATCTGCACATTAAGCAGAAGGTTCGCGGTTCGAATCCCATTGGAGCCAAGTTGTAGTTCACTGCATCCTGATTTCCCAAACTAATGGACATTTGTCCACAATTCTATGGAATTAATTCACCCTGGCAGTCCCTAGGTCATTATCTCTAAAATTAACCTTTTATACATGTACTTTGACATTACATGAATCATGGTTGAACTCTAAGAAATGTTAGCTGGGAATTCCCAAAGTATGATGAAACTGAAAATATCTGGCCCCTGGGGAAATTTTCCTGTTGGGCCAATTAAAACAAAAAGCTGTTTCCTATTACATGGACGTAACAAATATTTAGGGATGGTACATATTTTTTTTTTTTTAAAGCCAAAAATATTATGGAATAATGGTCAGTATTGTTTACATGTACTTCCATGCATTTTATGGGCAATTCCGTGAAGAGGTACACATTTCCCCAAAATTTGGAATTATACGGTACATTGTGTAGAAAAATACTTTAAACGATTGCTTATGGAACAAGCTTCTGCAAAAACGTACATGTTTGGTGTTGAATTGTTGAGGAAAATGTACTGCAAATTGATTTTTGTGTGGGAAATGTCATACATTACACTACTTACACTAGGCACGTTCAGACGGGCACTGTACTTTCAAAAGTATAAATTTGACGACGACAGAAAGAATTTCGGTGCTTTAATAGCACGCAAGAACGAGCCCCTTTTTTAAAAATTGAAGAGACAAAACACCAAAATCAAAGGCAGCGTGCACCAAAAAAATGGTACAGGTATTAGGGAGGTTTCGCACCGTCACAGATACAGATAGGCCTACAGATACGGATACGGATACGTCATGACTCTACCGGTATGCGCTTCTCGTGACGCGTAACCGTAGTACACATGTTTTCATATGCGTGAATAACGGTTATCGGCCTCCATACGCGTAGCATAAAAACGGATACCGGTTATTGGGATTTTTCGCTTTTTTTAGTGATGGATTAATACGTTGTACATGTATACATGCATTTTGTTTCGTTGTGATGTATCTTCCATGAATACTGCCCACGAGTCATGCCCACGAGTCATGCCCACGTGAAAGTGAGGAAAATCAGCTGAAAGCAAAGCCAAGCGCAGAGCAGATTTAGCAGATCGTATTCACACAGTACGAAACCCAGTTCACTGTGCGCATCAATGTGAATGGTTACCGTTATCATATGCGTATTCATAACCGTATTCGTCACCTTGCGAAACCTCTCTATTATATAATTGACTCCGCATTTGTTCATGTTTTCACCAGAGCAAGTGGTGCCTTACTTAAAGAAGAACCGTCTACCAGTTCTGGATCTCGGCAATGAGGAATACATATTCTCCTCCAACAGCATCTGCAGGTCAGTTTCCAGAAATTAAATTAAAAGTATTTTTTGTTATACCCCGACATCTGACGCCGGGGGACATACTGGTATAAACACGTTCTGGCGATGTATAGTCACAGGGGTGGTTGATTCAAAGTATGATAATTTCGTAAGAAGATTGATACAAGATTCATGCAATTTTGGGTCCATAGGGAAAACCTGAGGGAGTGCACCAACTGTGCCTTATAGCTCAGCTGTTAGAGCGTCTGCCCGGTGAGTTTGAGGTCTCGGGTTCGAATCCCGATAAGGCCCTTACGATTTTTCTCTCATCCCAAGCTTAGTTGTTTCATTTCAATGGTGATTAAGCACCATACATGTACCAGGGGCCAAGTTCATAGAGCTGTTAACAGCCGGTTTTCTCTTAACCGAGCGTAGTGCCATTTCATAGACATCGTTAACGGTAAGCAACTGAAAACGTGCCTTAACTGCAGAGCCAAACTTTGCTTTTAAAAGTCAGTGATGCAACATTAGCCGTTTCCAAGATAACGCATGCTCAACCCCGCCGCAACCATGAAATAGCGCTTAACACGTCTGCTACAGTAAGCACACCGTTACTGCTTGTGCTTAAGCAGCGCTATGAAATTAGCCCCAGATTTTTGTATAAATACAGTAACTCTCAAGAGTCGGCATTTGTGGTGCTTGACCTGCAGCTGATTTCACGAATCCTTTCGCACTGCGTAAGCCCGCTTGTGTAGCGTTTTATTGCGTAAGCTGCGCAACATTTCTGTGATAATTACACGCAAGCCTATAGGGCTTATGCCATTTTCAAAAGTTGCGCAAGCTACAATTTTTTTTGTGAAATCGGCTGCCGGTCTTAACTTTTGGCCAATCACATTTGTCTGTTTTAATTTCCCCCCCAAAAATTATCCTGGCATCAATTGGCTAATTAAAGCCTCGGTCATGAATAATGCCGCCGCCACACGGTTCTGCGGTCTGCAGTTTGTAGATGGGATTTTTACAAATCGTACGGCTTTGCGGGCTGCGGAAGCAGTATTCACAAATGTTACGAGGTCCGCACGGCAATCGTAAAGGTCATGAAATCAAAATCCGTGAGGAGATCGCAAGGCGCCAGTTAACAAACTGCGAGGCGCCCTCACAGCGACGGCAAGGCAATCGCAAGGCGCCCGTACGGCTGTTGCGGCTGCCGCACGGACACCGTGAGGCTGCCGCAAGGTTTAATGTCAAGTTATAAAAATCGTAACCCCCTGCGACGAGCAAAAAACCTTGAGATCGCCTCACGGCTAGCATATTCTACCGTGCGGTTATGGCAATTTTGGGGACTTACGGCCGCCGTCAACACGTCGCAGGCCATTTGTGACCGAGGTCTAAGTGTCTTCCTTTTGGAGTCCTCAAGAAAAACACAGAAGCGGCTGATAGTGAAAAAGGAATATGTCAAGTAATATTTTTGAGGACTAACTCAGTGCTGTAGATATATACCAACTTTGCTGGCTGGACCAGCTTCTGAATTAAAAACTCGATGGACTACAAAATGTCAGGTCTACTTTTAACCAATCAGATGACAAATCTTTTTATTCAGTATATTATACAAATATTGACTGCAATGAGGGGCATGGTTAAGATTATAGGCCCAAGGTGATCTCGAAGCCAGGGGCATAGTCATGCCTTCAAGATCGCCTATAATCTTAACCATGACCCGAATAAACAGCAGTCAATATTTGTTTTATGTACCGAATGTGTAGATTTTTGTCATCTGGTTGGTTAAAAGTAACGATACATCATACAGTCATGACAGCGGTCCTTCGAGTTTCGATTTCGGAAGCTGGTCTACGGCAGAAATGTTGTATATTTACAGCAAAAAATTGTAGCATAATCACCTGGCACTTTAGTAGCACATTTCACCTGACACAGTTTTCACTAGGCCACTGGGACTTCATCATTTGCGACAGACGACAAAACGACTTCGTCGAGATTCTGCCATTACTGTCCTGCTGAATGTTTACGTGAAGCGCCCACCTGCATACATGTACATGTAGTTGGTGCACAGCTACATGTATGCTAACACATGTAATGCGCGCGTCCGGAACCCGCTAAATGACTATGCCCAGGGCATGGCAAAGACTATGCCCGGTGGGCATACATGTATACGCGCTGGGTCTAGCTGATTCAATGCCCCATCCGGTACTTTTAACCAATCAGATGACAGGAATCTACGCATGAGGTATATAATAAACAAATATTGGCTGCTTTTTACTCAGGTCATGGTTAAATTTGTATTTTTACAACAGGTATCTCCTTGCACAAGGTGGAAAAGACATTGATGATTTCCACGTGGATGAGTGGCTTGAGTGGGAGGCTACACAACTCCAGGTACCGGTACAGTTGTTCAAATACAGCTACTGTTCTTTCTGAGTCAGAAATTTACATATTTAATGCAAATTTCTGACTTGGAAAGTGTGACGGAGGTCACCTCCAATTGTGATATTTTTTGTAAGAACTCTGGATGCCGCAATAGGGCGACATTTCGGGAAGACTCTCCCCGGGGACCACCAAAATTTCGGCAAGAGTCACTCAAAATGACACCTTATTTTTTTACCCAAAGCTTCCAAAAATGGTTCCAGACCAAAGAGAAACAGCTCTAGTCCCAATAAAAATGGTTTTTAAAAAAACCAAATATTAGGGCGACACCAAAATGGCGCCCTATTGAGCATGTAGCCCTAATATAGCTTTTTTACACACAAATTGTCGCCCTATCCTAGCATTCATACCGGTAGTTTTTTAAATTTTTTAAGTCGTACTTTTGATTTTAAATAACTTTGTCACTTGGATTTAGACAAATATTTCGATCATGTAAATAATGTCTCACACATTTATTGAGCAACTGGCGTCAGCTTTGTCCAAGATGGTATGATTTTGCACAGAAAATGGGAAATTCAAGTTTTGACCATGACAATAAAGAAGTGGTGTGGGCGGTGTATCATAGATTGCATCAAATCTGGAAATCCCCTTATGTTTCGAGACCTGGGAAATTCCATTTTGTTTCAAAACAAATTTATTTTAACCAAAACAATTGCCTGGGAAGAGAGAATGTTTGCTGTGTAATTAAATGAGCAGTCTTTCTTTATTATTAGGATGCAGCAATCAACAAATAACACATACATGTACCGGGTACTTCTCAAGATTTGCGGAGGATCACAGATATTTTCATATATATAGTTAATAGTGGCCACCCATCTTTGGTCTCAAATGCCATGTATATAATGCTAATGCAACCTCTATAAAGAGGCCACCTGTTTATAGTGGCCAGTTTTTTTACGGTCCCGCGGGTGGCCACTATATGTACAAGTTTGAAGGCTGGGTCATTGTTGTTTCCCTATTCGCTGGCAGAGTCGTGACGTCACATTGCGGGCGCTGGACCCTAACTGTGGTTACTGGTTCACGCTCACGTTTTACATCTACATGTACATGTGTTTGCGCACAGTGTATTTTACTATTAATCTTTTAAAAAAAATTAAAAAAATAAGGACCATAATGACTTGCAATGTTTTGCTCATACCGGTACCTACTCACATAGCGATACGCTACCATACCGGTATTTTGTTAAACTACACATGTATAGTGCAAAAAAATAAAACTAGTGCTCAACTTACGTAAGTTTTATTTTTTTTGCACTTTGCTCTATAGTTTTTAACAGTTTAACAGTGCTCCCATTGCTTATTTCTCACGCCTTATTTTGTGATGTTTGTAACAGAAAAACTCAACAGAAAATTTTCCCTTTGTGGCTCCTGTGCAAAACTAATAGAGAAACGCATTGCCATGCAAGTAGAGTAAACCGGTGTCAAAAAAATGAGCGCTTCCGCGCTGAAATTGACGTCACACTCTGCCAGCGAATACAACAATTTTTGAATTTATGTACAAGTTTCACTGCAGTTGTAAACTCCTCCAAAAAAGTTCGGAAAGTCAAGTTTGACTGACGATTTCTCTCTTGTTGCAAAATAATTTTCCTTGAATTTTATATCATTGGAAAGCCCTGTTATTCCTCTTTACGATGATGTGTCATTTGTTATGATTAAGCAATTGGGGGATGTGCAGCACAGCTGAATACGGGGGCAGGTGTGAAGTGAAATGTCACAAAATGCATTGCTATTGTCAAAAAGCGCATTGACACATTCCCATCCTCCAAGCAAAAGGGAATGCACTGCATGACAATAGCAGTGAATTTTGTGACATTTCACTTTCCACCCACCCCTGTATTCCGCTATACTGCACATCCCCCAATTGATTAATCATAACAAATGACACATCACTGTAAAGAGGAATAACAGGGCTTTCCAGTGATACCAAATTCAAGGGAAATGATTTAGTAACAAGAGAGAAATCGTCGGTCAAACTTGACTTTCCGAAAAAATTGAGGAGTTTAGTTTAGGCTGCTTTTAGCACAGTGTCTGAACATGTCCTATGTTTTTGAAATTGTCTTCTTTTTTTTTGTCCTCACAGCCTGTTCTCGGCCCGTTCCTCGCGTCTCTGTATGGTGGTGGAAAGGCCGACGCTGACAGCCTTGCAATACTCCTGGGCCATCTCAACAGCTCACTGCAAGGAAACAAAAACCTAGTGTGGGTATGTTGAAAATTTGATTTCCAAATCATCAAATTCAAGCTTGACATGCTTTGTACTTCTGATGTTTCATGGATCTTTGACTTTCTAAGGGCGTGTTTGTTTCGGACGGATCCAAATTCAGATCCGCGCAGATCCAAGGTGAACTCGTTCACTTCGCGCACATCCTGATCGAGATCTGTGATCTGTGGAATCCTTCTCGAGAGATGGTTCAGCGCTAGATCCAAAATGGCGACGTAAACATCGTGGAGATTTTGTGGGAGTAAAACCGTGTCGTTTCAGTTTTCAGAGGCAACACACGATAGAAACAAATTTAGAATGCTTGTTTATTTACGACGAATGTCGTGGGAGAAATTTGGAAGAGAAATTTGACAAATTTGGTAAATAAATTGCAATTCACGTGATTTGAGATCCGAGTTGAGAGCGGTTTCGTTTGTTTCTGCGCGGTAAAACAGATCTGGATCTGGATTCGGATCTGTCATGAAACAAACACGCCCTAGGTGTAACCAAGTGGTAGAATGGATGAAGAAAGGAACAGGGGGCGCGCGTGGCAAAGGAAACACAAATGAGTAAAAATAAGAAAAAGTCAATCATTTTGAATTCAAGAATTTGATATTTTATTTATATATATTTTTCCTAACGCCATAATAATGCTAATAATTTTGTGTATATGGCAAGAAGGGTAAACAAACGCAGTCGACATGCAGCATTCAGTTACTTGCTGCAAGAGACAAAATAAATTTCGAATAAAACAAATACTGTCGACTTAAAATAACCATTTGATAAACAGTGTGAAATACGCTTACTAAAAATGTTGTAATGTAGAGGAAGGCAGCACTAAGGCTAACGATGTGGAACTCCGAAGAGAGTGGCACCAGCAGTGCTATACGGGGCAGTCAGGACAAGAGAACTGCCAGAAATGCCAAAACAACGCCCTTATATGCCTGGTGTACAGTCATGGTCAAACAAGCAGAAGAATATTAAAGAAATTACAACTGGCACATTCCACCAAGCCAAGTGTGCCCAATAGACTATGTAAGTCTCGCGGCAAAGGTCAAATTTGAGCTTCCGGGCACAACACGACTAAAACGCCTATTCCTATAACACTGGCGAGATTTTGTTTTTGTATAAATTTTCTGTCCAATCTTAAGTATACAAAAAAGTGATTCGGGTAACTAAAATGTTTTTTTTTACAATATATAATACATGCATAATTATCTTTAAAAACGATAAAAATTTATTAAAATTTCGTGACCTGAATAAATTTCTCTGCTAGCATATTCTTCATCCAATTTGGAATGGATGACCCAAGTGTGGATTCATGTGAAAATGAGTGCTTCGAACTTGGGCATTATAAAAAAAATCTGCAAGCTTTACTTTTGGTAGATGGCGTTTCGCCTATCGCTAGCGTTATGTACACTGTAGGCCTACGTCGTCGGCTGGTGTGCGTGTTGCATATCTTTTGCTGCATGTAGTTTACGATCTTCAAAGATTGACTTGTCGGCTCAGAAAATATCGTGAATTTTTATATTTCGATTGCTTATTTTTTATTATATACCCCACTTCATCAATTGGAATGCAAGATTTTATTTAGAGATGCGCGTTTTGGGCCGTCTGAGTTTTCAAAAACCTGTGTAAACTTGCGACGTGCGTTGAAGAGATAGGGTCTTGTGCCCGGAAATAACGGTGGTCTCGCGCAGTCTCGTACGTTCACGAGGTCAACTTACAAAGTCTATTGAAATGCCACAGTCCAGCCACCACTACCCCAGCAATTGTTCTTTCAAAAATACCTAAAGGAACCAACATGAACAACCACTAGGGAGTGTTGGCAAGAACTGTGCGGTAGAGTGGTTTTATATATAATAAACGTGACCGACCAAGTGGGTCCGGTCACATAAGCAACAGTTTTCTTCACACATATGATAGTATTGACAGAGTCGCCCACATTTTGAGCGACTCGATCGGCCAACTTCTGAAATCAAGTTTAATCATGACTCGGCCACTTTTGAAATGCGTTCACACTTGGGTCTTGAATTCCACAGTAAGAGGGGCATTTTGGCAACAGAGACCATATTTTTGAGGAAATACCTTTGTCTGGTCTCAAAATAAAAGAAATAAGTTTAAGTTGTTCTGAAGAGATAACTTGGGCCCAAAAAGGGTTACAAATACATGTAGTGTGACAACATGCCTTTCTAAAAACCCTGTGTACAAATGTCCAATATACGCTCGTAACCGGGACGGACTCTTGTGTTACATTTTAGGCCGTCACGGTTACGAGCATATATTGGAAATTTGTACACAAGGTTTTTAGAAAGGCATGTTGTCACACTATTTGTAACCCTTTTGGGGCCTAAGTTATCTCTTCAGAACAACTGAAACTTATTTCTTTTATTTTGAGAACAGACAAAGGTATTTTCTGGAAAATATGGTCTGTGTTGCCAAAATGTCCCCTTTACTGTGGAAAGACCCACATGTAGTACATGTACGGCAGTGTCAGCTTTGGTTTTGGTATCAGACTGTCAATCTTGACTACAACACTATTGATTATGTGGTTCCAGGAAGGCTTATCAGCAGCCGATATCTGCATCTGGGCAGCCCTGTACCCAGCACAAGCCTTCGAGCCCGAGTTCCTCACAGCCTACCCGCACATCGAGACATGGTTTAAGGGTCTGGGCAGTCAGGAGGCCTTCCAGACCAGCGTTGCCACGGTAACAGGCAACGGGGGTGCGGCGAGCTTCAAGGTTTCCATCTTGGCTCAACCGATTGTTCAGTCGCCGACGGCGGACTCGCGGGCCGCCAAGGAGGCTGATTCTGGTGTCACAGAGGTATAATACGTTCCTATATTGACAATTTCAAATTGGCACTGGCAGTCTCGTTTTAGATGCTGAGCTATTGTATTACGTCACGCATAAATTTTATCACAAGGGAAATCACAGAGACCTTCAATTTCGATGACAATTTTAAATTTCTCTATCATGCACAAACCCATTTAAGCTGCGTTTACACTCAAACATGCAAGGTGGATTACAGACCCGGCATTATTGAGATCGCAAATCAGAAAATTTGCCGTGTTCACATTACATCTTGATTCGGCTCCAACCCGCCTTTCTATCCACAAAGGTCACTGGCGCTGGATTCATCAGATAAATCTATCACACTCTGTGCAATACACATGCTCAAATTGCTGATCTGTATTTGGGTAGCGATTACACTACAAGCAACCTTGACAATTGCAGGGCTTATACCGTGGTCTCGGGATCAAGATTAATAATAATGCGTCAGTGTTAACCGCAATGATCCCGAGTGCTGCGTTTACATTCTGTAGTTGATCTCGAGCGTGGTGCCAGAAGTTGCAGTCAAATGTAATGCTCTATGTGTGTATGTACTGATCAATGTCTGCATGGGTTGTGCATGTACCGGTACAGTGTACAAGGCCACTTGAATTTCACGGGCTTTTTCCCCGCTGCGGCTGTGGAGCGGATGCGGTAAAGATGAATTGCTTATCTAACTGCAAACTGATCCCAAGCTCGGGATCGAACCCTCCGCCAACGAGAGACCAAAATCTCGGGGTCTGATCCAGGGCCAATTTGGTCCCGAGAGCATTTATACTCAGTTTTTGATCCGGAGCTGATCCCGAGCTCGGTTTTCGACCCTGAGCTCGCGGTCAAGTGTAAACAGGGTGTTAATCCTGCTAAAAAGGTGAATCAGACCTGGGACTGATCTGCCTTTTTCAATCTGCCTTTTATGTTTTTTAAACTTAGTGCCTACCCAGCTTCAACACGCTTTTTCGGAAAATGCAGGTTCACAACCTCTATAAGCAGGCTTTTTTTTATATGCTTTGCTTCAGTAGTAACTTGAACGTGTATGCAAATGTAATACTTGGTTTATTTTGGGGTGTTGCCAAATACAGGAAGTCAGTGCAGATGAAATTAAGAGTGCAGTGGAAGCCTGGTTAAATGGTAAAGCTGGCCAGCCCAATCCCAGAGAGAGAAAACATCCCATGTGAGTTCAATACAAACCAATTTAAAGGTCCATGTATTGGAGCACACCCCTCAACCCCTTCCCCAATTTTTGTGAATAGACCTAAAGCCTAGCGTACATCGACCTTGCAACTGGAAGCAACTAGTGGCAACTGGTGTTTCCAGCAACTGAGAGCAACTGATCAGTTGCTCAAAAAAGTCGATGTACGCGCACTTGCAACTACCGGCAACTGAAAAAATCCCAGTTGCCGCGAGTTACTCATGTTCTACTTTCTGGCAACTAGTTGTACCCAGTTGCGGTCAGTTGCGTCGATGTACGCGTACTTGCAACTAGTTGCTGCCAGTTGCTCGCGTGCATTTGATCACGTGCGCGCACATCGACAGCAACTGCAAGCACAGTTGCTTTCAGTTGCAAGGGCAATGCACTCTGCGCTTTACCGAGTTGCTGTGTCGATGTGCGCGCTTTGGAAATGTAGATATAGCTGGATGCTCCCAGTTGCCGCTAGTTGCGGAACTAATCCGTTTCTGTCGATGTGCGCGCTACGCACATATCGACAGCAACTGATCAGTTGAGTTGCTTCCAGTTGCAATGTCGATGTACGCTAGGCTTAAAACATGACATCACGGTTTGTTTACATGCACGCAATTCTATGTGGGAGTTTCAGAGTACCAAACGACATAGGACCATAGGAAAGCACACATGTCAACCACTTCGCGACGGGAAACTGCTTATGCAGTTCTAAGTGTTAATGTCTTGGGGCGGTTATACAGAATTATCCCATGGGTCAGTACTACCAGGACAGAGCTGGTCTCTCATCTTGTTGGCTTGGGGTCAAGTCAGTTTTTGGTTTTTCACCTGTGACTTGACTCTGGAGAAAATTACTTGTGACTGGACTTGGGAAATAAAATTGATTTACGATTTGAAATAAAAACTAGTCATCAAGTCTCCAGCCCCAGAGACATACATGTACAGTACATGTATACTACATAAGCAAAACTGCAAGTGCAGTCTCCCGCTCCAGGGGAATAAGCCACCACGAAGAGGTTAACAAATCGTGACGTCATGTTTTGGGTCTGTAGAAATGTCTTTACTATTTCCAGTTGTGTGACTTGTGCGTCACATGGGATTTCTCAGGGTTCAAACACAAAATATACATTTTGCCTTAAAGGTAGAACACATGATTGGTAAACCGTAACAAATAGTTTTATCTCCCTGTGTGATTGAAGTAATGCTGTAACTGAACATACGAACCGAACAGGATTTTACCGAACTTGGCACTTCCGAACCAAACCAGACCGAACCGAACATTTCACTCAGTTCGTCTGTTCGGGGGTGTTTTACTTTGAATTTAACATCTTACATGTACGTATTTTAACTGTAAATGCGAAAGGCAGCTGGCTTCCTGAAAGCATTTTGAGGGAAATCAATAAGCCCTCTTACAGAAACACAGCGATACTTGCGGGTACTACAAACAATAGTCGGAAACTAAACACCAAAGGCTAGGAATAAAATACCATCCCACGCTGTCTCACGATGGTTTGCACGTGGTACAAATCACAAAATGTATGCACACCACAAGTTCCGACTTAGCGCCGCGCTCCAGCCGCGGGTTTCCCGGGTCAATTTCATCCCACCAAAGCTGTTATCTTGTTTATTACGACAAATAAATCGTGTAAAAGAGCGGGTTTGAATATTAAAAAAAATATATAGGTCCTAATTTACAAAGAAAGCTAGCTGCACATGCTTGATCACTTTCAACCGGAACCCACACCCCTGACAATACTTGCCGAACCCGAACCGAACAAATGTTCGGGAAGAAATTACTGAACTCTTGTCGAACCGAACCAAACCCGAACTTGCGGACTTCGTTACAGCATTAGATTGAAGGTACCATATGCATGATTAACCTGAGTAAAAGTCAGCTCCGTACTTCGTCTAACTTTTGAGAAAACAGTCAAAAAAGCTTTAGTCACTTCGCCCAAAAACCACTTCGCCCTGATGAATCACTTCGCCCTAAACCACGGCCTGTGCACGAAGTGGTTTTTGGGGCGAAGTGGTATTGGGGTGAAGTGGTTCAGAACAAAGTGGTGCAGGGCGAAATGGTTTTGGGGCGAAGTGAATTTTCGTCTCATGAGACGAAAATTATTTGTTTTACTCATTTCTCAAAGACTATAGCACTTCAGACAAAACCATTTCAGGGAAAGTTTTCTACCCACGTCTTGTTTATATTGTGTAAGTTATGTGTAAATCTGTGAACATTTCGGATTTTCGAGATACCAATCATGTGTTCTACATGTACCTTTAAAGTTTTAGTAAAACAATTTTTGGAAAAAAAAATAGAGTTTGCTTTGAAAAAAAACAAATTTTGTTCTAATTAAAGTTTATAGGGTTTTTATTGTGCGGCACTCTGACTTTTAAGTCAAACAAAATCACGAACTTAAGCAAAATCACGATAATCTGTGACCTGTTCTGCTTTGTTTTCCTCTGTATCTTATTGCAATGCTTTTTTTTCATACAGTCTTCCCAAGAAGGGTGATCATAACGTCCTGATCACGAGTGCCTTGCCATATGTTAATAACGTGCCTCATCTTGGGAACATCATTGGCTGTGTGCTGAGTGCAGATGTCTTCTCTAGGTTAGTATGTCATGAGTAGAGGAAAAAGGGCCAATCAAAGTACGTCTCTAAGGAAAATCTTTTGCGACCAAAACCGAGACTCTTTTTCCAAGACTGAGACCAGTCCTTTCGAGACCGAGACATTAACTGAATGAGACTATTAAACCAAGACCTAAAGAAAGCTTGAGACGGTCTCTTGTGCTATTTGTCGTGAATTTTACCTTGTCCAGATTCTGTCGTCTGAGAAACTACAATGTTCTCTACATCTGCGGCACTGACGAGTACGGCACAGCTACAGAGACCAAAGCACTGGCCGAGGGCATGACACCACAGCAGATATGCGACAAGTACTTTGTGATACACAGAGACATCTATGCCTGGTTTGGCGTTGACTTTGATTTCTTTGGAAGGACCACAACAAAACAGCAGACAGAGTATGTTAGGCTGAACTAAACTCCTCAAAAAAAGTTCGGAAAGTCAAGTTTGAATGACGATTTCTCTCTTGTTGCAAAATAATTTTCCTTGAATTTTATATCATTGGAAAGCCCTGTTATTCCTCTTTACGATGATGTGTCATTTGTTATGATTAAGCAATTGGGGGATGTGCAGCACAGCTGCATACGGGGGCGGGTGTAAAGCGAAATGTCACAAAATGCATTGCTATTGTCAAAAAGTGCATTGACACATTCCGATCCTCCAAGCGAAAGGGGAATGCACTGCATGACAATAGCAGTGAATTTTGTGACATTTCACTTTTCACCCACCCCTGTATTCCGCTATACTGCACATCCCCCAATTGATTAATCATAACATATAACACATCACTGTAAAGAGGAATAACAGGGCTTTCCAATTCAAGGGAAATGATTTAGTAACGAGAGAGAAATCGTCAGTCAAACTTGACTTTCCGAACTTTTTTTGAGGAGTTTATGTTAAAGCCCCAATACATTATTTGCAGTTACCCACAATTTTAATTCACAAGTTGACAAGAAAAACCCGACTAAAAGTGTTGATAGCAATGGTAACAAACACCACATGATTTTTTCCAGTGTAAAATGGTACCTTTGTGGGAGAAATTGCCAACTGAAGGTGCTTTTTACTATCCATGGATTTATATTATAGCTTTTTTGAAGAATTACTGCATCTACCGGTATGTGGCTGAAATTTCTACAAGACAGTTTATCAACATATTTTTTTTGAATTATGTAATGTTAGGCCCCATAAAAAATATTGTTAGATTATCATCCCCGCGCGCATCACTTTCGGCGGAATTTAACATTTTTATTTTATTTTTTATTTTAAGTTTTCTGCCCTCTTTTTTTTTATACGAATTTCATAATGAATCGATCTCTTATTATCTGCTCAGCTGATAAAATGCACGGATGAAGTCCTGTACATGTACCTACCGTGCCCAATCGATCGATAGCACGAAAAGTTTTGCCGTGCCTTGCGTTGTGTACCATGATTGTACGTACACGTTTACACCCAACATGGGAAATTGATAAAACCCGGAGGTCGGAGGTACCCGACATGTAGTTGGTGCGTTGACGGTAAACCCGGAGCTAAATAAAAAGCCGGAGGTAGGTTGTAGCATGTACTACACGGTCACAACAAATTCTACCTCCGGGTTACCTCCGACCTCCGAGTTTCAACCACACCCCACAAAATGCAGCGCTCACTCAGAGCAGCTCAGAGGGGTCTTTTTCGTGCTTTGCGCTGCGTGCACATGTGGTTCAGTTAGCGAATTATAGCGAATGGTTCAGTTAGCGAATAATGTTGCTATGCTCCGCGTGGTGACTGGCCGGCCGGCCTTATTGTTCTTGGAAATTGTAAAGAAAAAGTTTCATCTTCAAAATGATATAAGTTGTTTGATTTTAAATGCATAATATTGTCCTTCACATCCTTGATGGAAGTGTAATTCCTAAAATACTGATTGTAATGCCATTCTTAGTAAGTGAGATACGTCAAAAAAAAGGTGTACTCAATGACTACGTCTAAAACAAACAAAATTTAGTTTCAAGTTTACTGAGAATGGCCTTACATTCAGTTTTTCAGGAATTACACTGCAGGAATTACAAACAACTTAAATACGTAATGCATTACAAGCCCTCAAAATCTCTGAAATGCAAATCTGAGAATTGTCCTTTTCTAAAACTTTTTTCGGTTTTCAGAATAGCGCAAGACATCTTTTTGCGTCTCCACGAGCGCAACCACCTTCTGAAGGAAACCGTGGAGCAGCTGTTGTGTGTGCAGTGTGATCGTTTCCTGGCGGACCGATTCGTCGAGGGCTCGTGTCCGTTCTGCAATTATATCGATGCCCGAGGGGATCAGTGCGATAAATGCGGGAAACTCATCAACGCCATTGAACTGAAGGTAGGTTAAACCATTCTAAACAAGACGAGACATAGACCACGTTCTCACTAGAGAAATCACTTCCTTCAATGAAGATTAGTTAATCATCGTTCGTTATTTATTTATTTATTTTTATTTATTTATTCACCACATCCAACAGCGGAAGGACCGCCAATTACAGGAATGGGATCAATTAACATAGATATTTGAATAACTATCAACTTCTAAGTTGAATTAGTAACGGCCAGAGACACCGGGGAATCCCTCCCCTTGCTCTTCACGAAAGAATGCTCTGGGATCTTTAAAGTGCGTTACCGAAACCTGACACACTGGACCAACGGCTTTACATCCCTTCCGAGTGGACGGAACAATTGTGATTAAGTGCATTGCTCAAGAGCACAAGTGCCACAACCCGTCACGGCCCAGAATCGAACCCACATTCTAGTACTGGCACAGGAATTTGAGTTCGACGCACTAGACCGCTCGGCCATAACACCCCACTGATCGAACCAAGAGCGGTACCGTTCACATTATGTATAAGCGACCGCTAACGAAGATCGCATGAAGCTGCAGCAGGCCACTATTCCTGGTCGTACATATGCGTTGCGCATCAAGCGCCGAGCTTCAAGCGTCCAGACGTGCTGTGTGGTTTTCCAGTGGCGCGTCGAAAACAACGCTTGCTAGGCGCTTGACGCCCAACACGCTTGTGCAACCAGGCCTGCCAAATCGCTTCATCAAACGAAGGGAGCGTTCACATTACAAATTTGCTTCGTCGAAAGAAGCGATCTCTTCGTCGAATGAAGCTATTTTGCTTCGTTGAACGAAGGGATTTTAATCTTCGTTGAATTAAGAGGCGTGCGTTCACATCAGGAAATCTCTTCGTCGAATCAACGTAGAATCATCGTCGAAAGAAGCGATTTCTCTAGTGAGAACGAGTTCATAGAGGCAATTCCATGACTGCCAAAACTTGATTGATTCCACATTTTTGTCTCCACTATTGTATGTAAGGGTACCTGGATACTTCAGTTGTTCAAGATTACGCATACACAACAGGTTATGTTATTTTTCAAAACTGATATGCAACATCCGTGACATTACTTACAAAGGTAATTAGACAAAGTTGCAGTTGATGTTCATGTAGAATAAAATTGGACCTACATGTACTTCAACTACCAGGGGTGTTTTACCGGATTTCCGCTTTTTTGTTGTGCGCTCCATATTTTACTTTCTGCTTTTTTGCCCCACCGACAAGCCCTTTGTTTTTTTTACCGAGCATAAGAAGAGCGCCCTCAATTGATTCAGTAATTTCGCAAAGTAAACTTGTGCAAGTCTAGTCACCAAGCAAGTGCCCTAGCATACGGCGCTGGTGTACTGTAGATGCTTAATGCGGTGCCGCGCGGCGTGCAGACCGCGACTGCAACGAGTGGCGAAGCAGACTCTAATCCCTAAGCAAGCACCATCTTTGCCTGCATCGCAAACTGGCAGCTGCCGTGCATCGCGTGTGTGTGGTGTGCTGGGCGTGTGCGATGCGGCATGCGCGATGCGGCATGTAGCGGACAACGAACTGATTTTACTGGCCGCTTTCGCTGGCCTGTCTTCAACGATCGATGTTGCTAAGTCTCTTTTATATTATCCACACTTGTACATATTTAAAACGAAGTTAGTTCTTGTGATAGTTGTAATGTTTTTGACATTGCAGGATAATGGTGTAATTTAAAACGATCCCAAAAGTTGAAGCACTTGTAGGCTCTACGCCTCTCCCCCGTCCCCCTCCCCTGAGCAAGCCACGCCCCCATAGCCATGCCCCTTTCAATTTAATGAGAATCATGACACGGCGAGGTGCTGCGTTGCAACATGTTGCAGGTCGCAACCTGATTTACGACATATTCATAAGATCAGGTGCAGCAGGCAATCTATAGGCTGTTTTCTGCTGAGCAAACGGTCATTCGTTGAAAGTGCAGTGACCGCGGTGGGGCGCACGTGCCGTTTTCATATCACGTGAATAGGAGACGGGTTTTTTTTATTGGCCAGTTACATTCATTTTAGCTTAGCACTTTGCCACGCTCCCCCGCACACTGTGAGATTTTGGCCGTGTGAGACAAACAAATCAAACGTGTTAAATTTGTTTACTCGCGGCATTTGTGAGGCGGAAAACGCAGCAAAATTTCACCGCACATGGTGAGCCAAGTGTTCAGCAAATGGCCACGAATGATCGTATACAGGGTGTCCCAGAAAAGAAAAAAAAACCGAGATTTATCGATGTTTAATCATACTTTAATCTCAATCTTGAATAATAAATCACACATATTTGGAAAGCTTAGTTCCTCATCTTTCATTTGATACCACTCATATGATACATACTTCACGCATGAATGAATAAAGACAATATGAAGCAGGGCTACTAAAAAGTCGTTTGCACAACGATACCTGAATTTCAGGGGTTTCAACACGCACGTTTTTAATGCACAAGTGACCATCTCCGAATCCATTCATGCGAAAAATCGGTCAGGTGTGAAAAAAACCGAATGATTTAACAAAAAACATGAAAATTCAATCCATATTTAAATGCAGGATATCTCTGTCATCCGTGGCTCATTTTTCCTGACTGAGGTATCATACAAAAGGGCAGGAAATTAACTTTTTAGAAATGTGATTATTTCTTTGAAATTCAGGTATCGTTGTGCAAACGACTTTTTGGTAGCCCTGCTTTATATTGTCTTTATTCATTCATGCGTGAAGTATGTATCATATGAGTGGTATCAAATGCAAGATGAGGAACTAAGCTTTCCAAATATGTGTCATTTATTATTCAAGATTGAGATTAAAGTATGATTAAACATCGATAAATCTCAGTTTTGTTTTTTTCTGGGACACCCTGTATAGCTCTCATGTGTATCGGCATTATTACCAAGACCAAGACCGACATTCTGAGACTGAGATCAGGCCACCCAAGGATGCCAGTTTCTTTCAGTGCTTTCACTGGCATTGTTCGCTGATCATAGGGAGGCTAAAATGTTGATGCAATTTGTACAAATTTATATTTATAAAGAAAGTCTCTTTACGAATTAATAATTTGTTTGTTTTTCACAGAATCCACGGTGCAAAATCTGCAACAGCGCCCCAATCATAAAGAACTCGGAGCATCTCTTCCTAGATCTACCCAAACTAGAACCCCAGCTCCGCAAATTCTACGACAAATCCTCCTCGGAGGGTGACTGGACCGCAAACGCCAAGTTCATCACTTCAACATGGTTACGCGACGGCCTTAAACCGCGCTGCATCACGCGCGACCTCAAGTGGGGTACCCAGGTACCCCTAGACGGTTTTAGGGATAAAGTGTTCTACGTTTGGTTCGATGCGCCCATCGGTTACCCGTCTATTACGGCCAACTATACCGACCAGTGGGAGAAATGGTGGAAAAACCCAGAAGAGGTAATTCTCAGGCTTGAAGTCAAGGCTACCAAAAGGCCTTGAAGCTGTAAAAAGTCCATGGGTTTTAAGCCTAGCGTACAGCGACATTGCAACTGGAAGCAACTCAACTGATTAGTTACTGATTAGTTCAGCAACTAGCGGCTACTGGGAGCATCCAGCTATATCTACATTTCCAGAGCGCGCACATCGACACGGCAACTCGGTAAAGCGCAGAGTGCATTGCCCTTGCAACTGGAAGCAACTGTGCTTGCAGTTGCTGTCGATGTGCATGCACGTGATCAGATGCACGCGAGCAACTGGCAGCAACTAGTTGCAAGTACGCGTACATCGACGCAACTGACCGCAACTGGGTACAACTAGTTGCCAGAAAGTAGAACATGAGCAACTGGGATTTTTCCAGTTTCCGGTAGTTGCAAGTGCACGTACATCGACCTTTTTGAGCAACTGATCAGTTGCTCCCAGTTGCTCCCAGTTGCCGGAAACACCAGTTGCCACTAGTTCATCCAGTTGCAAGGTCGATGTACGCTAGGCTTTAGTGTTGTAGGCAAGGCTTTCACGAGGCCATCACAAGGCCCTGCAAGTCCTCACAACTCCATGGGTCTCAGTGTTGTAGTCGAGGCTTTCTCAATGACACAAAATAGGAGGGAATAGGGCTGTAAATACATTTTGCTTAATCAGTAGATGTCTGTGGGCTTACAAAGCCCCTCTCGCCAACAACCTTTGACATGTGTTCCCAGAATTCAAAGCAAAACCCTGTGTCGTTCGTTTTGCATCTTCTAGGGGCTTCCCCCGATGTAAGCTCTTTGTTACACGGTGTAAGCATCTCGAACACCCCTGTAGTGATCAATGCACTTATCGCGCGGCCATTTTTGTTCCGTCAACCTCACAGGTCCAAATGTACAACTTCATGGCAAAGGACAACGTTCCGTTCCACAGTGTAGTGTTTCCATGCACCTTGATAGGTGCAGACGACAACTACACCATGGTCAACCATTTGGTTGCCACAGGTAAGAGCTTTGAACATAAACATTTCTTGGAGAGATTGGAGAAAATACAAACGATGTACTGAATGAATAATTTTTCACGTGTAGGTGTCTAAAAAAAATGTTTGGAAAAACACTCGGAAATTTCAGTATCGTGAACATTTTTTACATTGAAGTAATTGTCTTTTAGTTATAACAGGAATCGCGCTGTTTCACTTCTATACCAGAACTCGAAATTGGACTGACATGACTAAAGTTGGCTTTTCCAACTAAACTCTTCAAAAAAAGTTCGGAAAGTCAAGTTTGACTGACGATTTCTCTCTTGTTACTAAATCATTTCCCTTGAATTTGGTATCATTGGAAAGCCCTGTTATTCCTCTTTACAGTGATGTGTCATTTGTTATGATTAATCAATTTGGGGATGTGCAGTATAGCTGAATACAGGGGCGGGTGGAAAGTGAAATGTCACAAAATTCACTGCTATTGTCATTCATTGCATTCCCCTTTTGCTTGGAGGATGGGAATGTGTCAATGCACTTTTTGACAATAGCAATGCATTTTGTGGCATTTCACTTTACACCTGCCCCCGTATTCAGCTGTGCTGCACATCCCCCCCCCCCCCCCCTAACCCCCAATTGCTTAATCATAACAAATGACACATCATCGTAAAGAGGAATAACAGGGCTTTCCAATGATATAAAATTCAAGGAAGATTATTTTGCAACAAGAGAGAAATCGTCAGTCAAACTTGACTTTCCGAACTTTTTTTGAGGAGTTTATATTTCATAGTGCTAAGCATAATTTCTACTCACATTGGAACCTCCATGCAAAATATCCAAATGCACAGGATCATATTTCGACTAAAAAAAAGACTATTAATGACCCATTTTTGAACTGACATTGAAACGACCCAATTGCGAGTAGACTGGTTTCCACTCCACATATTCCACATACAATGAATGAATCTCATATTCATGTGAAATATGTGGAGCGGAAACCAGTCTAAATGACGAGCTGACAAAACGTTTTTATAGGTGAGAATAAATCCATGTAGTGCCTACTCGTGCATCCCTGTCGTGCATGACACACAGTGACGATGTAACTGCCGCCGTGTAAAGGAGTTGCATTGGAGTTGCATAATCAATTTCGTTAGCGTACATCGACCTTGCAACTGGAAGCAACTCAACTGATCAGTTGCTGTTGATGTGTGTGTAGCGCGCTCTCATCGACAGCAACTGATAAGTTGTGCAACTAGCGACCTTGCAACTGGAACCAACTAATCTGATTAGTTGCTGTTGATGTGTGCCCACGTGTTCAGACGCACTCGTGCAAAAAAAGTTCGAAAAGTCAAGTTTGACTGACGATTTCTCTCTTGTTGCAAAATAATTTTCCTTGAATTTTATATTATTGGAAAGCCCCGTTATTTCTCTTCACGATGATGTGTCATTTGATATGATTAAGCAATTGGGGGGATGTGCAGCACAGCTGAATACGGGGGCTGGATGTCACAAAATGCATTGCTATTGTCAAAAAGTGCATTGACACATTCCCATCCTCCAAGCAAAAGGGGAATGCACTGCATGACAATAGCAGTGAATTTTGTGACATTTCACTTTCCACCCACCCTGTATTCCGCCATACTGCACATCCCCCAATTGATTAATCATAACAAATGACACATCAATGTAAAGAGGAATAACAGGGCTTTCCAATGATACCAAATTCAAGGGAAATGATTTAGTAACAAGAGAGAAATCGTCAGTCAAACTTGACTTTCCGAAAAAATGTTGAGGAGTTTAGTTGCCAGAAAGTAGAACATGAGCAACTTGCGACAACTGGGATGTTTCTAGTTGCCAGTAGTTGCAAGTGCGCATACATCAACCTTTTTAAGCAACTGATCAGTAGCTCCCAGTTGCCGCGAGTTGCTTCTAGTTGCCGGAAACATCAGTTGCCACTAGTTGCAAGGTTGATGTATTCTAGGCTTAACAATTTTTGTTGTCCAAAAAAATGCTTTGGCATCTTAAACTTCCCCTTTCAGAATACCTAAACTACGAAGACGGCAAGTTCTCCAAGAGTCGCGGCATCGGCGTGTTTGGCGACATGGCGCAAGAGACGGGAATCCCCAGCGATATCTGGCGTTTCTATCTGCTCTACGTCCGGCCTGAGACCATGGACAGCACATTCAGCTGGGCGGACCTTATGCTGAAGAACAACACGGAACTGTTGAACAATCTTGGCAACTTCATTAACAGGCAAGTCACAAATTTAATCATTTTTGTACCGGGCAACAAAAGAAATGCGAAAAAATAGGTAATTTTTTTACGGAGCAAGTCCAGATCACATTTTTGCGTCACTCATTTTTCCCATGGGTGTCGAGTTTTGATAACATTTCATGTGTCATATTTTTCTCATTACCAATCTGAAAATTGGCGTTCTCAATCCGTATATATTCAAGGATATCGTCCAAAAAAACACCGATGTTTTGTAAACTAATTTATCTGGTTCCATGAAGCAGTGCAGTAATTACACCAACCTTTTTGCTTCCACATCCAAATTGGAGGTTGCAAATTTTCCGTTTTTTTCCCATGGATAGTATTTTGGGGAGGTATTTTATATGATTTTTTGGGTTTTAAATGTTTGAATGTTTGATTCGTAAATTATTTAATAGTAAATAATAATAATAATTAAACTTATATAGCGCATATTTCATATATGTTTATGCGCTTTACAGAATAAAAAAAATTACGCAAGGCCTAATTTGAATGAATTTTTAGCACTGAATCGCTTAGAACGCAGTTAACCAAAAACCTGTTTCGTCACAGGTGCCTGATGTTCCTCGAGAAGTACTTTGACAGCGTCATTCCAGAAATGACCTTGGAGCCTGAGGATCAACGCCTACTGGCGCTCATTACCCGCGAACTTCGTGAGTACAAACAGCTCCTGGAGAAGTCAAAGATACGTGACGCATTGCGACACATTCTGAACATCTCGCGTCTTGGAAACCAGCACATACAGGCCAGCCAGCCGTGGATCTTGGTGAAAGGAGGCGACAAGGAGAAGTGAGTGTTGTCCCCCACCCCTGGGGTTGTCCCTACTCCTAGGGGATGTCCCCACCCTGGGGGCCAAGTCCCCATCCTGGGGGCCAAGTCCCCACCCTGGGAGCCAAGTCATGGAATAGGTATGAGCACAGTATTTGTATAAAAGCTGCAGTCAAATTTACAAACAGACATGTCGTGGTACATGTATTATAGTCTTGATAATATTTGAGAAAATTAAAATGTCCAAATACAGCAATTTGATCAACTGTTTACTCGTTGCTAGAGAATATTTTCCTATTTTTTTGAAAATGATGGGTTTTTTTTTCAGTTTGAGATGAATATTTCGCAATTTGTGTAATATGAAAGGCAAAATGTTCAGGGTCTATAATCTCTACCAACTTGAATTTTACCAAAAATCTGATTTTTCTAATGACTTTTAATGGTTCGGATCTCAAAAGAAATCTCAAAAGTGCCACTCCTGCATTTAGAAGATCGCTCTAGTTTATTGAATCGTTCATTATTTTTTTGGGAATACAAAAGGAAAAGATGTTGTTCGATTCACGGGGCCATACATGTATACTGTTTATATGCAGAGGGTAATCATTCTCAAGGCTCGTCTACACGAGCCAACATTTGTTGGCCAACAAGGTCCAACATCTGTCTGACGATGTCGGCCGACCAAAAGTTGGATGGTGTGGACGTCACTCCAGACAACGCCCAACATCATCCAACTAGTTGGCCCATGTCGGAACATGTTTCTATCGCCAGACTTTGTTGGAGCTTGATGGAAAAATGGGCCAATAGCAGATTAGAACGCCTGTCACGTTACAGGCAGCAACCAACTGCGGTCAAGATATGTTGGAACATGTTGGTTCGCACGGTCGAGCACATCCATGTACCGCCCAACAAGTTCCAACTTCATGTTGGTCCTTATTGGCCAACAAATGTTTGGTTCGTGTAGACGCGTGCCTTCAGAAGCTCAATATTTACCCCAAAAAAGTCAATTAAAAGTGTCACGACGTAAGGGAGAGACACTGTCCCATTTTCATGGAATGACCCATGTGTATAATTCTATAGTAGCCACCCCCAACCCTAAGGGGCCATCGAAAGTTGTCAACATTGTCACCGAACTACAAAGCGTAGGAAGGGGGTGGGGATGGGTCAAGGGCTGCGTACGACTTTACATGCGCTGTAAAATGTTGACATTTCATGGTAGTGACAAAAAATGTTGATTTCGAAAAGTAGTATTTCGGGGGAAGGGATCGGAGGGGTCTTGAAAAATACTATGCTCTGTACAATCGTGAAAATGTTGCCAACTTTGGACGGCCACTAACTCGGAACAGGGACTAGCACGTTTCATTCACCCTTCCAATTCCCTAGTGCAAGGAATTCAAAACTGTCGTTCACAGTGCAACTTTGACAAAACGATCACCTGATCTCATTACAGAGCACGAGCAGGCACTGTGATTGGTCTATGCTCCAACATATCATGCCTGGTATCCACCATGCTGGTTCCCTACATGCCAGACACCAGCCGTACCATTCAGGAGCAGCTCAATGCGCCGCCGGAGTGCAACGTCATAACCGAGAATTTTGTGTGCTATTTGGAGGCCGGTCACAAGATTGGCACGGTGAGTGTCTATTTTCTCAAACTACAGCATTTCAGAAATATTTATATGTTGTGAATTTTGGATTGTATTTTTTTTCAAATAACTGTTTTCACCTATTCCTGTGACAAGGTGTCTTTGTCATGCAGATACAATTGTCTAATTATACACAAAATCATTCAAGCGGAATGCATACCCTCAATAAAATATCTGCCTACACCCCACAATATCCCTAAAGCCTAGCGTACATCAACCTTGCAACTGGGAGCAACTCATCTTATCAGTTGCTGGTGATGTGAGCGTAGTGCGCACATTGACAGCAATTGATCAGTTGTGCAACTAGTGGCAACTGGGAGTATCCAGCCTTGTCTGCATTTCTAGAGCGCGCACATCGACACGACAACTCGGTAAAGCCTAGCGTACATGTATATTGACCTTGCAACTGGAAGCAACTGTTGCTTCCAGTTGCTGTTGAAGCGCGACCATGCAATCAGATGCACTCGAACAACTGACAGCAACTAGTTGCAAGTACGCGTACATCAACCTTTTTATAAAGCAACTGATCAGTTGCTCCCAGTTGCCACGAGATGCTTCTAATTGCCGGAAACGGCAGTTGCCACTAGTTGCTTCCAGTTGCTGTTGAAGCGCGACCATGTGATCAGATGCACTCGAACAACTGACAGCAACTATACTCTCCAACAAAAGTAACTGTGCATGGTAAAAATTGCTGTATTTATCAAGAAGGTGGAAAATAAACACCAAATTCACAGACAATATTCTCTGACATTGTTAGAAAAAGGTTATGCACTCAAAACCTGCTCATGGCATAGTGCAGGACTTAGGCATGCCTGGGTGTTGATTTCACAATAGGGGTCCTACAGGTTGTTATGTAACAGAATTTCATAAAGTTCAGGTCTCGTTAGCAAGCCGTATAAAAGGACTACCCAAAAGTCAATATTCTCTTTCATGCGCGTGTCACTGGCTCCATGAGGCGAAGATGCACAGCAGTGATTAATGCACAAGGGGGACACACTCGATACTGACTTTGTGACTTCAATATTGGCAAGTCAGTTTTCAGCAACCTCTGAGAACACGAAGAACACATTTTGTACATTTCAAGTTCGGTTAACCATTTGAAAGATTTCATGGACTTTCATTAACAGTTTATTCCAGCGAGTTATCTGACATGGCTGAAAAAATACAGCAATTTTTATCATGCACAGTTTCTTTTGTTGGAGAGTATAGTTGCAAGTATGCGTACATCAACCTTTTATAAAGCAACTGATTAGTTGCTCCCAGTTGCCACGAGATGCTTCTATTTGCCGGAAACAGTAGTTGCCACTAGATGCTTCCAGTTGCAAGGTCGATGTACGCTAGGCTTAACTTAGTGTGAGTAGTGTAAATGTTTGGTCACTAGCCAACTGGACTAGTAAACCCAACTCTTGACTTGTCCACAATTTTTTGACAAGGCCATGTGTTTTAGTACAATTTTACAAATGTTTACTGCTCATAAGGGTGATAGTATATAAATATTGACTGCAATGAGGGGCATGGTTAAGATTATAGGTCCTCGGTGATCTCGAATCCATGACTATGCCCAGAGGCGGAAGTGTCTTCCACCTAAACAACAAGATACATAGGTGGGTGGCGCCTTTGGCAGCCGACGTCCAGAGACACCGGGGAATCCCCTAACTCTTCACGAAAGAATGCTCTGGGATCTTTTAAGTGCGTTACACAACACACTGGACCAACGGCTTTACTTCCCTTCCAAAGGGAAGCGTGTTTACGTGCCTTGCTCAAGGGTACAGATACCCCAGCCCGGTATCGAACCCGCAACCCCAAGTTTTCACCCGAGTATTGCGAACCACTCGGCCACGGTACCCCACACAAAATTACTTTCACTTTCACACAGATTTACTTTTGAACTATTTTGTGTATGCATTACCTTAGATTGGTTCCCGATCCCTATAGATTGGTTCGCTTATTGCGAAAATATAGGGATCGGTAAAGGGCAGCCATGACGGGCAGAATTCTGCCCGTCACATGGTTATTATTATTATATTTGTTTTGGTAAGTGTGCATATTTTGCATTCACATTTGTAACCCGGCCGTGCGGGCGAACATATCCAATTATGTAAATAAAGTGCATTGCCTAAAGCAAAGGGCTCCACCAATTTTAAAATATATAACATACAATGCGCACGCCCAAAGACGACCAATCACAGATCAAGATGAAGCGCCCTCTACCTGTCCTTATATTCTCCTATGTGGAATATGTGGACGGGAACCAGTCTAGCATTACCATAGTCAACTAATACAGAATGGCTTATGATGTTTGCGGCCAAACTTTTGACGATCAAACAAATCTGGTGCACCCTCAATACCATCCTGAGATCTCAGGGAATTTCTACTCTGCAAAGCGACGCGACAATACCCTGAGGAAATACACGCAAATCTGTGGAGCGAGCCGGCTGTTGTCTTGAGCCAACTCACGCCCGAGTCATTTTGATGTAATTTAATCAATTCGGTCATGTTATGCCGAAAAGAAACAATTTCTATACTTTCCAGAAATTGTATTGGGTTCCGTTCCTTATGACTGTCCCATTCCTACCAAACTTTCAAACGACGAACCTTATTTACTCCGCAGTTTTTCAAATTAATAACAGGGATGCATGCTGACGAATGTAATCGAACGGATTCTCCAATATGCTTTAAATAGCAGCCAATCGCCGACGCGGACAACGGCCAGCATTACCGAGTACATGTATCACATGCATGCACGGTGTTTACAATCTGCGCGTGTTACATTTGAATGCCTGCAATCGTGCTGCACAATGCACTGCAAGCGTCCTGATTGGTCCAGCAGAGGCGACAAGATTTCTGTCGCTAGTCCCACCGCCAAATGGGGCCTTTTTCAACAGGGCCACTGTACGCAGGAGTTAGGGAGTGCGTTAAAGGGGCACTGTTGCAAGAGGATGCCGCAATACCTGACAGGTTGGACTAAAATTTGGAAAAAAAAAAATCCTCTATTTCTTTTTTACAAAAATTTAAATCCGAACACGACTTGAGACATTTGTTTTGATGATTTATCTTTAATATTTCTCCTATTTCTAACATCTTTGATATTTTGTTTAATCCTTCAGCCAAAGCCCTTGTTTGAAAAACTTGAAAAGCCGTTCATCGACAGTCTCAAGAAAAGATTCTCGGGTCAACAAACGAAGGTATGTGTTATCAGATGTTTTCTCCCCTTCCTTTGTATCATTTGCAAGATAAAACATTTTACAGATTCGTGGAATAAAGAGTGTAACATATCTAAGGAAGAATGTTGGTAAACTAGCCTAAAGAGATTTTAGCTACTTAGATGCATCAATGCTTCAGAAAACCTTGAAAATATATGGATTTTGTGTACAAGCGAATGTTAAAAAAGTCCCGTGCACCTTTAATTGAATTCTCATAATTGTTTATTTGTCAATTTCCAGCATGAAATACCTTTTGGATGGAAATAAATTCATGTGGTGTTTGTTACCATTGCTATCAACACTTTGAGTAAGGTTTTTCTTGTCAACTCATGAAAAACAAAATTGGGTCATTGCAAATGATACAATAGGCCTTGACTTATGAAGCTTCAGTAAGTGCAGAATGTTTAGGAAGGAAACAAACTTTAATAGGGGTGACAAAAATTGAAAGATTTCTCAGAAAACACTTAAATTGTTTTTCAGCCAGTCTCATGTTTTCCACGTAAGGTCTGAAGCAACGGTCAGCTTCTAAATTCTTTCCGTCTTAACATTTTCGTTTAGAACAGTTATATTCTCCGCTATATTTTTTCAAGTGTAGTTTTTCACTAAACACGAAATTGACCATCACCACCACCATCATCATCATCCTTGTTTATTTTATACTGGACTCGCTTCCAGCACGCTGGGTTGGTCCAGTCTAGCTTGTCTAACACCAGTCTTCCAGGCTGACCTGTCACATGGATCCACCCCAGACAGGCCTCTCACACCTCTCTGTCCTCCTTAATGCATTCATTTCAAGATTTCTTTGGTCTGCCAGCACCCTTGCTCCCATCAACGTGGATATCACAGACTTTGTTGATCCAACCGCTTCAGCATTCCACGTGCCCATACCATCTCAACCTTCGTTTTCTTAGCACGACTTCAAGGTCTGCAATACCGAGTTTCGAGAGGTGATCATCGTACCTCTCATCATCATTATCAGGCCCAACGTTACATATCCACCGGACCACTGATTGAGATATTTAATCAGCCATATATAACTTGATATAACCGACATGCAACTTCTCAGCTGATCCGCTGATTTCCTCTTTTTTTGTATCCTCATCTGTCCCGTTAACAATTTAAAAAACACTGTACAAAGTTGGAGATTTTTTGCATTTTCATCTTCTTTTTGTAATGACACAGCTGCATGCCCGATATAAAATTTCTTGTTAACATACTGTCTTTTTTTTGTTTTGTTTAGGGCGCTGAACCTGTCAAACGATTGACTGATGAAGTTGCTAAGCAGGTTAGTCTAGTCCCATGTGATTTTTTTTCCAGTACGTTACACTACATTTATATATACTGAGCATCAAAAGGAACTTACCAAGATTTTTTTTCTTTTTCTTTGACTGATGACAGCTATTCCTAATTGTCAATTTCACCAATTGGTAACCCGAAATAGACCGATCCAGTAAGCTCTGCCCATTTAACAATTGCCTAGCAACATGCCACACATGTGAGGCACGTGTGCAGTAGAGTCGCTTGGCCGCGCCGTGCGTCAGCGTGTATTGAAACATGCACACAGAAACTGCACGCTCGAAGGCGAAATGTGCTAGTATCCAGTCGTGTGCGTGCACGTACAACATGCCTGCATTGAACAAAAACAACTCGCACACACATATAGAATGCAGTGAATGCACAACGACAAGCTAATTTTGGTGAGTTTTACCGATTTACACAAAAACACATTTATGAATGGATTAAATTCAAGTTTGGCCCGCGCATTGCTGACGAGCCTGTGCCTTTAAAAAGTTAGGTTTGGCCAGTCTTATAGAATCCGTTTTAAGCCGGCTAGGGTCCTCTGCGCTGATAAAAATGATGTTTATGGTGTTTTTGCGTCACTCGTGCTGCAGTTTCCCGTAGCTCTGTGCACAAAATTTTGGGGGACTCAGCTAGCCAAAGTGGCGATCTACTTTTTGGCAACCTGAGGCTGTGAATGGTCAATTTAAAAAATGGGCGGAGCTTACTGAATCGGTCTATTGAGCATGACATGCTTGAGTGTCTCTCTATTTGTGAACTGCCCAATTTGTCCTTTCTGCTGAAAGCAAACCTTGGTGTAGAGATTTGCATTATTTCATTTGCCTTCACCTGTTCAGAAAAACAGTTCATATTGAACATACCGCGCCTGACTAATGAATAACGCCTCCGTGCAATAAGGATGCTTGAGAGTGGTGACATGCAGCGTGGTAGCACAACGCCTTGGTTGCTCCCAAGGTACCATATGTAACCTTGCAAGACGATACAGAGACACAAACACTAGCTGATCGCCAACGGTCAAAAAAGTTTAGTTGGTAAAAAAAATGCAACCCAAAATAACGATATCTTCACAGATTTTGAACCAGTGTACACTAGGCTTGGGCGACTCCAGCATTTTCGGAGTCGACTCAGATTCCAAAAAAGAATTTCGATTCCATTCTGAATTTTTCGCGGGAAAACATTCAAAATACTGAGCATGCTTAATAGGTAAATGAGCGTGTTTATGTACATGGGTACATGTACATCGACGATACTACTTATTGTGCCGAAGATGACCTAATTATTGGCACAGAGTGGCACTAAACGTGACATGATGCCGGCCAGTACCATGTACACACTTTCTTAATAATGTAGATATGATCAGAGGCTAAATATTCTTACAAACGTTTTGCCATCGGAATTGCTAGGTAATTTGAATGAAAGGGAATCGATTTCTACTGGAAATGTTTTCATACGTGTGAATAACCGTTATCGGCCTCCATACGCGTAGCATCAAAACGGATACCGGTTATGCTTTCTCCGTGATGGATTAATAAGTTTTATGCATTTTGTTTCTTTGTGATGTATCTTCCTTGAATACCAATCGAATTTAATGAGTCATGCCCACGTGAAAGTGAGGAAAATCAGTTGAAAACAAAGCCGAGCAGATTTAGCAGATAATTGTATGCACGTAGTCACACTGTGCGAAACCTAGTTCAGTAAGCGCATCAACGTGAACGGTTAGCATTATCATATCCGTATTCGTAACCGTATTCGATCGTCACCTTGCGAAACCTCCCTATTATCTTACAGAAAGTACCGTCTTCGAAAGAAAGAAATTTATGCGGTGTTTGTTACCATTGCTATCAACATTTTAATGTTTTTCTGGTCAACTCAAGAAGTAAAATTGTTTTTTGTTTCTGTTTCATCTTTCTAGGGTGACGTCGTGCGCAAACTGAAAACTGAAAAAGCCGACAAGTCCAAGATAGACGCTGAAGTGGCCAAACTCTTAACACTAAAGGATCAGTTAAATATCGCCTCGGGGCAGACTCCGGCTACGAAAGAATCCTCGAAAGCAAAGAAAGGAGGCAAGAAGTAGAGTCGCTCAGTATTTATGCATGTCTACACTTTAAATTTTCATGCTCGTACGTAGTGGCGACGTAAATTATTTACTCTAAAAAAAATATTCTGAGAGTAGTACATACTTGCAGCTGATAGTTCTCTTAAAAATATGCACTGCACTGACATAACAGGCTTTTTTTCTCTCTTATTTTTTAACCATTGACGTCAGAGGACATGTATAAGCACATTCTGGCAATGTATAGTCACAAGGGCAGTTGACGAGTTAAAATGTCAGCTTTGCCGCTCTTTTGCACGGTTGACGTGTAAACACGTCCAATGGCCACCATTCATTTGTACACACCATGTTTTGAACTTGATGGCTGTGGATGGCCTGTCAGTGTAGCAAATCTCGCTCTGTGGCCGCCACCTCGGAGTGTTGCAAAGTATGATCTTTTGGTGAGAAGATTCATAAAATGAATGTAGAAATGACTCAAGAGTCGGTCTTAACTTTTGGCCAATCACATTTGCCTTTTTTTAAAAATGTGTATTTTTTGCAAAAACAATTAATCCTGGCGTCAACTGATTAATCACTCATCACTCTTAACTTTTCTGTCCAAAATGTTTCAAACTACACAAGTTCCCCTTTCATGCTTTAAGGCCTTGTGAAAGCTTGACCCAGATTTACCAGGGGCAAACCCAGACTGTCTGGCAGGCCTCCATATGTTTGTGTACAAATCCCATGTTGTTTTTATACAAAACAAATGGCATTCATTCCAGGGGCTCTTACCACAAAAAATCAATCATCCTGTCATTGTTCAAGGTAAAACACTTTCACTGTGTTTACACTATTACAACTACAAAACTGAACATTTGCCGCGTTTACATTACACTTTGCAGGGATGCCAGTCTTCCGGCTATTGCCGGAATTCCGGCTTTTTCTTATTTTGGAAAAAGAAATCCGGCAAAGCCTTTTTTCCAGGCCGGAAAAATAAACGGCCGGAAATATTATTTTCAACTATTCAAGTCCAAAAAAACGTGGAAAATTTTCAACGATACATGTCCGGATATGCCATATATGTACAGCCTATGTACATGATTTGCACACATGCAGTATGTCTGTATCCCGGCCATAATCATTCACGGCTAAAGTACCACGAAACCAAACTATTGATCAGAAGTACATATAGAGGGCGCTGTATCCATACAACAGTGGTTGCATTGCACACTGTCAATGTACATGACATCATACTGTACAGTGTGCTGCAGGCAAGCACAGACACGTACGTACATACATGCAGTTATGATAGTGGATTTGTTTTCCGGCCCTGAAGGTAAGAGCCACTGCAGGGCATCCCTGACTTTGATTTGGCTTCAACCTGTCTTTACAAACTGCAAAAAAAGGCGTTTCTTATTACCCATTCTAACCCATAAAATCATACAGAACCTATATCTTCTATGAACAAAAATCACAAGAAAAAAAAAACCTTATTGTGCCTACCTTAAACATAATATTTCTGTTCATAACTTTTTTTTAACCGACCCCCTCTTCTCGAACATTAAAAAAGTGACTCACACTTTCTATCCACACTCTTGTTTGTATCCACAATTACCTGCTTTTAAATTCAGACATTCTAAGCATTTAACCAGTAAATGTATAGTTGTTGAAAAGGTGTGCTAACTGTAAAAATGTGCAAGGGTGTATAAAAATAAATAATACTATCCCACCCTAATAATATTCCAGCTAAAAATATTTACATAAAGCAAAGATGTTACCACCTACCCACCATAAATTGTTTTGATAAATAGGAAACATGGCTATTTTTTTTTATGGTCAAAGTTAAACTTGGATCATACAAACCAAAGATCAAAAACTGTTTGACAAATATTTGGCCGAAATATATTCGTGCAGAGAATAAGCTTTTAATGCGGTATTGTGAACGTAATTATTTCTTGTAATTGATATTACTTGTGCTTAGCACAAACATTGTTTTAATCAAGATTTATTGTTATTATAATATATTAAAATGAAGCTTTTGCGGATACCGTGCGTTTCTGATACTGTGCAGTGTGCAGCACAGAGCCCCAATATGATGTGCGCCCTACTGGGAGTACCAAAACACATGCGCTTAGTGCATTGAGTGAGTGCGTTGCACGTATGTGCAACGTACACGTGAGTACGGTATCAAAAAATACTGTACGTCAGTAACAAAAGCGCATGGAGTTGTAAATGTAGAAAATTAATTAATTTTTTCGGCACCGAACAGACGAAAAGTTTGCAAAAATGTTACAAAACAAAGAAGCTAAGCTTCATGAAAATACGAATGAAGGCTCGTTCAGTATTTTCATGACTTGTGCGGTATGTTCTCATATCACCATCAAAGCCATCCAATGTTATGCATATACTTTCCATTGTCAGTCTGTTTTCAATACTGGAGAGACCTTTTCCTCCAGGATTATATCCCTGTACAATGTCATTCATCTTCTCTCAAAACAAAAGAAATATCTAGGAGATAACTTCAGTTAAAGAACTGCAACGAATAGTGCCACAACATACCTTCCTGAAAGCCCTGTGTGCAAATTTCCAATATACCGTATGTAACAAGGACACCAACAAATGTCACAAAGTATGTGTCCTATGTTACATACGTTAAATAGAAAATTTGTACACAGGGTTTTCAGAAGGTATGTTGTTGCACTATTTGTTGCTGAAGTTATCTCCTTAGAAATGTCTTAAGATATTTCGTTTGTTTTGAGAGAAGATAACTGGCATTGCACAGAGGTATGATCCTGGTGAAAAAGTCTCTCCAGTATTGAAAACAGATTTTTGTGTATTTCTGAGCTACCGGTATTTCGCAAATTAATTTTAGCAGATCTACAAAATAATAAAATTGCCTTTAAAATTTACATCGTAAATGTATAATATATAACGCCAACTGAGCACAGCTCGTATGTCTTTAAAGGTAGAGTATATCATTTGCAGTGACCCCAATTTTTTTCATGAGTTGACAAGAAATGTTACTAAAAGAGTTAATTACAATGGTACCAAACATCACATGCATTTATTTCTGTCCAAAATGGTATTTTGTGTGAGAGGTTAACAACTGAAGGTGGTTTTCTAAAATACTTTTTTACCATTCAACTCGACACAAAAGCAATGAATGGATTTTCAAGTTTTCTGAAAATACTGCCTCATATTGGCTTAAAGTTCTGCACGGTAGTTTTATCAATATGAGCTTTTAATCACGAATGGAAATATTGCCCTTTGTAACAGTTTAACAGTCATGTAGTCTACCTTTAAAGTGCAACTTTTAAAAAGTACATTTTTGCTGCTTTATAAGTCGCTAGTTTGTGAATCAATGATAAAAAATATTAAACTGTTAAATTTTGATCATTTTGTGTTAATTTGCATGAAAAAGCAAAACATTGTACAATGTATCAGTGTAACGTAGTGCATGTACTTCAAGTACATGTGTAATGACAGTTTTGTCTCATTTGCTTGCCATACGGTCAGAAAAAGAAAATATGTTTAGCGTAAGTTGAACTCTCCCAAAATGACGCGGTGATGCAGCTTTTTTTGGGGTATTTTTTTCATATACATTGAACACGGATTTGGGTAAATTTATATATTGGAATCGATAGCTTATTCAATTCTAAGATATACTTCCCACTGACACTTCCGTCGCAAATGTTGCATTTCTGAGATAAATAAATGATAAAATTACTGCATAAAGTAATGCACAAAATGACGCGGCGAGCGGTCTTTGCGTAAGCGCAAAAACAGAGGGCGCTGCGCGCGCGAATAGTTATCTTGTGCACTTACTGAAGGCAATTTTTGAAGAAGAAAACGTAATTTTTCTACAGAAAAGCAACATTTGCGACAAAAGTGCAAGTGGGAAGTATATCTTAAAATTACATTATGTGTTGATTCCAGGAGGTAATTTCCTTAAAATCTTTGTTCAATGTATACGAAAAAAATACTTTTTTCTTTTTTTTAAAGTGGATTCCAAAGAATAAAGTCAAGTTGACATGAAGCCAACAGGCATGTTTTTTAAATCGAAACACTAAAAAAACAAAAACAAAAAAAACCTTTGACGCGCAGGGCTGAAAGTGACACATGCACTAACGCTAAACAGATTTTTTTTTTTTGGCCTAGTCTTCCTGCATGGAAGTAAAATATAGTACCCAGTAAATTAAAAGGAGCTTGTCCAGATTTTTTTCTCCAGAAAATGGATTTCGTTTTAACCTAACAATCATATAAATTACCTCCCCAAGTCACTGTCAATGGGAAGAAAACAGGATATTTACAATCTCCAATTTGGATGTGGAAGCAAAAAGGTTGGTGTAATCACTGCACTGCTTTTATATAACCGGATAAATTGGTTTACAAACCATGGGTGATTTTTTTTTTACGGTATTCTTGAAAATATATGGATTGAGGGTGCAAAGTTTGAGAATTGTAATGAGAAAAATACAACAACTGATATGGTTATCAAAATCTCAACACCCATGGGAAAATGGGGGGAGGGGGAGGGATGTGATCTGGACACGCTCCTTTATCCTTCCTGCCTAATGTCTAGTACACAGTTAATGCATAGTTCCGACCAATCACAACAGAGCTAGCAGACATCACCCACATAGGTCAAAGTGCACTGTCTCACAACAACATCACATGTTGATGTTCTGCCCCATACAATTTGTACAGTGTTGTATGCGATGATCCGGGTGAATTTTTGGTTTCAAGGCCGGTCGTTTCGTTGTTCAAAGGTACGAAAGCATGTATGTCATGATATGACATATCCCTGTATTACTGGCCCTTTACTCGGTGTGTTCTAAGATAACTGTCGACCCTGAAACATGAATACCTTTGAGTTTTCTCCAATGAATCTGTGCTTTCCGTTGAAAGTCCCATTGCTTTGTGCGCTATGTGTCGCCATTTTGACGATAGCGTGTGAGCCATAGCAACAATATCCAAGGGGGCGGGGCTAACTCGGAACTATGCATTGTGCAGTGGTTAAAAAACAAATAAAAGGTGTTTTGTGTAATATGGTTGAAAATGTGTCTAAAAATCGGACTGACAAGTGTTACGCTTTAGAAGCCTAAATTTTCTTTCATTCGAGCACTAAGTATTATAAACCTTTAAATTAAAATGAAACTAAATTTAAAAACTGTGTCTAGAATTATTGTTTTCCCATTGTCAAGAATGTGCCTCGTTTCTTGCTGTACTATTACAAGAATTGGGTAATTCCCTAAATTAGGGGTCCAAAACTGTTGGTGTCCCAGTTACGTACAACACTGTCTGCTTCAAAAATCACCACTCATGACCACAAATTCCCAGTAATGGACTGTGGCCTGTGATTATAGGGGGCAGCATAATTTTTCCTAATATTTTGTTCCCTGATTCCTGAAAAATATTGAAAACAAAATACCATAAAGGCTTATAATTTGTTCCATGGTATTGAGTAGGAGTTTGGTGTCCCGGGTTACGTACGCCAATGAAAATTTGCTGTAGAATGAGTTTGCATTAATCTTGGTGCCATACCTACACACAAACATTAAATTTGAGTTGCATTTGTTGAAATAAAAATAATTATTTTCTACTGGGAAACCACTTTCGATCACTAAAAACACTTTGAAATCTTAAAAAGCATGTCACACTTTTGGACCCCTAATTTAGGGAATTACCCATTTAGCTGTTTGCGTGCAAAATTTCCATAATAGCTTGTGCCTTTCAATACTTCACTTTCCTGCAATTTTAAAGAAAATCTGAATCATAACTTGTGGCCAAAAATTATAAATTTCATCAGGGGTTTTATATCCAATTTTGGCACTCTTCCAAGCTAATTTCTTTTTTCTCAAAATCCGCAATTTAAAAAATTGTGTTTTTATTCCCGGGGTTAGCAGTCGTACCAACATCAAGCAATGTCATCTATGGGTTCTAAGAAACAATTCCTACAATTTTGAAGCAAATCTTAATTGTTTTTTTCTTCAAAATTTGGCAAAAATTTGAAAATGTCAAATTACTCCTAACGAATATTTACAAATGTAGCCCGTTTGGAACCTATTTCGGCAGTTATCTAAGCTAATTTCGTTGAAAATGGCAAGTTGGGAAAAAAAACTTGAACATTTTCCTCAATTTCATATTTCATTGTCTGAGCGAGCAGTCAAGGTCAAATTCAAGGAATATCATCTATTGGTTCTAGGCAATATTTCCTGCACTTTTGAAGAAAAGTGTAAAATGTTTGGCCAAAAATGCAAATTTATTTTTCAAAAAATGGCCGAAAAATGATCCCGTTTGGAACCTATTTCGGCAGTTTTTCAAGCCAATTCATCATGAAAATGAAAAATTTTGCCAAAAATTCCACGTTTTTTTGTCCAAAATTTCAATTTTCAGATTAAAAAAAATATATCATCTATGGGTTTTAAGCAAACATTCCTGAAAATGTTGGCAACAAATGACTTTTTGGAAGTGACAAATTTATACATTTTTTATTCAATTGGAAAATATGTCATGCACGAATACAACATTATTTTACATTTCTTTGACATTGGGAGAAGTCGATTTTCGACAATAAAAAAAAAATCCAAGCAGTTCCGGCAACTCCGGCTTTTACCGAATGCCTGGATCACGCATGTGGACGCATCGCACATGTTCCCGTTCATTTCCCAACATTTTTTAGGAGGACAAATGGTACCGACATTCCGTAGACACACGCAAGGTGAGTGTCTCAAGAACTATCAGACGGAGTTTGGTGGCGATTGGGCAGTGGATTATTGCGCTAGCCGAAAACGTTTCTGTCCGATCTTAAAGTTCAGTTGCCGCCATATTGGAAAAAAAAACAACATAAACCTTATCGACGTTCTCAATGCATTATGGGATTGGATGACAAAATTGCCCGGCCAAATGTGCATAAACCTATGAGGCGGACACCAACTCGGCAACTTTTTTACTCATTTTCTCGAAAACCAAAAAGAGTTCAAGAATCAACCTCCCACCACTTTATCTTTGACATGTTTGACACATATCAAACATTCTGACAAACATGTCCCGAAATAGACCCGTGAACGTGGCGTTGTATACAACGCCACGTTCTTGTGTCATTTTGAACCTAGCGAAAATCGATCCGCCCTCCATAATTCCGTATGGGTGTTGAGTACTCACCTAGAAATCTACATTTTCCCGTCCGATTGTTCAGGCTGTGTAATTTCGACGAAATTTGCCCATCGGTAAAGACCCATACGAACGTGTAGAATTAGATTTTAACCTGACGAGGGAGCCTGACATCTGACCCCGGACAGGTCATTTGCGTGCAACAGATCAACGGCTGTTTCATGTTGCAACCCCGAAAAAAAAAACTGAACAATTTACCCCCAAAAATTGAGAAATTAAAGTGGCAAGAACAAACAAATGGAAGCTCCAGGTGGAACCTAAACTTGTCAAACAAAAGCAAAATAAAGAATAATAAACTAACTTTATCATGTATATATGGTATGGATGCAAATATGGTGCTCTTGCCAGATCCTGTGGTTAGGACCGCTATCACATTCTTGTTGTCCATAAGAAGACCTATAGATTGTTTTTGTGGTGAACTCAATTGATAACCGAGTTCACCAACAAGATCAGAAAGGATCTTTTCCATCCTGGCCGTTTTACTAATTTTTCAAGGACCAGGTATTTCTGATTTAAGAAGCAGGCGTACACTAGAGCATGAATAGCAACTCGCTATCAATGTCATAGCACAAGAGGTGAAAAGTGTATTGACTGCATCTTTTAACTCAGTTATTAATACAATTTGGATATAGTGAAAAACAATTAGAATATTCTTTTATGATGAATTATATTTACAGGAAGCCAGATCCACCTATTTCTTGTGTTATATATATATATTTTATTGAAAACCAAATTAAGCACAAGAACTAATGTTGCAAAGTAAGGTGTAAATTTGCTTTGCAGGTTTTGCTTGGGAATTCCTTGTTTTTGTAAAGTATGTCCTTCTTATTTGTTCAGGAAATTAACAATAAGATTTTCTCTCGATTTCAGTCTCGCCAAATAATTTTCGCGTCGCGGCGAGTAATGCGCCCGTGCGCGGTGCGGTGAGAGAAGAAAGGACTTGAAACTTGTCTTAAACGATGTCTCTTTTAGCTGCGACAGTAAACAGCCGTCGGATCATACGAAACGGGCAGCACAATATAACGCAATGCGCATGCGTCAGTTTGGAGAAAATGGCGGCTCGCAGTAGCAACAGGACTTCATGAACTGGGGCCAGAATTTTCCTCAAATTTCGTCAAATGCAAGTTTTGACGTACAAACAGATTTCAAGACAGCTTCATATGTGAGTACTTATTACATGGGCAAAATAACATCCAGTGTGTGTAACATTTTGAACTTCGCCAGGTTCAAAATGACACAAGAACGTGGCGTTGTTTACGCCACGTTCACGGGTCTAGTCCCGAAACAGAAATGTCGCAAATGGTCTATTTCACAATAAGTGGTCATTTGGGTAAATTACAGTATAACCCATCCTGGATAACTTTATCAGTGCAAATACATGTTATAAATGATTTTATATAATGGGTAATATGAAGGACAAGCTACAGAACTATTTTTACATAATTCTACGAGTTATTCGTTTTGAATTTCTCTATTTACATGCACTTTTAACACCATTTTGGAGTCTCATTTCAAGTTTTACCGTAGTTTAAGTGGAATCATTTGTTGATGATGCATTATTGTGGTGAATTTGGTGATCAATCATGGATATATAGTGTTCAACAATATTGTAAAACTTGGGTTGGTGTAATTCGGTCGAAAAATTTTATTTTATGAACATTTCAAAATAAAGTGGATTTCCCGTTAAATAAAATATGGTAATGTCCTCTCCAGGACAAGGTATTCATGACAATGGAATAGTTTGGAAATATGTACTCACAAGTATGTTTGTATCATCTACATGACACATTTGATGGAGTAAATATGACAATTTGATCGTGGGAGAGATTTGAGTAAATATTATCAAGATATCATATTCAGGGTTGTGGAAAATCCGTTAAAAATTTGTCCTCTCCAGGACAGCAGTTAATTGTAATATAACATGTCAACCATGATTGCAATATTTTATGTTATGTTTGTAAAATTAACAGTACCATTCCTTCTAACAGGACATTGCATGGCATTACCATTTCAACATTTAGTCTGGCCATTATATTGTGATATTCTGTGTTTAACAAAATGTCCTCTCCTGCAGACAACCCATTACAAATCATTGTTTCATTGGAAAAAATAAACATGTTAATCATAATGCCACGCTCTGATATTTTAGGAACTATTAGTATACATCCTGAAGTTTTTAGATCAACCGAGTTTTTGTGAGTTGGACAAGTTTGAAATTTGACCCCCATTTGCCAGTGAGACTGAAAGTGTACACTTATTGTGAAATAGCCCAAATGCGAGAAATCTTTGTGGATTCCCTTTGTATCGGTAGAGTCCGAGTACCACGCTCGCAGCTCCGTATGCGCTAGCGCTATGCAACACATGGCGTTGGACGGATCGATTTTTGAAAATTTGTATAATGCAATGGGGGAGTCCGTGTACACGGACTCGCAGTGCAGCACACTGCCGATACGGCGTGTGTTGCATGCATAGCGCATACCGAGCTGCGAGCGTGGTACTCGGACTCTACCGATACGAAGGGAATCCCCGATGATTTCTCGCATTTGCAACATTTCTGTTTCGGGACATGTTTGTCAGAATGTTTGATATGTGTCAAAGATAAAGTGGTGGGAGGTTGATTCTTGAACTCTTTTTGGTTTTCGTGAAAATGAGTAAAAAAGTTGCCGAGTTGGTGTCCGCCTCATAGGTTTATGCACATTTGGCCGGGCAATTTTGTCATCCAATCCCATAATGCATTGAGAACGTCGATAAGGTTTATTACCTATGGGGGATACATTATCCCCCATAGTTCTAGGGGTAAACCCAATCCACATACACGCCCAGGATTCGAAACGGGTACGCCAGAGGAAAGGCGAGGAAAGAACCACTATGCCAACCGGACCGCCCTTAAGCAAATTAAATTTAAAATGATCAACGGGGGTTTTACTGCAGGTTGTTTCTTTCTTATTTGTTTGTTTGAAAGAAGAAATACAAATAAAGCAAACTAACAAAACAGACAAAGTGAGAATTTTATCAATATAAATTTCTTTATATTATTTATAACAATTTAAAACAATGTAACGGTACAATCTGGACGATTCCAAGATTTTGGGTATCAGGCTATAAATAGTTTCATTATGTAATAATGTACGACTAACTAATTTTTTGACAAAATTAAAACCTCCCAGATATAGAAGTTTAAAAATCATACACCTCGGGCGACAGACAAAAAAAGGAACATAGTTAGTCGCACGAATGTGGTCACGTGACGTCTGACTGTCACGTTCCTACATAATCATGATAATGCCGTATTCCACTCATGCTCGCGGGATAACTAATATTATCTTCAAGCAAAATTGACGCACTAATAACACGCGCACTCTGCAAGTACTACATGTACTCCGCGCATATGCGTAGGGACACAGTTATCTTGGAATACCATGGTGCATTTACCGGTACGCAGAGTGCAATATCGGAAGAGTATTATGAAACATCACACTGTTGGTTGCCATGGATCCACCAATCAAAACGACGGATTCAAGTTTGCTTGAAGATATATTAAAGGTACACACCTGCCTACTGTTTACATGATTTAGTGATGTAGCAGCATTGACAATACTTTTTTGATGGTCGTTGCAAAAAAAATTTCATCAAAATATCCCGTAATTTACTAAATAAGTGCAAAAATAACAAAAACGGTCAAAAGACGGGTTATACGCTTTACCAGCCGTTTCAACTACGCGAGAGCCTCACGACTTTGTCACAAACGATTCGCTCTTTTCCTGCTCAGGATATCTCCAATTTTCTGCTCACGATTTCACTGGACAGCCCGGACGACCGAATAGGAATTTCCGTTTTTTTGTTGAGGAGTTGGCATCATGTTTTTTTCTTCACGAACGTACGTGCACCGAAGCAACACGCCTACGTACATGTACGTGCATGTGTGCACTTTGCCGTGCATGCTGCGCGGGGCAAATTTCTACACTCAACGGTAGCCTGCCGTAGCACGCGCTCGCTCCCGTTCTCCGGACTCTCGAAACAAACAATTATGTTCGAATTTTCATACTTATGTTTAACTTTGTTTCATACCTGTATAAATAGTCTCTCTTTTGTCAATTACTTATAAATATTGGGGGGAAATCAGAGTTGAATTTGGTGCAGTTCTGCAGTAACAAACTTTTATACGGCTGGAAATACAACTAACTCACAAGACCACGTGACTTTTCGGAACCGTAATTTGTTCCGAAAAGTCACGTGACCTTGGATTTTTCAAAAGTGCTCAAAAACGGCCAAATTTGACGGCGTCTTTTCAGGATATATCTAATTTACTCTCGAATGCGCTTCAGAATAATGTATGGGTCTATTTCGAGCCCAAAATAGCCCAACAAAGAAGGTGTGTTCCTTTAAGTTATCAACATTTGAAGTTATACAGGGTGTATCAGAAAAAGTAGACACTCATAAACTTGTAGATAAAATGAAAATTGTAGTGTTTTTAGAAAATTGGCTCACAAATATTGAAATATCGGTAGACATAGGTTTCGAGTTTTCATTAACGTCGTCATCATGTTGGGAATTTCACACCTGGCTGAACAGGGGCTAGTTTTGTAAACAAAGCTAAAATTAACTTGCGCATAAAAATGGAAGATGCAAAACAGGATCAAGGAGCACGAGAGGTCAATTTGACATGTCCTTTTTTTGCTATCAGCTTATCAGAAAGTATAGCTTTACAGAAAGTGTGTACCTTGAAGGGGCATCGGGGCCATGAGGCCATTGGCCTTGGAGCCTTGGTTAATGTCAAGGCCTGGGATAGGGTATGCTGGCCAAGTTGGCCTCAGAAAGTGTATATCTTGAAGGGGCATCGAGGCCAACTCAGCAGGGCATGAGGCCAACTCAGCAGGGCATAAGGCCATTGGCTTTGGTAGCCTTGGTTAATGTCAAAGCCTGGGATTGAACCCTTTCGAACACGTGCGAATATGCCATTGTGGGCGTCAAATAATGCTGAGTCATTGTGGAAGCAATGTGCGTGCGCGTTGTGTGTGTCTTTTGTGGGCGTAACGCGGTTTAGTTCACCAATTGGAGCCTCATCATAGCGCGTTACGCGTGCTATGGACACACACAACGCGCACGCACATTGCTTCCACATTGACGCAGCATTGTTTTACTCCCAAAATGACGTCATTGCCACGAGCTCAATAGGGCATGATGGCCAAGTTGGCTTCAGAAAGTGTATCTTGAAGGGGCATCGGGGCCAACTCGGCAGGGCATGAGGCCATTGGCCTTGGTGACTTTGGTTAATGTCAAAGCCTGGATTGGTTGCATTTCTGTCACAGTTGCTAATTTTTGTTCATTATGTATTCACAGATTGGAGATGGAGCCCACAGACTGTGGAGCTTCATATTACACACTAAAAAAAATGGACGTGTTGCCATGGATACTGAAAACACAGGAGAGGTGAGTTTTTGGCCATCATTCCAATTTTATTACAGTGGAATTTCGCTATAATGAACACCAAAAAGAACATTCAGCTACAGTGAACATCGCTCATGGCTCCCAATCATTTGTTCGCGTCAAACGCCACCAAAACAAACACTTGTATGGTTCAGATACGATGACCATTTATGGTGACTTTCCACTGTATTAAAACTTGTCTAGCTTCCGGTTATAGGCATGCATGGGTAGGGCTTCCTCAAAGATGATATAGCAGCAAAAGTGCAAGATAGCCCACCCATGCGAAATCAATTCAATAAAGTGAAGTATGTAAAGGCACCATTTTAGTAATAAGCAAACTAGACGCGCCTTGTGTCTGTTTGACATGCCTCTCGTAGTGTAATCTGTGTCGCGGCGAATAGTTACAGCGGCATCCACACTTGGGATGAGAGAAAAGTCGTAAGGGCTTTATCGGGATTCAAACCTGACACCTGTGACTCACTGGGCAGAAGCTCTACCATCTGAGCTATAAGGCACAGTGGTATACTCCCTCAGATTTTCCCCAAGATCTCTGCCACACCAGGCAGATGCTCTACCAGCTGAGCCATAAGGCACAGTGGTATACTCCCTCAGATTTTCCCCAAGATCTCTGCCACACCAGGCAGATGCTCTACCAGCTGAGCCATAAGGCACAGTGGTATACTCCCTCAGATTTTCCCCAAGACCTCTGACTCACCAGACAGACACTCCACCATCTGCTGAGCTATAAGGCACAGTAGTATACTCCCTCAGGTTTCCCCCAAGACCTCTGACACACCAGGCAGATGCTCTACCAGCTGAGCTATAAGGCAAAGTGGTATACTCCCTCAGATTTTCCCCAAGACCTCTAACTCACCAGACAGACGCTCTACCAGCTGAGCTATAAGGCACAGTGGTATACTCCCTCATATTTTCCTTAAGACCTTTTACACACCAGGCAGATGCTCTACCAGCTGAGCTATAAGGCACAGTAGTACATGTATACACCCTCAGATTTTCCCCAAGACCTCTGACACACCAGGCAGATGCTCTACCAGCTGAGCTATAAGGCACAGTGGTGTACTCCCTCAGGTTTCCCCAAGACCTCTGACACACCGGGCAGATGCTCTACCAGCTGAGCTATAAGGCACAGTGGTATACTCCCTCAGGTTTTCCCTAAGACCTCTGACACACCGGGCAGACGCTCCACCAGCTGAGCTATAAGGCACAGTGGTATACTCCCTCAGGTTTTCCCCAAGACCTCTGACACACCGGGCAGATGCTCTACCAGCTGAGCTATAAGGCACAGTGGCATACTCCCTCAGGTTTTCTCCAAGACCTCTGACACACCAGGCAGATGCTCTACCAGCTGAGCTATAAGGCACAGTGGTATACTCCCTCAGGTTTTCCCTAAGACCTCTGACACACCGGGCAGACGCTCCACCATCTGAGCTATAAGGCACAGTGGTATACTCCCTCAGGTTTTCCCCAAGACCTCTGACACACCGGGCAGATGCTCCACCAGCTGAGCTATAAGGCACAGTGGTATACTCCCTCAGGTTTTCCCCAAGACCTCTGACACACCGGGCAGATGCTCCACCAGCTGAGCTATTTAAGGCACAGTGGTATACTCTGTCAGGTTTTCCCCAAGACCTCTGACACACCGGGCAGACGCTCCACCAGCTGAGCTATAAGGCACAGTAGTATACATGTACACCCTCGGATTTTTCCCAAGACCTATGACACACCAGGCAGATGCTCTACCAGCTGAACTATAAGGCAAAGTGGTATTCTCCCTCAGGTTTTCCCCAAGACCTCTGACTCACCAGACAGATGAGCTACATGTACAGGGCAGACGGTCTACCATCTGAGCTATAAGGCACAGTGGTATACTCCCTCAGGTTTTCCCCCAAGACCTCTGACTCACCAGACAGATGAGCTACAGGGCAGATGCTCTACCATCTGAGCTATAAGGCACAGTGGTATACTCCCTCAGGTTAGCCTCAAGAACCCAATTGTTCTCTTATTGTTGCATGGGACCGCAACTGAGCAAAGTAACAAACACAATATTTGGTATGGTACCTAATCACCATTGAAATGAAACAACCAAACTATGGGATGAGAAAAAAATCAGCAACCGCGAGAGTCATGTCAAACGGACATAAGGCGCATCTACCGGTAGTTTGCTTACTAAAATGGCACCTTGAATTTCTACGGAGGTCAGCCCCTGGTAGAGTAGTCTATCTTGCAGCAGGCATTTAACTTTAATAGTTTGTGTAGTATTCAATTGTTCGTATTCAAATTTATGCAAATAAATGCTTAATTTACATATTACTGCACCATTAATTAATACTGACATATTGATGTACTGTTCTTGCCTTAATCAAAATTATGCAAATCTGCTACTTATTTACATGTCACTGCAGCATGCTAAATTTACTATTTTGCCCTTGCTCATGTACATGTATGGTGTTCCCCTGAAGCGGAGTTCCAGTTTTGTTTTTTAGAAGTCACATCATGATGTTACCCAGAATGCCCCAATATTTTCTCATATTTATTCATGCATGGTGTCCCTCTGAAACTGAGTTCCAGTTTTGTTTTTTGGAAGTCACATCATGGCCATGGTTTTATCATGATGCTACCCAGAATGCCCCAATATTTTCTCATGTTTATTCATGCATGGTGTCCCTCTGAAACTGAGTTCCAGTTTTGTTTTTTGGAAGTCACATCATGGCCATGGTTTCATCATGATGTTACCCAGAATGCCCCAATATATTTTCTCATGTTTATTCATGCATGGTGTCCCTCTGAAACTGAGTTCCAGTTTTGTTTTTTGGAAGTCACATCATGGCCATGGTTTTATCATGATGCTACCCAGAATGCCCCAATATTTTCTCATGTTTATTCATGCATGGTGTATACCCCTGAAACTGAGTTCCAGTTTTATTTTTTAGAAGTCACATAGTGGCCATGGTTTCATGATTTGATGCTACCCAGAATGCCCCACTGCATTGAATGAAATGAGTTAATACTGACATCAGGTGTACTATCCTTATCAAAATTGTAATTTTAAAAATTGCTCATTTACATACCATATTTCCCAAAAATGTTTGTTTCTACTACGGCATGTTACTCACAGTGGCTCAAGAGTCCAAAAACATTTACTTCCAGCCAAAAAGCTACAAGAGTTGAATACAGCTTTCAAAGATTTGTGCAAACTTTGTTTTGTTGATGATCATGTCTCTGTTAGGGGCCGTCCATAAAGGAGGGGGGAGGGGGTTGTTGACATTGCGTACAGGGTGGCAGGGGGAGGGTCCAAGGCAATGCGTATGTACCCCGGTACGCAAACTGAAAATTTGCTTTTACTAAAACGAGAAAGGAATTGGACAAGTTGACAAACATATTAGACAGGCCACACATTTTTGTCACTCATCTCACATTTGTTTCACTCCTCAATTTAGGTTTTTCCCATTAAATCTGCAGTTTGTGTAAACAATTAAAATGCAAAAACAATCTCATTTATTTCAGATTTTGGAGGCGACATGCGAATCGTTATATAGCACTATAGTGACTATACATGTAGTACTGAACCATTTACCAATGCTTACTAATGCTGAGGTATATGGAATGCGTATGCGTACAGGGGTGGAGAGGTTGGAGCCACTGTGTACGCCATGCGCACAGGGGGGGGAGGGGGGGGGGGGGTCTAAAAAGTTACTGTATTTCTAGCATTGTGTGCTATGATATCATTGGAAAGCCTGTTTATTTCTCTAACAGTTTGTCCCGTTCGTTATGAACATAATTTGTGGGATGAGCACCATCAAACAAATTTGTCAGTATGTTTTCCTCATTTCTGTTACTTAGAAAGTTGGTTTTTCTGTTGAACACTGTTAAGCCTAGCGTCCATCGACATTGCAACTGGAAGCAACTCGACCATCAGTTGCTGTCGATGTGTGCAGCAACTGGGAACATCCAGTTTTCAAAGCGCACACATCGACACGGCAAATTGGTAAAGCCTACAGTACATTGACCTTTCAACTGGAAGCAACTGTTGCTGTCGATGTGCGCGCACGTATTCAGACACACGCGTGCAACTGACAGCAACTAGTTGCAACTACGCGTGCATGTACATTGACGCAACTGACTGCAACTGGGTACAACTACAGTTGCCAGAAGGTAGAACATGAGCAACTCGCCGCAACTCCAGTTGCCAGTAGTTGCAAGTACGAGCACATCAACCTTTTTGAGCAACTGATCAGTTGCTCCCAGTTGCCGCGAGTTGCTTCCAATTGCCGGAAACACCAGTTGCCACTACAGTGTAGTTGCTTCCAGTTGCAATGTGGATGTACGCCAGGCTTTAAAGACCCACCCACATTCACAACAGAGTAATTAAGTAAACTTTACATACTCATGCATTTCATTTGATTTCCTTTTAACAGGACCAATTTATGAAGCTCCCTTGTGTTGCTGCCCATGCTTGGCCTCACCTGGAATATTGGACTCCACATACATGTCTCTCTCTTGTTGGAATTCATTTGTCATCATGAGCAGCCTTTAGGTATTGTAATCATCAGCTTGTTACTACTTCTCTACATTAGGAATAGCTTGCTCTTTCCCAATATAATCTTACAGCACTTTTGCTCAGTGCTTTCCCAAGAACTATCATTATGTTAACAATTTGTGCTTGGGTGGGATTCAAACCCACAACCTTCTGCATTCTGAAGCAGTTTCCTTAACTACTCAACCTCTCGGTGTGCTGGTGTCAAAGGGCCTGTTTGATTCTTGCAACATTTAGTATCAAAACTAATCCCTTGCCCTTTTCCGACAATTTATAAGAACAATTAAAAAATATCAAAATGTGCTTGGGTGGGACCCATATCCTCATTCTCCTACATTCTACTACAACAGTTGACTTGACCACTCGGTGTGCTGGTTCAAATCATGGAGCAGTTGGGACTGGAACCTAGAACAGTTGCCTCACGCATTCGACCACTGAGTGTACTAGTCTCAAAGAGCCAGTTGGTTTCACAACTAATCCCCTGCCCTTTTCTGATGCAATTTATCAGCACTTTATGCTCGGAGCTTTCCCAAGAACTCTGTTAAAACCTGTGCTTGGGTGGACTTGAACCCACAACCTTCTGAATTCTAGAGCAGTTGTTTTTAACCTTTCAACCAATCATTACGCAGGTGTCAAAGGGCCAATTTGAATCATGGAAGTTGGTATCACAACTAATCTAGAGTAGTTGCCTCAACCACTTGACCACTCAGTGCGCTGGTATCAAAGGGCCAGTCTGAATCATGGAGCAGTTGGTATCACAACTGCCCCCGCTCAAACTCCATAACATTTTCGGGCCTGTTGTCTGTTTTGGCACCGATTTGGCACCGTCATATTTAGTTAGATGATAGCATTTCTGCGGTTGTACCAGTGTGGATGAACTAGCTAAAATAAACCATCTTTTGTTTCGATCAATTCTGCTTTCATAAAATGCATTAAGTTCATTCATACCTCCACACATTTTCTACTTTAGTGTTAGATATTTGGTTTGAAGTCTTACATGTAGCTCTGATTTGTAAGTACCGTAACTTAGTTAACTTATATATTTTCTTTCCCTTTTAGTCTGTGGCTACTGTTCATATGCACCACCCATCATGTTGAGATTTGCTGGGAGAAGAAATCTGGCCAGTGTTGACCTACAGTATCAGTAAGTCACAGTCCATTGTTCTGTTCATCTTTACTGCAAATCCATTTTGGGTCAATTTTATTTTTTATTTTTTTTAAATCACAAGGGGTTAGTCCAGCAGTTATTTGCACAAATCGGCATAAAAATATATGACTTTTTAAAAAATGTCTCAGAAATTATCAGGAAAACAATTTTTGCCCGTTTCCAACCTGTTTTGGTACGTTTCAAAGTTAAATTCTGAATCTTTTTTGTCTTTGCTGAAAATCCATACTGATGTACCCCGGTAGGGTCGTTTCTACCATCCCAATCAACTCTGATTGTGAATGTAGCCTGCAGTTTATACAGTGAACACTCATTGGGGAAGATTCCACTACACATTCAAATATTTGCGGAAATGCCTCTCATCTTACATTGTAATTGCTCTACACTTCACGTTAATTTCTCCAAAGCAGTTTATTTGTAAACTCCACCATGCGTGAGGCAATCCATGATTTTAAACAAATCAGATGTGAATCTTTGTAAGCAACCTAACGTGTCTTCATTTTTCCAGCCAAATTGAAAAATTCATCAACTTTTAATTTTCTCTAAACTTGCAGCATTTTATAACGTATTCGTTATGTTTTCTTAATTTGTGACAGGTGACAAAGACGTGTGTGCCAAGCGATGTCGACCAGGAGCTGAATATTTTCAAGATCTGTTTTGGCAGACCTCACTGCATCATCTTCAGAGTGGCCAAGATTGACCCACGGTGAGCCCAAATATACTGGCATTTTCCACGGTAAGGGGGGAATTTTGGCAACACATACCATATTTTCCAGAAAATACCTTTGTCTGGTCTCAAAATAAAAGAAATAAGTTTCAGTTGTTCTGAAGAGATAACTTGGGCCCAAAAAGGGTTACAAATAGTGTGACAACATGCCTTTCTAAAAACCCTGTATACCAATTTCCAATATACACTCGTAACTGGGACGGCCTAAAATGTAACACAAGTGTCCGTCCCGGTTACGAGCGTATATTGGAAATTTGATCACAGGGTTTTTAGAAAGGCATGTTGTCACACTATTTGTAACCCTTTTTGGGCCTAAGTTATCTCTTCAGAACAACTGAAACTTATTTCTTTTATTTTGAGACCAGACAAAGGTATTTTCTCGAAAATATGGTCTGTATTGCCAAAATGCCCTCTTTACTGTATAAAGTATCTCCAGTTTTCGAAAAATGACCATTGGGCCTTCAGGAGTTGCAGTTTACAGGCATGCAACTTTTCCTCATCTGCACCATCGGAAATTAAAAAACACTGTACAAAGTCGGAGATTTGTTTGCATTTCCCTTGTAACACAGTTGCATGCCTGAGTTTACAGCATAGAAAAACATTATCTGATTCAACAAATATGGAAATGTTGCATTTGTGCCATCTGTAGATTTACTATACTGTTTAAAAACTTTTTACTTTTCCCCCGCAGGCACAAGTTGAAGAAATCAGGATGATTGAACCTTCTGCCACAGAGTTCCCAAAAAAAACCAAAGCAACTTTCCAACAAGAAGCTCTGCTGTCCAAGCCTCTCTCTAAAAACAGTTTGTAAACATTGAATCAACTCAACTGAACCTTCCATCTATCAGTCAGTCCCTAAGCACACAACTCTTCAGTGTCTCAAAAATGACTATCAGTTTGTAAACAAACCAAAACTTGCTCAAATTATTTTCTAAAAAAATGACTATCAGTTAGTAAACAAACCAAAACTTGCTCAAATTATTTTCTAAAAAAATGACTAACAGTTTGTAAACATTGACTTGTACTTAATATTCTTGTCTTCATTTAGCAACAACCAATTGTATTTATTTCTATTGTTAAATGTACTTTAACAAATATAGTAATGTTTGTAAACAATCTTATTTAAATAGTGTTATATAGTTAAAGTAACTTCCAAAGTCAAAATAAAAGTCACTGACAACAAAAGTTTCATTTGTAAACAAGTCTCATTTTATTCTGTACTCCAATAAGTAAACCAAGTAATATATTCAAGTAAAATGTTCATTAACTTAATTTATGCAAGGTCCTAATTGCTATTGTCTTTACAGATAGTCCAGGGCCCGGTGGACCAAAATTATAATTTGAAAATCGAACAGGGGTTGCCCCCTGTCCGATTTTCTAACGTATTGAAGTGGAGGTTTCCCTCTAACTGTTAAAGAAAACATTAATAAAAATGGTGTACAAAGAAATACAATTAAAATGATTTATTAAACATTCACTGTAAAACAAGAAAATATAATTACAAACGATAACTGCAATTTCAAGAAACAAATCAGTAAAACACAACATTTGTAACTTGGTAAATCACAATTAAGTTACATATTGTCAGTAACAACATGACGATAAACTGAAAATTTACTCAAGTTTTCTGTCTACATACCCAATTGACTAAAAATACCATCAGCAATTTGTTCCAGATTACGGCACAAAGACATCACTCGCGAAAAGATTTAAAAACTATTCCGTCTGGAACCGAGGTTGTAGTCGAGTCCGTCAAACGTCCAGAAGCAAAGGATGAGCATGCACAAACGAATGCCTTTGTTGGAGTTCATTTGAGTAGCCTGTGACTAGAATTAAGACCCAGGGACTTGTGGTGGACTTGCCTACAACCCTGCTTGCAGCCTCATGAGCTCCCATTTCTGAAAAAGAAAATTACAACAATTAATTTCAGATCAACACAATTTACAATGCATTTCATACCAAAATGATTTTTGAGTTAAATTTCTCATAACTTATTCCATTTGCCTAAAACAATTTACCAGTCGTACAAAAAAGTACCTTTTAGCTGGAAATCATGTGTAGCTTTTTGAACTGTATTATGTTCAATAAATTTCCTGTTGGTGAATACTTTTGCATTAATATAGCATGGAAGTCATCTACAGGGGTCACCTTATATAATAATACAGCATTTGTCTCAAATTTACTTGAAAATTTCTTTTTACAGGGAAACAATTTCTGTGACATTTCTGACGTCACACACGTAACATACATTTTCCCCCTGTAAAAAGTAACTTTCAGATAAATTTGAAACAAATGCTGTACTATTATAAGGTGCCCCCTGTAGATGACTACCATGCTAAACTCCTCAAAAAAAGTTCGGAAAGTCAAGTTTGACTGACGATTTTTCTCTTGTTACTTAATCATTTTCCTTGAAATTTGTATCATTGGAAAGCCCCGTTATTCCTCTTTACAGTGATGTGTCATTTGTTATGATTAATCGATTGGGGGATGTGTAGTATAGCGGAATACAGGGGTGGGTGGAAAGTGAAATGTCACAAAATTCACTGCTATTGTCGTGCATTCCCCTTTTGCTTTGAGGATGGGAATGTGTCAATGCACTTTTTGACAATAGCAATGCATTTTGTGACATTACACCCGCCCCGTATTCAGCTGTACTGCACATCCCCCAATTGCTTAATCATAACAAATGACACATCGTAAAGAGGAATAACAGGGCTTTCCAATGATATAAAATTCAAGGAAAATTATTTTGCAACAAGAGAGAAATCGACAGTCAAACTTGACTTTCCGGAAATGCTTCAAAATGTCACACACATAGGTTTATTTAAACATGTCCAGTTTACGTGATCACTAAATGGGTTGACAGGAAAATTTCCACATGTTTAGTTTTATTAGAATGTAAAATGTTACAGCAAAAAATTTGCAGATTTGATCAGGAAAAACCTAAAATTTACCCCAAAAAATGTGACTTATTCTAAAATGAGTTGGATGTTGCACAGCCCGAGTCAAGTTTTTGCAAGTATAACTGGAAATCAGTGGCGGTTCTAGGCTTATGGACATTTCAAGCACTACCCAGATAGTGCCTGGATCCACTGCCAATTTCTAGTCATGATCACAAAAACCTGGCCCAGGCTCATGGACATTTCAAGCACTACCCAGATAGTGCCTGGATCCACTGCCAATTTCTAGTCATGATCACAAAAACTCAGCCCAAGCTGTCAGACACATTTTTCAAAAACAAAATTACATTTTTTGGCCAATCCTCCGGTTTTCTGATGATTGAGTACTGAATTCTTTCCTCATAAAACCAGGTTAATTTAGTTCAACTTTGAAAATGCACACAAACTTGTTTATGGTTTTTCAATGATTATCAATTTATAGGTAAGAATTAAGGGTTTTTTCCCTATAAAAAAAAACTAACTAAATTTAAGAATTTGCTTAGAATTTTTTTTTAGCCATTCTCGTGTTTTGAGCACAAACTGCATGTTACACATTTCATTTTCTACAAAAAAGAAAAGGTCAATTCATGTGGCGTGGATTGCATTTGAGACAATAGAGAGGTTTCGCAAGGTGACGAATACGGATAACGGTAACCGTTCACGTTGATGCGCTCACTGAACTGGGTTTCGCACTGTGTGACTACGTGCATACATTCATCTGCTAAATATGCTCTGCGCTTGGCTTTGTTTGCAGCAGATTTTCCTCACTTTCACGTGGGAATGATTCATTAAATTCGATCGGTATTCATAGAAGATACATCACAAAGAAACAAAATGCATAAAACTTATTAATCCATCACGGAAAAAGCGAAAAATCTGCATAACCGGTCATGACGTATCGGTATCCGTGACGGTGCGAAAACCTCCCTAATGATTAGTTCTAAACGTGGGTTCTCTCCACCCAGGAGTAAATGGGTACCTATAAGGACAGTGAATGTTGATATGTTTGCTGGAATACATGTATTATAATGGCAGACAGTTCATGTTGTAACATGCAGTTTGTACTCCAATTTTAAACCACTTCAGCAAGTAAATTCATTCCCTTCGCACATATGCAATAAGTAAAGTTTGTTTAATCTACATGCCAAACATATTTGATTTTGTGCTGTACATTTACCAGCATGTCTGAATGAAAATTGTGGCCATGCACAACATGGAACCTTCCGACTTTTGACACAGATATGTTTTGCCAAACATATTTAATCTACGTATGCCAAACATATTTGATTTTGTGCTGTACATTTACCAGCATGTCTGAATAAAAATTGTGGCCATGCACAACATGGAACCTTCCGACTTTTGACACATATGTTTTGCCAAACATATTTAATCTACGTATGCCAAACATATTTGATTTTGTGCTGTACATTTACCAGCATGTCTGAATAAAAATTGTGGCCATGCACAACATGGAACCTTCCGACTTTTGACACAGATATGTTTTGCCAAACATATTTAATCTACGTATGCCAAACATATTTGATTTTGTGCTGTACATTTACCAGCATGTCTGAATGAAAATTGTGGCCATGCACAACATGGAACCTTCCGACTTTTGACACATGAGTAGGTGAAGTCTGTACGATGTATGTATTCATGTAGCCTTTTCGCAAATTCAACTTGATGTGCACAGGTTTCAGGATGATATACGGATACAAATACATTGCTATATTTTCTTCTTTAATAGCATAGTGCAGGTAATTTGCAGAATGAGTTATAAGTATCGTGGCAGTTTGGGTCAATAACTTACAAACTTCAGGTGGAAACACCCGAAGGTTGTGGTTTTCAGACTACTTGAGGTACTTGTGCCCTTGAGCAAGGCGCTTTACCCCAATTGCTTCATCCTGTGGATGGGATGTAAAGCCCTAGGTCCAGTATTGTGTAATGCATCTTAAAGATCCTAGAACATTCTTTCGGAAGAGAAGGGGAATTTTCCCAATGTCTCTGGCTTAGCCGCCACTTGCCGATCTATGTATCAATATTGAGGTGGTTCGCATTGAGTCAAGAGACATGAAATGCACTATTAAAGGACACCAGAAATGTATCAGTAAATTTATTTGTGTACACTGATTTTGCCACTGATTTCTCAAGCAATGAAATTGCGAAAAGGCCAATAATTTAGTTATTTTCCTAACTTAATTAGTTTTAAAATTATGAAAAACTAATGGTTTCCGGAAAATGCAGGTATTGATTTTCATCATCTCTCAAGCCAAGTTTCTTTCATGTCACTGCAGGGCCACATATTCCAATTTTGTTTTACTTTTTGCCACAAGATTTAAATTTGGAGGTTAGTTCTTTCCTTCAAAATATACGTGGGGTTCATTACCATGCACGGACACCCAGGATTTGCCTTTTTATGATCAATAAACCAAGTAAAAACACAATAAAATGTCTGGGCCAATTTTAATATGAAATTTAGATATCCAAACAGTCAAGTGTCATGTACTCAATACCTTGGTTAATTCAAAAGGTTGTAGATGTGCCTTTGGGGAAGGCATTTTACCATAAATTGCCTCTCCACACAGAACAATGTAGGTACCTACTTTGGTGGTGAATGTATAAAACTCCAGTACTATTTATATCATCATTAACATCAACCTAAGAATTGCATGCCCAGATATTCATTGTAAAATTGGCTCCAAGCTCAAACAATGCATCTTTAAAGTCACAATAGAGGCTATATGATACTTACATTTAAACTGGACCCTTGGCTGGTGATCAAAAACCTGAGGAGAAAAGACAAAGTATTGCTGTTAATAAAATAAATAAAACCCTAACCATGATCATTCAAAATGGCCTCATTTTGTTGAATTATTGTTTTGTGGTAATTTTAATTGTTCCTATATGTGGATTAAATAAGAGAATTCTAGTTAAGAGTTGAGAAGTTAATCAGAATTGTTTTCCTTTAAAATAACTTATGTCGCGTTTACGCAATGTATTTTCAATGTATAAGGGAAAAAATACCGGGAATTATTCCCAGTTGTCCGATGGGTTTAGTGCAGGAAAGCTTATGTGATGTCCGACTTGTAAATTCTTTCCAAAATTACACTATCCACTATAAAATTAATGTTGCGGTAAAAGTTGAGAAGATGATCAGAATTCGTTTTGAAATGAATTCCGTTCACTGGTTGCCACTGAGACGCCGTGTGTTAAATCTATGGAACAGGGCAGTATTTTCAAGAAAATTGTTGAATGTTTGTTACTGCACAATTCACTTCCCTTTCAAATATTTTGATGGTTATTAAAGGAGTGTGACCAGATCACTTTTTTTTACCCATAACTCCCCGGGACTTACCTTATGGGTCATGAGATTTTTATATCATAACATCCGTTATATTTTTCTGATTACGAAACTGAAACTCCCGCCCTTATAGGCCGCATATTTCCGAGGATATCGTCGAAAATCCACCGATTATTTGTAAACTAATTTTCCAGTATCAACATTTATCCGCTGAAAGCATACTCGATAGTTTTGTTCAATTTTTTTACTGGAAATCGCGAATGTTTTCGGGTTTTTGGGACATGGGAGGTGTGTATGGGAGTTACTTGATAATATTGGTAAGTTACATCGAAAACTATTTTCCAAAAACTCTGGTCACGCTCCTTTAAGTCATAAAAGGAGAATAAGTGGCAGCCAGTAAACATAATTCTTTCCTATTTTACTTAAATACCTGCATTATTTCATTCATACAGCTTATCTTCCGCTAAAAAAGTGAAATTTTGTTGTGAAAATATTATTTTAGCCTGAATAAAAAAAAGTATTTTTTTTCGTTTAGGTTGAACAAAGATTTTAAGGAAATTACCTCTTGGAATCAACAGATAATCCAATTCTAAGATATACTTTCCAGTTTACACATGCAATTTTTTCGCAAATGTTGCTTTTCTAAAGAAAAATGACATTTTCTTCTTCAAAAATTGCATTTAGTTGGTGCACAAGATGAACCATGTACGCTTGCATGCAGCAGCCTCTATTGTCGCGCTTACTCGCTGTGATTTTGTCTTACTCTCTGCAGTACCGGTAGTTTTATTATTTATTTATCTCAGAAATGCAACATTTCCGACAAAAGTGCAAGTGGGAAGTATATCTTAAAATTGGATTATCTATTGATTTCAGGAGGTAATTTCTTTAACATCTTAATTGTTCAACCTAAACAAATAAAATAACAAAAAACCTTAATTTTGTTAATGAAGTCCATAAGACTTGTACAAAGAGTTGAAAGTGCAGGTATTGAAGTAAAATCTTTCAGGAATTTCTTCCAATTAAGAGGTTGAACAGATCCGCAATTTACCTTTTCCAAGAAGCTGCCGTCATACGGTAGTACACGACTCCATCCTGAAAGCGAAAACAACAATCAGATTAGAAGGATGGTTACTTAATTGATTAAGCCCCATTATAAGCAAGGAATCATAACAAGTTCATTTCACTCAACCCTAGACAAGGTTACCTCGGCTCGAAATTTTTCATGTGGTAATCTTTTAGACAAGGTTACCTCGGCTCAAAATTTTTCATGTGGTAGCCTAATCTTTTACTTTTTATTTTAGAGATTACCACATGAAAAAATTCGAGCCGAGGTAACCTAAGCTTGTCTAACCATAGAGCAAGGAACTGTTCCTTGCTGACTATATGGTCTAACTCAACCCACGTATTTTAAATCCCGAACCCCACATAACTACTTTTCCCTTCTTCAAGCATGTCGAGTAGGTAAAAGACCCAGAAAAACTTTAATCTTTTAATACCATTCCCACATAGCATGAAAACATAGGAATAGGATAACAGTTACAATCGTAGTTTACGTACCTAAAAATCCCACTAGCGTAGATTGTCGAGGACGTCCCGTATCATCACCAGCATCTTGACCGGCCGTCGGCAGTTCGTCTGTTGCAAAATCTACCTGCTGCTTCCACGGTTCATTGCGTCCGGAATGCGGCGCAGGGTAACCGAAGAATGGAAACGCGGGCTTGGGCGACTCTGGACAGCATTTGTGGAATCGATTCCAATTCCAATCGATCGCAATTCTAGCTACCCGGAATCGATTCCATAAGTGGCACTGAGCAGTATTGAACGTTTATATATCAGAACCAAGCCGAGTAGTAACTCTTGCAAAACCCCATCTTCCTTTCGCAAGAGTCTTTGCTGCACACCGGAAACTCGGTAACTCGGTGTGCAGCGTGCAGCAAAGACCCTTGCGAAAGGAAGACGGCAAAACCCGTGTATTTTGGTCCCGGAATTTCTAAGAATCGGCATTCGGCAACCTATCACTGGGGATCGAATCTAGATAAAAGGAATCGATTCCTGAAAATTTAGAATAGTGACTCAGATTCTTAAAGTGGAATCGATTCTACTCGACTCCAGCGTGGAATCGATTCTACTCGACTCCAGCGTGGAATCGATTCTACTCGACTCCAGCGTGGAATCGATTCTACTCGACTCCAGCGTGGAATCGCCCAAGCAGACGCCCACATAGCATCTGAGAGTACACCTGTTCCTATCGTTATTTAAACATCTTAGGAATGTATATACAGCACGATGTGGCAGAGGGTATGCCCCTCCCCCTACCATTGTTCCCCCATTGTGTCTTAAACATCCAAGGAATTCCTTTGTTTTTAGGGGAGTGTGTGTGTTAACAGAAGGGAAGGGAGTGTTAATATAAGGGGAGCTCGGAGAGGGGGAAGGGGTGGGGGAATGGGGTGGGGTGGGGGAATGGGAAGGGGTGGGGGAATGGGGTGGGGTGGGGGAATGGGGTGGGGTGGGGTGGGGGGAATGGGGTGGGGTGGGGTGGGGGGTTTGGGGTGGGGGAATGGGGTAAAAAAGGCGTATTAGGACGACCGACCGCATTAGGGCGACCGATAGCCGGTCGTCCTAACGCCAAGTGCTTCAAAAACCATCTTTATTAGGTCAAAAACCATTTTTATTAGGTTTCTCACCATTTTTATTAGGTTTGTAACCATTTTCGTCCAGGTTGAAAAACATTTTTATGAGAACTTTAAGTCGAAAAAATGGGTGTCAACGGCAGAGTTTCTTGCCGACAAATTTGCCGTTTTAGTGGTTCCCCAGAGCACTCTTCCCAAAACGGTCGTCCTAATACGGGAAAAGTAGTTATCATACATATGAAAAAACATCGCACACATATGAAAAAACATCGCACATATGAAAAAACATCGCACATATACACTACTCAAAAGAATTAAAGGAACAAGAGAACATAATGTTTTTGTCATGGTCTATATGGGCTACCGTTAGAACAAGAGCATTAAAGTTATGTGAAAATCATTCAGGGTGTCGTCAATTGATTCTCAAACAATACTCAACAATGTATGGCGAAATTTATTGATGTGGTAGCCTGTTAACATGACTAAAACATGAATGAACAAAAATATGGACATAATCATCTGGCAGGTTATCATGACTATCCGTACATTTTCCACGTTTTGGTAAAGTAAATGTTAATTAATCATTGTCTAGTAACTGGTATGACCTCCACGTGCTTGTATGCACTCCTGACAGCGTCGAGGCATGCTTAAAATTAACTGTCTTATGGAGTCTTGAGGAATGTTCTCCCACTCTTCAACCAAGGCCTCTCTGAGTGTATGTACAGAGTCTGGAGCATGTTCTCGACCTGCAACACGTCTGCCAAGCATGTCCCATGCATGCTCTATAGGGTTTAGGTCAGGAGATCTTGCCGGCCAGGGCATCGTGCCGATTCCCTCATTCTCAAGAAAGTTCATGGACACTCGTGCAGTGTGTGCACGCGAGCGTTATCTTGCACCACCCTTACCAAAATTTCCAATTGGAATTTCCAATTGGAACCAATTGGGAATTTTACCAATTGAGTTTTGGCACTAACCAATTGGAACCAATTGGAAAAAAACCAATTGGAACCAATTGGAAAAAACCAATTGGAAAAAAACCAATTCGAACCAATTGGGAAAAAAGACGTCTTATTTAGGTCGTATACATTACTTATATTACATATGCATACATTACTTACATTACTCATACACTACTAATAAACCACTGATACACATCATACACTACTGATACACTACTTATACACTACTCATACACTATCTTTATGCGCGACTTCTATTTATGCTCCACAAAAACCTGCACCCTGTAACCCATGGTTGGCACACACCTACTAACCGATTAACTAAAATTAACTAATTTAATTTTAATCTCTCGCCACTTTGAGTTTGTTCATTCCCGACAATTGCCAATTTGCCTATTATCAAAGTAACAACCCATTTACAAAAATTAAAACAACTGCCAAAACTGAAGCAATTTACTTTTTTTACACAGTAAATCTGTTCAGTTACATGAATCCCACAATGCATTGCATTTTTAACCAACATTTCCAATTCATTACCAATTGGAAGTTGCAATTGGTTTTGCAGCTTCCAATTGCAGCTTCCAATTGCAGCTTCCAATTGCAGCTTCCAATTGCAGCTTCCAATTGCAGCTTCCAATTGCAACTTCCAATTGCAACTTCCAATTGCAACTTCCAATTGGAAATGAAATGATAGATGGAATTCCAATTGGAAATGAAACCATTTGACGAGATTCCAATTGGGAATGAAACCATTTGAGAAGATTCCAATTGGGAATGAAATGAAGTGCTTTGATTCGAATTGGAAATGGAACGATAGACGGGATTCCAATTGGTAAAACCCAATTCCAACAGTTTCCAACTAAAACCAATTAAACACCAATTCAGACCAATTGGGTTTCCAGAAGAATTGAGTTGGTCATTGATTTTTTTCCAATTGGAACTGAGCACTCCAATTCAAACCAACTGAAACCAACTTAAAACCAATTAAACCCAATTCATTCCAATTGGATTTCCAATTGGAATGAATTGGAAATTTTGGTAAGGGCAGGATGAAATTTTCACCTACGGCAGCAGCATATGGCCTCACAACAGGTTCCAGTATCTCATCTCGATACCTCAAACCTGTTAGTGCACCACCAGCTACCACGACGAGGTCCGTACGCCCCTCCAGGGAGATACCCGCCCGCACCATAACTGATCCACCTCCAAAGTGGTCAAATTCGACAATGTTGCAGTTGAAATATCGTTCCCCCGATCGTCTCCAAACCCTTACACGTCTATCATTGGTTGAAACAGTGAACCTGCTTTCATTTGAGAACAGTACAGGTGCCCACTGATCCATCTGCCAAAATTGATGGTTTCTAGCAAAGTCCAGCCGGGCTCTGTGGTGTACTACGGACAAAATGGGGCATGTGGCTGGTCGTCTGGCTCTCATACCATCTTCATGACGATTCCTGACTGTTTGATTGGAAACACGGACATCAGTTGCCCTGTGGAAGCTTATTGTGGCTAAAAAAAAGGATCTTGCAGTAGATCGTCGATTTCGACGTGCCAGGATCCTCAGGTATCGGTCCTGGGGAGGGGTAGTCACACGTCTGCGACCTTGTCCTGGCCTCCTGGTGTACAGACCATCTTCCTGAAAACGTCTCCACAACCGGTTGATGACACTTACGGACACATCAAAATGTACAGCCACCGCACGCTGTGTATTGCCAAATTCAAGGAGCTGGACAGCTCTAGCAACCTCAGCTTCGGTTAACTGACGGCGAACACCAGTACTCAGTCCCAGCAGACAGACAACAAACAACAAAATTGGAAGAACCTTCATTTTGTTGCAAGAAGTGATAACAACTAGTGATGACAAGTGTACCAACACCTTATACAGGGTAAAAGAACACGCCTGTGGACACCCCCGTGTCCACGTGTTAGAAGACACGCATGATTTCACCAACATTGTTGAGTATTGTTTGAGAATCAATTGACAACACCTGAATGATTTTCACATAACTTTAATGCCTCTTGTTCTAACGGTAGCCCATATAGACCATGACAAAAACATTATGTTCTCTTGTTCCTATATTTGTGCATTATCGAATATTGCAACGTTCCACACGCCATAAACTTCTGTGCACATCTGAACGCGCACGATGCAAAACTTCGCTTGTGCAGCAGAAACTAGATGAGCTTGAGCCTGGAAGATCTTCGTGATACGAGATGATACTTTACTGAAAAGAAATATAATGTAAAAGTATCAATACATCCATTAGTTTTCCGAAATTTTCAGGAGAAACTCTTAAGTGCGTCATTATACCTTCCTCGTGGATAATTATATATACGTCCGTGGTTGTGGCACCTGTGCATTTAAACGATTAGCATAGATCCTCAATATAGCGGGGATAGTTTCACAGAAAGCGAATGTGTGAATGTGTGGGTTTACTTGAAATATTGTTATATATTGACATTCATGGAATGATCCAGAGAAAGTATATGGTTTTTGCTACCCCTTCTATTATGTATTCTTTTGAATATACATATATTTCAAACGGCGAGTGAAGAGGTATTGATAGTGTCTTGTGTCCGGCCATAACGACGCACAAATATGATCAAGTATTATACTGTCAATTTACTGTAACTTGCAGTATAGGATTTTTACACCAACAAGGAAACGTTTTAGAGGTACCTCGTACGGTATGCATAATGTCCAAGGGACATCACATCTGCTTAACCATTATTTAAGTTAACACTTGCAATTAATTTAAGATACAATGATTAATGATTCAGCAATAAAATCAATGGTTCTACGGACTCATGTTCCCGTTCTTTGACCTTGAGGTGGGGAGCACTGTATATTAAGCGTTGCTTGGAATCGGAAACGGAAAACAAATCAGGATCTCGGACTTGGAACCAAGTCTATGTACCAGCAGACGACACGACTCGCAAATACATCCTCTACAAGATTTCTAATGTATGCACAATACAGAAGGCTTAAGCGATTTCAACCAATCAAATCGTTACGTCCTGTTTTGGACTTATTTCACATAGACCGTGTACAACAGGCGTGCAGAAGTCCCAAGTCCGATATTCTGAACCGAAATAGACTAGTTCCCTGTCCATACATTTCAAAAATCGGAAACGGAAAACAAGCCAGGATCTCGGACTTGGAACCAAGTCTACCGTTAACTTGGTCCACACGCGCCAAAAATATGGTGCACACAAAAAACAATACTGCACCCTTTTCCCCCTCCCCAAAAAAATATCTGTCCATCTCTCCTCTCTACTTCTCTGTCTCCTCCCCTTCGCTGCCTCCTCCCCGTGTTGTATCCCTGCGTTGTCTCCTCCGTCCGCTGTCTTTATTCATGGGGTTAGTGGTTAGTACATATTATATACACATCAATCATGGGGTTAGTATACATGCTCGCCGCGGGAGTTGAACCGGGGTCCTCTGATCTCAAGTCCTCTGATCTGCTCTCTCCACTAGACCACCGGGGTGACGACACACGGATAATAATTTTGGACCCGTAAAGGGCGCCCTCTCGTGACGTGATGGCGCCTTCTCGTGATATGACGTAAAGAACGACCTAGGTAGTCTGGTACCCGGACACAAATTTCTTTGACTAGACTGAATTTAAGGTCCGGCAGCCGCCAATTCCGCCATTTTTAAACAGGAGGAATTCCTCCTTTTTCCGAAGGTTCCCGAAGTTACCCGAATGCACGTCCGGTCGTCCGGTCGTTACCGTTAATCGTCGGGTACAATTCGTCATTGTTTCGAGAATTTGAATTGACGTCGCGTGCGCACATGAAAACTACGTGTGCAGTTTGTAATATGCAAATTAGGCAAACAGCGCCGCTCATTATGACGTCATGGGCCACGTGCGATGTAGCGCTGCTGTTCAACTTTCCACTGACCCGTTTTCGAGGAGCTCATTCTACCATCGAAAATCTCTATTGTTTCGGCCTTCGTCATGCGCATTAGCGATATTATAATCACAAAAATATGGCCGCTTCTGATGCTAGCGAAAGTTGTTGAAATTTGTTAAGTTTTTGGTGAGTTTTTCCGTTTCAAAAGTCCTGTGTCGTCCTGTGTCGTTTCATTATCACAATTTCACCTGTCTCGACACTCGTATTTTTAATTTTGTTTTCCCTTTCTTTCAAAATTTGGTCTGAACTCAAGCAAATTAGTTTCGAATAGTACATCGTTTGGGCTATTCAGCGGTATGATACACTTCGAAGGTCGGATTGAAAGTTCGATGGTCGCGAGCAATATGCAAGGCCTTTGTCTCCCGGAATTAACACAAAATTTGGCCTTGATGGATTGCCCGCACGTGTTGAGTGATGCGCAGAACCGAAAACGATCTGTGACTTGGAAAGTGGGCGGGGCAATGTGTGGGGGTTCACTTTTTTGATTGATTTTCAAAGGTTTCCATGTATTTTCTTACCCGACCCTGGGGCAACCCCACCCCCGGGGTGGGGATTACGCATTTGTTGAAGAACATTTTTTTTACTGCATTTTACTACATTTGATTCAAATTTTGTGATGATGTGATTAATTTCTATGATTATGCACCTATAAATTTTTTACTGCCCCCTCCCCCCCCGGGCTACGTACCTCACCTAAGTCTAAGAGGTGGGGATATTATTATCCCAACCCCTGGGGCAAAATTTAGGTGACAAAAATCCCCAACCTCGGGCAGAAAACATGCACAACTAAGCTTACAACTTTTACCTCAACATTTTGCATTTTTATCATCAAAATAAAATTTCGACATGGTTTATATATCGTATTAAGGAAAAATCCAGGGTGTCCGTGCACTGGTATATTGGTAATGTACCCCACATGCCAATCATTCCGCCCCCTCCCATCTCCCTAAGGCCCCACCCACTTTGGTCCTCTTCCTTTTTCTTTAAATAGGGAGTACTTTGTCCACTTTTTTTCTTTTTAGACACTCCAAAAGATGTACGACCAATTATGTACACCACTGGGCCTGGGTTGTTCCAACCAGTTGTTCATGGTTTCCTGCCTGACGAATACACCATGTCGAGAATGGAAATGTCTGCCACCTTCGTCATCATTTGGACAGATCTTATACAGATTACATGGACAAAATTTAAAAACACCATTACGATCCACCATTACATAACTAACTTAGACTTATGTGCACAAATACGGTACTTTGGAAGTCTGAAAAAAAAAATTGTGTGTGGTATTTGTAAATTGTAGCCATTGCAATCAACAATTTTGAGTTTTTCTGTCAACCTGTAAAGTAAAATTTTAGTAAACTGCAAATGGTGTATTGGGGCTTGAAAGGTGACGGCAGATCTATGGCCACAGACCACAGTGATTGTCATCACTTTTGTCTCTCCTATACCCATATTGAGGGCCTATATGAAATACTATTGCATGGACATACATGGCAGATGGATAAATTAATAATAATTAAGGGAACTTATAAGGATTGTATGACTTTTATGATCACACCATCAACAATTACGGATCAATTGCATGTGAAACGTTACAACTTTCAATAGACTACTAAAGTGAAAATGTCACCCTTTGTGTGTTAATACCAAGGTTACTGGGTTTACGCTAAAACCAGTGAATTAACTGCTGTCTTGCACTTTACCAATGGGCGTTTCAGATTACCAGCGAATGTTTAGACCCAATTACCATGGTAATTGACGTACACTTTAGTAGTCTATATGCAACAAATGTGTATATACTTATTAAAAGTATTTTCAAAGAGCAAAATACATATATGTATGTTTACATTCGTTATTTATTTTGAAATTATGATATGCTCAGTAATTTTTATATTTGTATGAACTTTCTATAGACCTATAATATTTATATAGACCTGTATCCTTTGTTCAAAGAACAGAATAATGGAATAGCTAAAATGTATTTTTGAAAACTGGAATTATACTATTACCATGTATTACCATGTCCATCATGGGTCATCTCAAAACTTTCTGCCTACATTTAATAAAAATATGGGGTCAATTTCCTAAAGCTGTTTAGCAGAAAAATGTTCTTAATAAAAACAATGTGTTTGCTTAATAAACAAAACAGTCAAATTTGTATGTCAACTTGTGTTCTTAGCAAAAATAGCAGATATTCTTGTGAAAAAAACGAGTTGACATGCAATTGGGACTGTTATTGTTAACTGGTTAACCTATCTAATGTTTAATACTTATTACTTGGCCCTATTAATGAGTATTATTAACTTTATCATGTGATTATTTCATGTAATAACCACATGATAAAGTTAGGGCTAAGGTAACATTAGCAAGGTTAACCCATTTTTATAAAGCCAACAAATTTTTTATTAGCCTCTAGCAAATATGTCTACTAATGAATAGCCTAAAAAACCGTGACTTTTTGGCCAAATAATGTTTTCCCCCCCAAAAAATAAATCGGCCAGTTTTGCCATATATGCATGCATGGTTGACCTGGCTCATGCTATCAGCAAAGGGGTGTGCTCCCAACTCCGATCTGCAAAGTCACGTAAATTGCCAAATGTAAAATACATGCAGCAAAATGCATCAATTCCATATACATGTACAATGTACATAAAGACGTATGCCAGTCCCCATTCAAATAACGTTGAAGCGACAGTAATTGGGACGGCACCTGGCCGACTATCTGGAAGATAAGAGTGGGGGAATTTGGGTTTTTAGCGCGTGTACACAAAACAATTACAGCGCCGAAAAAGTTCGGGTTATTTTTTGGACGAAACGAAATCCATACTGATTCACCATAATTTTACTTGAGCACGTACATTTATGTCAATTTTTTTAAATTAGTGGTTTTGAAGCATGGGAAGTCATGCCACGAAATACGCAGCTCCATGCCTTTGCTACGGCTGCGCATTTCGTGGCACTAATTATAATATGGCGCCCGCGCATTGCTGACGAGCCTTTGCCTTTAAGCTTGTATGGCATGAGCATCTTTACAATTAAGACAATGTGCCCTCACATATGATATTAGCGTATTTTCGAATGGCGGCTATATAGCCTCGGCGTGACACATACTTGAACTTGAAAACATACCCCTCCGCAAACGGGTTAATTAATTTTCAAGATCGACTAAGTACCGACAATTAAAATTTGGATAGGGAGAAATCGGCCAAGTGCCATCCTCGCGCATAAAAATGACGCCATTTCATACGATTTTATGAATGCCGTTTGGCGCGCATAGGTATGGGCGCATCTTTGAAAGAAAATGTACCCCGTGTTAGCAAATTTGTGATATTTTTGAATTAATGTTATTATTTCATAAGGATTCATAAGGTGACGTCATTTTTATTAGATACGAAAAGTACTAAATTGCAAACTTAATGCCGGGATCGATTTTGAAAACGACTGCTTTGTGGGATCAATAGACCTGAAACGTAATGACGTCACGCAATGTTTACAGCGGTGCATTATATGGGGAAAAACGGGGACGAAATCTTTGCATCTGTAGTTTGCGTGCGTTTCATGCATAGCGCCTTGCGTATTATGCACGTAACTTTGTGAACTTTACTAAGGGCCGCTTCGCTGGCAAAAAAAAATCAAAAACAAAAGATCTTACATTTCTAAAATGGTTCGTGTCAACTTAGTTGTGCCTAGCTGCGTGAGTTTTAACCCCACGACGGACGCCGGAACTATAGTTTTAACTTTTAAGGCCTCAAAAGGCGGCGAAAATGGCCCTGAAATAATTGTGCAAACTGTTGATGCAGAGATTTCGTACCCACATTTCACCCATAATGCACCGCGGTAAACATTGCGTGACGTCATTATGTCATAGGTCTATTGCACAGTGAAAGCGATTAAAACAAAAATGAAATGTCTGCACAGCAGACAATATTTTACCGTTCATTCATACACACACAAATAGACAAGTGTTACTGCATATATGTGGCTGAAATTTCTACAAGGCATTTTACTTGATAGGCTTTTAAATGCGAGTGAAATAATGCCAGTTTTAACAGTTTACCAATCATTTACTAGGCCTACATATGTAGCATGTTTAACTGGGATACACCTTTAACTACGGGCTCCCTTTGTTGCATGTATTATGGCTTAGATTGAAATTGCGCTCGAGTAAAATGCGTCGTTTGTTGCATGTATTCTAGTTTTGTGTAACCTGCGTTACTTTGCGGATAGCTTCAGCCAGGTTGTGCACGTGTAGACTGGTTCCGGTCCACATATTCCACCTTTCTAAATATACATGTAACATTATGCCGATCTCAGATGTCTAGTTCCATATAACTCTATGTCTAGTTCAAATTGTTTGGACTGGGAACCACACACGTCTCATATGCAGGTCCAACAGAGGGCGCAATTAACATCGAACGGTCCCTTACTTTGTGAATCGTTTCATCGATATTACATGTACATTGGATGAAGTATGCAATAGCAGTTAGCTATACGAGAATTGAAGCCACGCGCCGGCCGCCATTGTACCCCAAGAACAATACTTGGCTTAGACCATGCTTAGACTGCTCCCTGGTCCATGCGATCGCTTGCATTCCACTTAAAGGGAAGACCGGCTTTGTTGGGCTATTTTGGGGTCGAAATAGACCAATACATGATTCTGAAACTTTTCGAAATAGACTGAAGAGAACCTGAAAAGAAACCACAAAATTTGGCTGTTTTGGGGAATTTGTTTGAAATAAATCGAGGTCACGTGATATATCGGAACCAGATTCTGGTTCCGATAAATCACGTGTCCTTAGTTAGTTACTGCAGTATTGTTGATGTCCCCTATCGTGGCGCAGCCCCTAACGTGACGCACTTTACTTTCCGTTCTCTCTTGATGCAATTAACAAGCTGTTGCACTTGACATTAAAAGGAAATAAAGTTGTCAAGTACCTTCATAATTTCCAAAACTAAAATACGGAAACAAATAATTAATTTACTAGAAATTCACCGGTGTGAAGGCATCGCCGTTCGCTTCAGGTTGACATGACACTATACACGGAAGCCTGTATGGGCATTTCACGGAAATAAAACCAGGCATACTGGCATTCTGTACTACTGTGTCACGGTATGTGCAAGTGTTCTTTATGGGCCACTGTAGCAATATTCTCAACATTTCAGCCAATCAGCGTCGAGTGCGTCACGTTAGGTAACAGTCCGGGCGATTTCGGGAAAAAAAGTGTTCATCGTTTTGTCCTGATTGTGTTATTTTGTACTTGTTGATGAGTCAAAATATAAAAGTATTACTTTTTCTTGGAGCCTATGAATTCTACTGCACGGTGTGTAAGTTTGAACTAAATCTGCTAGGGGTTTTGCTATAAAGCGAGCGGATTCGCAGTGAGTTGTCGAAGTGCGCCAAGTTAGGGGACATGCTGCATCGTATTCAGCTCTGATATTTTTAATTTTATTTTTGAATATTTCACAAATTTGGCGAGCGCGCATTGCTGACGAGCCTCTATCTGCCTTCAATTTATTTTAACAAAAACAATTCATACTTTGCATTTTGGACATCGGCAACTATTAACAGCCGGAACTTAACATGACTTGGGGCATATGGCATCCGACATACAACTAATTGTCGTTTGCGGCACAACAGAAAAATACAACCGAAAGTTACTATAGGTTGCGGCCGGCACAAGTCAATATGTATAGACCGTATCGAATAGCCGCCATTTCATGGGACAGTTTTCTTGTGCCTTGAGGACATGCATGGTTGCACATAGTGTGCTTCCATTGTTGAACGGAATGGCGAAATGGCGGCTATTCGATAAACAGTCTATTGTCCGTGCGTTTTGGAAGTGAAACTTCGACCAGCGTTTATAGTTATATTGAACAATAAAGCACTGTCAATATTTTGGATTATTTCTGGCGGTTCACGAATAATTCAACTTACGGCAAGGCGCAAAACGGCCGTAATAAAATCGGTTCCATACGTAATTCCATACGTAATTAATACGGTTTCATAAAGCAGTGCAGCTAGTATAAATTGCACCAATCTTTTTCGCTTACACATCCAAATTGAAGATTGCAATTTGTCTGTTTCTTTCCATGTGTAGTATTTTAGGGAGGTATTTTATATGATTGTTGGGTTAAAACGAAATCCAGTTTCTTGAGAAAAAAAAATCTGAACATTCCTTTAAGATGCCCGTAAAAGACATTTCATCTGTTATGAATACATGAGACCTAAAAATTGGCACTATAACTTCATACTTGCGCGATTATTTCTTTTTGGTAATACATCATGATTCTACGGAAGCGTATTTAGGACCTGGTTAAAAAAAAATTTATTTCGTACGTACGAATTACTATTTCGTACGTACGAATTACTATTTCGTACGTACGAATTACTATTTCGTACGTACGAATTACTATTTCGTACGTACGAATTACTATTTCGTACGTACGAATTACTATTTCGTACGTACGAATTACTATTTCGTACGTACGAATTACTATTTCGTACGTACGAATTACTATTTCGTACGTACGAATTACTATTTCGTACGTACGAATTACTATTTCGTACGTACAAAGTACTATTTCGTACGTACGAATTACTATTTCGTACGTACGAAATACTATTCCGTACGTACGAATTACTATTCCGTACGTACGAATTACTATTCCGTACGTACGAATTACTATTCCGTACGTACGAAATATCCCAACCACGCGAGAACACGTGTGGTGTTGCAACCAAAGAGGGAATCCGCCGAAAGCGTGGAATCGCCATTGTTCCGAGGTTTCGGTATCGCATTCAAGAATGTGTCACGCACTGCGTTGATTAAGATTTTACGACCGGATGAGGGCGATATACATGTACTGCAATATATCTCGCATGCAGAATGTAGCATGGGCGAAACTTCGTACGTACCCATTAACCCGGTATCGAAAGCTGGAATTCCAACTTTCGGTTAACGAAAGCGATTCCAACTTTGGTTGCAACAGTAGCACGTGTAGCAACAACGCAGCGCGGAGTGACTGAGAGCGTGGCATTTAGGCAAGCGTATCTACGTCTACCTCCAGCAGCATGGCTACGGCAAAAATGTTTGATTATTTACGCAGAAGAGGAGTGGCAGAAGACATCATCACTAAAATGGAGGATGAAAAGGTGGGTTTGACTTTTTACTTTATCAACTTCATTCTCGCTCACATAATTGTATTCAGTAAGTATGACTCGACATGTGAACATAATTCTACATAGGCCTACATGTTCTATGATATACATGTGTATTTCCATAATGCACTTCAATTATTTCCCCACCCTCCTCCGGGCTTCCCCACCCAAGATTCTTTTAGTTGGGGATTGTCCCTTGTCGCTTGACAAAATTTGGGTGACAAAATCCCCACCCACGGGTGCGCCTTGCTAGTATCACTGTCAGATGCACATGCATTGTTATTTCACTGGGTCAAAATCCCCACCCTGGGGCATTAAAAAAAAGTTTTCAAACGGCCCCCACCTACAGGGTACGTGGGACAGGGCAGTGGAGCGGTGGGCAAAGCATTGATAGTGCCTATAAGCTGAGACTCAAGGGAAAAAATAGTCACCACTCAGTTTTTAATAAGTTGACATGGTTGATGACTATACCACAATTTTTGACAAAGTGGTAAATTGGCCTTTTACATGTACCCGCAGGCTACATTATTGCCTTTATTCCAATCACCCTTTTTCTATGGGAATAGAGGCATGATTTAGCAATATGGCCATGCAGCAAGAGGCACACAATAGAAGTGACTCGGACATAGCTATATAGTGCGATAACCTGCTGCTCAATCTCGACCAAACTCCGACTCATAGCTCTTAATAACCTTGATATTACCTTGTCGCGTGTGTCTCGATTTTTGGCAGAATTTGTCCATCGAAAATCCAAGGGATATAGTCAATGACAACGGTATGTCATGCCAAAAAAATGCATTTTGTTGACCTCTTTGATTTTTCTAAATTATATGGAAACATTTTTCCATCTATAAACACATATATACAATGCAGGGTTTTCAAAAACTTTCTGACGAAGTTTGGTGAGAAAAAGCGGTTGATGCGCTATAACCGTCCGCCTGTTAAAGTTGCTGAACAAACATGTTATTGGTAAATCCCGCGTACATCCCCCATAGTTCTAGGGTTAACCTTTTCTTTGAAATTCGATTTTTATGCCTGGCTGTAATTCATCTGGCATACATTTTTTTCTTAAAGATAGGACATGCAGTGCGGCCTTTTCTTATATTAAAGTATACTTAGTTATGATTTGACAGTATCCACCACAAGAATAATTGGTGTTCGAAACCCCTTTGGTTGCCCTATGGACCGAGTTTGAGCGAGTTTGAAGAGGGTAGGGTTAAATCCATTGGGTGATTTGACATGGAATGACCCTATATTTTTAATCTCATGCAAGTTTCTTCTCAATTACCGGTATGTGCAACCGTTCATATTGTTTTTATTTCATTATAACTAAGGTTTTTTTCCTTTTTCGTATCCAATCAGACACAAGTAGCTCTGTAATCAGTTATCTTACACTGTGCATTATTTTAGTCTTCCTTTTTTCTCTTTACATTGTTTTGTTTAATTTTGACCAAATTTACAGGTCATATATACATGTTTCTGCAGCCCTTTTTAACTCGCTTTTTTTTCCGCTTAAAGGGCCTGTGACATCCTAAACAACTTTGTGCCTAAGCTTTGCTTCATAATGACGGATTACTTGTTCTGCAAGACATACTATTGTTCGTTTGGATGTAAAATCAATAAAAGGTGGCATTTTTCAACTTTGAAGATTTCATTGCAATAAATCACAGACAGAGGGCGCTGTTTTGAGTGCATCACATAAGGAAGACAGAAGGGAAAAGTTAAGAAAAAACATAAGACTTCAAGTTGGACTTGTGGCAAATTGCTGCAGTTTCTATCCCCAGTTTTGTCATGGCTTACAGCAGGCAACATGTAAAACAAACTCAAACAGCCATGGATTACAAAAGTTTCAGGAAAATTGAGAAAAAAGTGGAATCTTTTGTGCACAGTTCAATGTGATTTTCCTGTGTTTGCCTCTTGTGACGTCGTGACCTTGGTCATGAATATGCATATTTTCATTAGCATAAAAACTAAAAACCTTTGTTTTAACCCCCAAAGCAAGCTCCAAATAGGATTTTTATGACTTTAACTGAGTAAAGTGGTTTTAAAGCATAGATTTCATTGATAAAAATCCTAAATAAGGGGCCCTTTAAGTTCTTGCAACAGTTGCTTCCAGTGCCACTGTCAATTATCTATAGTTTTACATGCCATTTATCTTGTTTTTATTTCACTGTAGCTAAGGTATGTTGCTTTTGTATTAAGTGTCTGATCAGATAAATGTAGTTATGTAATTAGTATTCTTAAACTGTGCAATTTATATTTCTGTCTATATTTATGTTTCACTTTTGTATATTTTTGATATTTACCATAGGATTTATATTAAGCCTTAATTTATATACATGTATTTAAATGTATTTCTTTTTTCTTTTTTTGATAACTTGATGTGGGAGAGACAGGTCCTCGACCACAGTGATTTTTTTTGCTTTTGTCGCTCCTATGCCCATCTTGTTTATGATGTACATTGTTGGCATGAATAAATAATAATAATAATAATAATAATAAGAACCCTGGATGCAGCAATAGGGCGACATTACGGGAAGACTTTTCGCGGCGACCACCGATATTTCGGCAAGAAGCACTCAAAATGGCACCTTATTTTTTTACCCAAAGCTTCCAAAAATGGTTCCAGATCCAAGATGAACGTTTCCGACCTAATACAAATGGTTTTCGACCTTAAAAAAAAATAAGATAAACGTTTCCGACCAAATACAAATGGTTTTCGACCTTAAAAAAAAATGGTTTTTGACCTTTAAAAAAAATGGTTTTTATAATAGGGCGACACCAAACTGTCGCCCTAATAGAGCGTGTCGCCCTAACATAGCTTTTTTACACACAAAATGTCGCCCTATTGAGTAAAACATAGCAATAGAACTGTAGTGTACCGTAAATATTGAACTGGGTATAAAAAAAATGAAATAATGAAGAAAAAAAAGGAATGAATGATACAATTGTCAAAAAGGGCATTACTTAGGAGAAAAGCTGACTGTACTGCCACGTAAGAGCAGTAAATGAAATATAATAGTATATTGTGGCGGGCCGTGCCAGCTTCCGTCAGGCTGGTCCGGTTGGTAGCGTGCCGCCTCTGCCTTGTGGAACCCCTGCAGTGGTGGGCCGCAGCACCAGTGGTTTGTGAGACGGAGCTAGGAATCGGAGTGAGACTGTGGAGTCGGAGTAATCGGAATCGGACTGTGGAGTCGGAGCTCGGAATATGGGTGGAGCAACTTAAGGGCGGATCGACTTAAAGGAGCGTGACCAGAGTTTCTGGAAAATAGTTTTAGATGTAACTTACCAATATTATCAAGTAACTCCCATACACACCTCCCATGTCCCAAAAACACGAAAACATTCGCAATTTCCATTAAAAAATTAAACAAAACTATCGAGTATGCTTTCAGCGGATAAACGTTGATACTGGAAAATTAGTTTACAAATATTCGGTGGATTTTCGACGATATCCTCGGAAATATGTGGCCTAGAAGCGCGGGAGTTTCAGTTTCGTAATCAGAAAAATATAACGGATGTTATGATATAAAAATCTCATGACCCATAAGGTAAGTCCCGGGGAGTTATGGGTAAAAAAAAGTGATCTGGTCACACTCCTTTAAGGGCGGATCAACTTAAGGAACTTCGCTCCTGATTTGCTTATTCCTAGGTGGAGCCAAACTATAGACTAATAATTGGTGGACGGAGACAAGGAATCAGAAACAACAGTGATCATATCTTTAATCATTCATCTTTATCCGCCATGTCTCTCCTTCACAATCACGAGCCCCCAATCAAACAATCGAAGGGAAACTCTCTCTAGGACGTCAGCGCCCGGCACGGCGGCCGGCGCCACTCAAAACTCTCGTGGCTAGCCTGAACGCCACTTTATAAACTTTTAGGCCCCATAGACTAACACAATTTCTCTTTACCATACAACAGTGCCTAACTTAATCGACCAATCAGATAGCAGGATTTCCCAACATGTAATGTGCGAGTGACTCAATACATGTGCTCAAAACATACAGTTGCTTTTGTGCTTAAAACATACAGTTGGTGCCTAGGGCCTATATGCATGTAATTATTGTTCCGTCACAATATGGTTATATAAAACATCTGGTGCTTGTGCCCAACAACTTGAAAATAAATGGCTCTGGGGTTAAAAGGGGTCAGATATGTCACACTTTAGGTAGTTTTGCTAAGGAAATACATGTACTAACAAAAACAATAGGCGAACTGTGTACAGTTGTAAAGGGACATATTTTGACGATGATGTAAGATCATCATATAGTATACAAATACCACATGGTTTGATGGGAGATAGTGAAAACTAACAACCCCGAGGTGTTGGATGATTGGCACTATCTCCCGAGGCGTAAGCCGAGGGAGATAGTGCCAATCATCCAACACCGAGGGGTCGTTAGTTTTCACTATCTCCCAAGAAAACCATGTTGTATTTGTTTTACTATACCTCATAAAATATTCATTAGGTAGCCACGGTATTTCACTGGTCCATTCCACCATGTGTTTTAATTTTATCGTGCAGTAGTTGGTTAAACTAAAACATTCTTTTCAATCTAAGGAGACACAGAGCAGAAAGTTCATGTCTAGTCATTTAATATTTTTGAAATTCAGACAAACACTGGAATTATGTTTAAAAAATTAAAGTTTTGCCACAACTTTATAAAGGGTTTTAAATGGAACACCGTCAAAGTTCTGTCATTGTCAAACTTGGTGCGAACTTTCAACTTCGGCGTAGAAAGTCATTTAATTACCTTTCTTCTAACTGTTCTACTTTATTTATGGTCATTCCCCTGCATTCAGTGTTTGTTGCAAGTATGCAAACTGCATTTTCTAAAGCTCATTTTGAATCTTTGGCGTCCTTTTTTGTCCAAAATTTCATCAAGTTCTTCCTCTGTACGATCGCAAAGCGAGCACAATAAACGCCATTTTGATTTATACCTGTAATAGACTGGTACAATGAGCTCTTGCACTAATCTCCACTGAACAAACGAAAAGTGAATGCGTTGTTGGTAAAAAGATCACAGTGTACTGGGACAAATCTAGGCCGTGTGATAGTACCCATGTGTTAGTAAAAACTAACACACGGCTGAGTTGCTAAAATGGACCAATGAAATACCGCGGCTGCGTGATGAATATTTATGAGGTATAGTAATAAAAACTAACACACGGCTGAGTTGCTGGAATGGACCAATGAAATACCGCGGCTGCCTGATGAATATTTATGAGGTATAGTAATAAACTTTAACGCACAGGCTTGTCATTGCGCGCTTGAGGCCAATTTCGTACCACGAAATATGCAGCTCCATAGCAAAGGCAGGGAGCTGCGTAATTCGTGGCACGAATTTGGCCTGACGTACGCGCGAATTGACGAGCCTCTGCCTTAAAGGCAAATACTCCCCGAATCTCAGTCCGCCAGTCATGTGCGTACATGTACATGTATATGTATCTCGTGCCGTTATTTCGTTTCTCTGTGATATACAAGGGGTGAAAAGACCTATTCACAACTACACATGGAGACAGTGCTGACATTATATAGATGACCGCACCCTGATAATAGACCAGTTGCGTGATGGATTTGCATAAATCCTAGGGTCTCCCCTTCATGCTATGGCGCTCGCATGCGAGTGAGTCCAGCACCAGACTGCCTGCAAATTCGGGCTGTTTCCAGGGGGTGCACGCTGGTCCATATACCGGCGCGAAAGTGTGTGCGGTACCTAGAATACCTCGCACATTACTCTATGCATTTTTAAGCTGCACCATACGAAATTACATGTAAAAATGAACATGTTGAAACATGTAGCCATCGATAATTTTCGTCAAAATAGCGAAATAAAACGTGTTTTTTACTTGAAATCGATGTCAACATTAAAAGCTGAACGTTTCCAAACCGCAATGATGTATTCAAGAAAGTAGAGAAAGATTTGGGGTTATGTGACTGGTTTGAAGTTGCTGATCAACATGTTCAATGAGTATGGTCCAGCTTAGAAATACATAGAGTAATGTGCGAGGTGTTCCAGGTACCGCACGGTTACCATGTGTCAGCGTGCACCCCATGGAAACGGGCCCGATTTGCCAAATATAGTATGGTGCTTGAGTCACTCGTACGCGAGCGCCATATAGCGCGAAGGCGGGACTCCAGGACTTATGCAAATGTATCACGCAACTGGTCTATTTGATAACGGTCTATTGACCGCATTCCTGCATCCTTACCAATTTCAAATAAGTCCACTTCAGGCTTTTACCGGAGGTGAACGAGGTGCCTGCTTACGAAATTTAAATCCTAAGGCCAATTTCATGGAACTGTTTAGCAAAACGTTTGCTAGCTTCACAGAGAAAACACTAGATATGCAACAATGGGTGAGGGCACAATTCTGTGTATGTTGCGTGTTCGTGTTCATGTTGACAGATCTGTTGTCTTAAAGGCCCAGTGGATCATTTGCAATGACCCCAAAAAGTAATCGACGAGTTTACAGGGGAAAAGTTCTGAAAGTAAAGATTGAATTAATAACAACTATCCAATGAAAGGTTTCCGCTCAAAATGATATAATTTTACCAGAAAATAATCCGTAAAGATGAAATTATTTAGATCGTTTGCAAACGATTTACTTATTTTTGGTTGGCATCTACGCGGTCCAAAATGCATGGGCGCTGTGTACTCCGTGTGCGTGTTCCAACGCGATGCATTTTTATGGATCGCGCGCACACGCAGTATGTGCGCCACAGAGTGCATGACGCAAGCCACATAGTACCCGATCAACTGAGAACGAATATTTGAAACACCCCGCCAAGACCAGGAAAATGCATATGGATTTTTATGGTTTTTTTAAACGTGGTACATTTGACAAAGCTGAAATTTCTTCGGATGAGTTTGTTGATGTCTTTCTTTTGATTAGGTGATCGGGCCAACAGCCCGATCACCTATTGCTCTCGTACGATTTCTTTGTCTTTTTAGGTGATCGGGCCAACAGCCCGATCACCTATTACTCTCGTACGATTTCTTTGTCTTTTTTTTTTTTTCTTCTTCCACTCAAACGTTTCCAGAGGTTTTCTTTAAAACGGTTCAAGCTATCAACTTGAAACTTGGTAGGAACATCAACCCCAATGTGAAGATGTGCATACAAGTGTGACGTCATTGTGACGTCATTAGGTATCAAATTACAAACCAAAAATGACCAAAATATGCATGTTTTAAAATGCTTCCGTCTGGAAAACCACGTGACCCATGGTCTTCGTATTTGACAGGCTTATATATCAGATCATGGCCTACAATTTTCTTCGTGTGGGCATTTTCATCTGACCCTTCCTTCTGGGGTCAATCTGAGGTCAAAGTTCAACGAAAACGAAAATCTCAATTTTTGCACTTATTGAGCAACAATGCCCATCAAACCAAGCTGAATCTTTAAGAAACTAAGTACAGGCATAGGTCCTATAGCAGACTTTCAACAGCGTGTTTAATATTATGATGGCATCAAGCGTGACGTCATCGTGACGTCATCAAGTATCAAATTACACCTCCCAAAAAACCAAAATATGCATATTTTAAAATGCTTCCGTCTCGAAAACCACGTGACCCAGGATCTTCGTATTTGGCACTTTTATAGATGACATTCTGTTCTACAACATTCTTTGTGTGGGCATTGTCATCTGACCCTTCCTTCTGGGGTCAATTGGAGGTCAAAGTTCAACGAAAACGGAAATCTCAGTTTTTACACTTACCAGTAACAATGCCCATCAAACCAAGCTGAATCGTTAGTAAATTAGATACAGACATAGGCCCTATGACAGACTTTCACCAGCATGTATAGTATCATGATGGCATCAAGTGTGACGTAATCATGACGTTATCAGGTGTCAAATTACAAAAATTAAAAGGTTATTATTTTCAAAATTCATATCTCAAGAACCGTAATAGATACTTGAACAATTCTTTCACAACATGATAAGTCTAAATGAACTGAACAAATCATACGATGTCATGACCCCTGTGTGACGCCTACTTCCGGTCCAAACCGGAAGTTGTTCGAAAATGTGCAATTTTTTTGCATTTTGAATGCAAATATATTCAAAGTGGTAGTGAATTTGACCATATTTCTACGGAACGAAATGTTTCCACACATGTGGACCTTTTGACTATACCATTGGTGACGTCATAACATGGACGGTGGTTACGTAATGTGGTGTCAAATTACGCAAATTTGGAGCTGAATTGTTTTAAAATGCTGTATCTTGAACACTACAACAGATATTGGTATGATTCCTTCGCCACATTTAAGAACTTGATGTTCAACATATTGTTCAACAATTTGTGCACAAAATTGTGACGTCATGATGTCGTCACAGGTGTCACATTACAAGATTTCAAAGGTTATTATTTCAACAATTCATATCTCAAAACGGTGCAAGCTATCAACCCCCCAGCTATGGCGGGTATGCAGGGAGGAGATATTAGTTACCGGATTAGTGTATACAGCAGCCGATTTCACGAAACTTTACGCAATTGCGCAAGTCCACTTACGCCATAAGTTATTGCGCAAGTAATGGCGTAAGTGGACTTGCGCAATTGCGTAAAGTTTCGTGAAATCGGCTGCTGAACTTCCATTTTTGCCATTCCACAGGTGATAACAACGTCTGAAATTCATCACAAAATGTTCATTTAGCCCGATCACCTGGCGTTTGTAACAACAAACGTCATACCTCTAGTTTTTTTTTTTTTTTTCTTTTTCCACTCAAACGTTTCCAGAGCTTTTCTTCAAAACGGTTCAAGCTATCAATTTGAAACTTGGTAGGAACATCAACCCCAATGTGAAGGTGTGCATACAAGTGTGACGTCACTGTGACGTCATGGGGTATCAAATTACAACCCAAAAATTACCAAAATATGCATGTTTTAAAATGCTTCCGTCTGGAAAACCACGTGACCCATGATCTTCGTATTTGACAGGCTTATATATCAGATCATGGCCTACAATTTTCTTCGTGTGGGCATTTTCATCTGACCCTTCCTTCTGGGGTCAATCTGAGGTCAAAGTTCAACGAAAACGAAAATCTCAATTTTTGCACTTATTGAGCAACAATGCCCATCAAACCAAGCTGAATCTTTAAGAAACTAAGTACAGGCATAGGTCCTATAGCAGACTTTCACCAGCGTGTTTAATATTATGATGGCATCAAGCGTGACGTCATCGTGACGTCATCAAGTATCAAATTACACCTCCCAAAAAACCAAAATATGCATATTTTAAAATGCTTCCGTCTCGAAAACCACGTGACCCAGGATCTTCGTATTTAGCAGGTTTATAGATGACATTCTGTGCTACAACTTTCTTTGTGTGGGCATTTTCATCTGACCCTTCCTTCTTGGGTCAATTGGAGGTCAAAGTTCAACGAAAACGGAAATCTCAGTTTTTACACTTACCAGTAACAATGCCCATCAAACCAAGCTGAATCGTTAGTAAATTAGATACAGACAAAGGCCCTACGGCAGACTTTCACCAGCATGTATAGTATCATGACGTCATCAGGTGTCAAATTACAAAAATTCAAAGGTTATTATTTTCAAAATTCATATCTCAAGAACCGTAATACTGTTCCACAGACGGACTACTTCTGTTATCGTAAACAGAGAGCCCCATATACTCCACACACAGCGCCCGTGGTTACTGCACATTCCTATGGGCACACACAACTTCCGGCGAGTTCGTGTCAGTGGTACACACTTCAACGCTAAAACGAATCGGGCTAAATAAGATCGGAACACTTCGGGTAAAGATTTGCGCGTTCTGATTGGCCGGTTGGCTTAGAAACGTCATCATCGGAAAAGAGTATGCTTCCAGCTAGCCTGGGGTCCATTCGCGTACAAAATCGACCGCGGGTTGCAACTTTTGCGATCAAAAACATTTTTTCTCGTCCATTAAGCGATCCATAATCAACGTGAATCACCAAGCGACAAGGTATGTATACAAAAGTAGACATTAAACAATCCTACCATACTGACAAAAAGTCCGTAAGGCCTACCATTTGTCGCAAAAATGTACTTTTAGGAGGGCATGTTGAGCAGGAATCCGAGACTTCGCTCGCGTGCAATGTCCACACCGACGTACGACCGAGTTCCACGCCGTGTGTAGGGCCGGGACGTACGGCGGTGGTGTGCCCACTGCATACGCGATGATCTCGTAATTCCCGTGAAACAAGCAATGATGCAGCGTTAGAAAACCTGCGTTTTACGTCAATCTGTGCAAAATTGTGTGCCAATTTTGTAACTGATATTGAATTTATTAACATTCAAAGACAATACGTGATATCAGATACACCAATTAAAGATATTTAGTTGTTACTTAACAAATGAAGGCAAATAATTTGTTGAGTAATATTATTCTTTGTCAATTATTTTTGCAGCTTTTCTGTGGTCCTCGTCCTGTGACATACCACCAGTGAGCCTGAAGATGAAAAAGGGTAGTACGAGTCCCTTGATGATGCAGAATCGTCATCCATAGTTGAGCCTCCTGCCCGTAGTAACATCTGTAATTACTATTATTTGTAAAGATTTAAATATAACCTCTAGGCTCCACATCCGTTTGTTTTGATCAAAACATAAATTATTTATCTCTGAAGAATAATACGTCATTCTCTTCTCTGTTTTGTATTTAATGTAACTTTGTAAGCAATTTGGAAAGTTGTACAGTTTGTGTGTGGATGCGCTTCCTGTCATTCTTTTTTGCTGCCCTCAATCCACACCTCTCCAAAATAGTATTGGCTTGGTAATTAACACATACAGTGATTGATTATGTCAATTAAATTATTGATGCAAGTCCCAATCTTGACAATAGACAGATTTGATTATATCAGTATCTCTTATCAATCTATTTTTCAACATTAATTGGGGAAAAATAAGGTTCCCTTAACAATCAACATTTTTGCATAAATTATGCAAATTATGGGATTCCAATATAAACTAATTATCTGTAGTTAAGCAGGTTTGATTATTACAATGTCTTGCATCATTTAATTAAAGTAAATACTTTAATTAAATGATGCAAGATGCATTGTAATAATCAAACCTGCTTAAGATAAATTTGAGAAAAATGAGTTTTCCCTTGAAAATTGACCGTTTTTGCATAAATTATTAATTTATTATGCAAATGAGGTATTTAAAATATAAATTAATTATCTGTCCTTGTACATATATTAATAACTGTTGTTTGTACCAACTTTGGGCCATCCAGGATAGAGTTGAGCAAAGATATATAACCAAAAGTATAAGCCACAGTGACCATTGTCGGTGCCAAATTAGAAATAAAGAAAAACATAGGATAACCTTTGACCTGCCGATGAATTTTTACCCTGTTTTCAATTATCCAAACCGACTGTAGCTTCGCAATGCAAAATCCGATTTGAAAAAAATAAACAGATTTCTTCTAGTCAATAACCACTCTTTCAATTGACACTGATTTTAAATCGATGTGGGCTTTAAAATAAAAGGGTTGAAACTGCCTAAATTATAATTATAGATACTTGAACAATTCTTTCACAACATGATAAGTCTAAATGAACTGAACAAATCATACGATGTCATGACCCCTGTGTGACGCCTACTTCCGGTCCAAACCGGAAGTTCTTCGAAAATGTGCAAATTTTTAGCATTTTTAATGCAAATAGATTCAAAGTGGTAGTGAATTTGACCATATTTCTACGGAACGAAATGTTTCCACACATGTGGACCTTTTGACTATACCATTGGTGACGTCATGACATGGACGGTGGTTACGTAATGTGGTGTCAAATTACGCAAATTTGGAGCTGAGATGTTTTAAAATGCTGTATTTTGAAAACTACAACAGATATTGGTATGATTCCTTCGCCACATTTAAGAACTTGACGTTCAACATATTGTTCAACAATTTGTGCACAAAATTGTGACGTCATGATGTCGTCACAGGTGTCACATTACAAGATTTCAAAGATTATTATTTCAACAATTCATATCTCAAAACGGTGCAAGCTATCAACCCCCAGCTATGGCGGATATGCAGGGAGGAGATATTAGTTACCGGATTAGTGTATACAGCAGCCGATTTCACGAAACTTTACGCAATTGCGCAAGTCCACCTACGCCATAAGTTATTGCGCAAGTAATGGCGTAAGTGGACTTGCGCAATTGAGTAAAGTTTCGTGAAATCGGCTGCTGAACTTCCATTTTTGCCATTCCACAGGTGATAACAACGTCTGAAATTCATCACAAAATGTTCATTTACCCCGATCACCTGGCGTTTGTAACAACAAACGTCATACCTCTAGTTTATAATGGTTTTATTCGCAGAATCGCTCAAAAACAGATCATCTACAGGGCCTTTAAAGGATCAGATCGATTCTGCGAATAAAACCCAAATTAAAAGAAAGACATCAACAAACTCATCCGAAGAAATTTCAGCTTTGTAAAATGTACCACGTTTAAAAAAACATGAAAATCCATATGCATTTTCCTGTTCTTGGCGGGGTGTTTCAAATATTCGTTCTCAGTTGATCGGGTACTATGTGGCTTGCGTCATGCACTCTGTGGCGCACATACTGCGTGTGCGCGCGATCCATAAAAATGCATCGCGTTGGAACACGCACACGGAGTACACAGCGCCCATGCATTTTGGACCGCGTAGATGCCAACCAAAAATAAGTAAATCGTTTGCAAACGATCTAAATAATTTCATCTTTACGTATTATTTTCTGGTAAAATTATATCATTTTGAGCGAAAACCTTTTATTGGATAGTTGCTATTAATTCAATCTTTACTTTTATGACCTTTTCCCTGTAAACTCGTCGATTACTTCTCGGGGTCATTGCAAATAATAAACTGGGCCTTTAATGTGACCTCAGACCAAACACCACGTGTTTGTGTTATTGTTGAAAGTCGTGTGCAGAACTGCAAATTGAACATGAGTGAGGTCGCAATTCTCTGTGTTACGTGTTAGTGTTATAGTGTAACAGATCTGTTAACTCTGCGTTACGGCAAATCGTGTTAGTGTAAATCGAGCCTTCCACTATGCGATTTTTGCCACGAATTTCTAACGATTAGGTACGATTTTGGCTTAATCAGCGCCATGAAATGGCAGCCCCTGCATGCATGGTATATTAGGATGTTGTTTTTCTCATCCAGAAAATATTAAGGACTCAAAATGTATTTGTTTGTTTGCTGTTTTTTTGTCTTAGGCTTAATTAATTTGAGGTTGACCCCCAATGTTTGGATGACGTGCAAACTTTCAGGAATTTCCCGTCAAATATACAGGTGTATTTTGACAGCGTGGTATCAAAGAATTTGTTAAATAATATACCCAGGTTAAAATTTGAGAATATCTAAATACTGTAGGCATTTTTTGTTAAAAGTGGTTACTCAAGTTTTCAGGATAATTTGAGGGTGCTGAATTCAAAAATGGCTGTTAACAGGTGCCCTGACGCTATCTTCACCTTCACCTTCAAAATAAAAATAAAAAATTTTCCACCATTTACATACAAATTGTGCTAAAACGTAGGTTTTAAGCAACATAGAAGGTTTGAAGTGGTGGCAATACCCAGGTTTATGATAGATTCAGTATGCCTATAGACTATTACAAAAGTTGTATCTACCTTGGGTTTGCCGCCATATTACATTCCAAGATGGCTGCCATATTGAATTTCAAAATGGCCGCCATTGAATCCCGAGCTGGTCATCACAAATTGTCAGTTTTTATATCTTATCATAACTTATTTAAAGTGTAAGTCTTCTATAGTAGATGAGGATTGATTTTGTTAAAACGTTTTTTTTATCTGTGGTAACAGTGGCGGTAGCGTTTCCTTTGGGCACCCCTTTGAGAACTTGCAATATCACACGTGCCCTGTCACATTTATCCACGTTGTCAGGAACTCTGTTCAGTCTAAAGCCATCCCGGCCCGGCCAACCTTAAGCCATCCTGACCCAGCCCGAAGCCATCCCAGCCCAGTCTGAAGCCATCCCGGCCCAACCTGAAGCCATCCTGGCCCAGCCCGAAGACATCTCAGTCACGCCCAATGCTCTCCGAGCTCGGCCCAACCCCAAAACCCTAGCCCGAAGCCATCCTGGCCCAGTCTGAAGCCACCCCGGCCCAACTTAAAGCCATTCTAGCCCAGCCTGAAGCCATCTCAGCCAAGCACAATGCCCTCCCAGCCAGGCCCAATGCCCTCCCAGCTTAGCTCAAACCCCCAAACCCCAGCCCGAAGCCACCCCGGCCCAACTTAAGCAATTATAGCCCAGCCCGAGGCCATCCCAGCCCAGCCCGAGGCCATCCCAGCCCAGCCCGACGCCATCGCAGCCCAGTCTGAAGCCATCCCGGCCAAACCTGAACCCATATTGGCCCAGCCTGAAGACATCTCAGTCACGCCCAATGCTCTCGCAGCTCGGCCCAACCCCCAAACCCCAGCCCGAAGCCATCACGGCCCAGTCTGAAGCCATCCCGACCCAACCTGAAGCCACTCCAGCCAACCCGAAGCCATCTCAGCCAAGCTAAATGCCTTTACAGCTAAGCCCAAACCCCAAACGTTATTAATGAGCCACTGATGAAGGACACCTAGGTCCGAAAGCTTGGGATTGTGTACATAGTGAGCACTGTTTGTAACTTTAATTCGTCTGTTTGTCAATTCACAGTGCTACGCAGCACCCTTTGTATATATTTATATATACGTTTAATAAAAAAAGAGCTAAGCATCACAGTTTGTCATTCAAAAATCTGATTCAAAGTAAATGTTTACAATTTATTCCCAATCACGAAAAACCTCTCATTTGACCCCACAAGAGAGTTGATATAGTATTTTAATTGTTCAATATTTTCGGAATAATAGTTCCTGGTACCCCAACTTCAAAGAGGTGTGAAGGGTTTTCCTAGGGGAGTTGAATTTCAACTTTTTGAGGAGATGTTACTAGACACGTTGAATAACAATTTGGTGAAGAAATAATTTGGTAAGGATTTAGTTCCCAGATTTCGGCAATATTCCCTGACTAAAATAACAGCACAAAACAAAATAAAGAGAAACCAATTAGTATTAGTAGTAATTTAAAAATATGTAAGTAAAACAAAATATAACAACAGCGAACAATTAATATCAAGTAATTCCTACATTTCTTTTTAGATATGACCTTATAAAAGGGTATGTACATGTGTAGGCTAAATTCATAATACAACTAAGTTCATTTCTACCTTAATTTGCACTTGCAGTGTGACCAAAGGATTTCAAAAGATGACAGACACGGCAACAAGCTTGGAAATTGAACACGGCGGCCATTTTGAAATTCAAAACGGACGCCATCTTGGATTTCAAGCTATGTACAAGTTTAGTAGTGGTCAAAATGAAATCATTAGTATCATAAACATGGTATTGCCACCAGGTTTGACCCTCTATGTTGCCTTAAACCCAAGTTATAGCACAAATTGTGATGACATGGCGGCCATCTTGTTTTTTTGAATTCTGAAGGTGAAGACGGCAACGGCGCACGTGTTAACAGTTATTTTTGAATTCACCACCCTCGAAATACCCTAAAACACTTGCTTAACCACTTTTAACATAAAATGCCTACAGCACTTTAAGGAAGCACAAATTTTCATTTTTTGATCTAACTAATATGTTAAATGGAAATGCCGTTTCTCTTTATTAGATTGACGTTGACGTCATTCAGAATCTGCCAGAGGATGACAAAACACTGGAGGCCTTTCTCTGCATTGGAGATCGAGTTGCTCTCGTACATTATTGCAAAAAGTTTAACAAGGCAAAGCAGGAAACTACCAAAACTGCAAAGAAACGTAGCTGCTATGAAAGACTTCGCAAAAAACTGAATCTTGCAACAGACAACTTGTCTAACAGTGACGATGACGACGACGAAGAAGACGAGACGAAGGCAAAGAAGCTGTGCGGGAACCAGAATGCATCAAAACCCACACGCAAAATTGAGTTTGGTTGGGTTCACAACGGAACGGGAGTTCGAAAGACAAATGGTGGGGGGACGCGCAAAACCTGTGTGTCCAAAGCAGCGGATACCCATGTGCTCTTGCAGGAAGGGAAATCTCTCTTTTTCTCAAATGGTGTTTCTCGGAAAGGCTTGAAAGCCTTATCGTGCACATTTGATATTCGTGACTTTAGTCACAGTAAGCTTTCCGACGACGATACAGTCGGTTCTCTTTATGAGTCTGTGAGAATGTCTGGCATCCTCAGATTTTTCCTGCACACAACTGGGCCCAACATAAATAAGGCAGCATCATCCTCTTCAAATCAAGACGAAGTGTCATGCTCACCACCTAGTTTGTCATTTGCACCCAACACGACAACCTTTCGTAGTGGCCCAAGATCATGCACAATCGCACGACATCCCGACGAGTCTCCCCCACAGTTAGATTTTGTCGCCGTAACATCAACAGAATCTACACTAAAGAAAGAAGCAACGCACAGTGATGAAACTAAATCTTATGCAGTCGCACGTCCTTGGCCTCCTGACGAGTCTCCCGCACAGTTCACTCCAGTAAATCTTGTTCATGACGCATCAGTAGAATCCGTACCCAAGAAAGCAACCTCACGCAGTGGCCCAAATTATTGCACCCTCGCACGACCTCCTCATGAGTTTCCCTCTCAGTTGGGTCTACCTGTGAACTTTGTTTCAACCATTGACCTGTGCTCAGAAGATCACTTTCAACCAGCAAATGAAGTCACTATCGACACTTTGTATTATACAGATGACGAAATTGTCTTTGGACCACAACTAGGCACAGACAGCAACTTGTCAGATACACTACCACTGCAGCAAACCGAACAAGATGACTTTGCACCAATGCCTCTATCAGATCTGTTGGCAGATGATAAAACAGTTGGTGGCCCATCACCAGACTCTCCCCGCTCGCCCACACCACCTCCGCCGAATACACATACGCTCACTATAACTCTCAATCGAGTCAGGATACGGCAAGAAATGGTGTCCAACTTCATGAATCCGAACATTGTGCACACAACGGTAAAATTCCGTTTTATTGATGAGGCCGGGATAGATCAGGATGGGGTTTCAAGAGAAGCGTATACTTCATTTTGGAAGGAGATGGAATTAACCTGTATGAGCGGTGAAACTGAAAGGATCCCGTCACATTCCCCCGAGTATGGGGAAAGTGAATGGGGTTCAGTAGGCCGAATTCTGGTGAAAGGATATATAGATCAAGGGATCTACCCCACTTATCTGGCAGGGGCCTTTACAGTGGCACTCGTAAACGGAAGGGAAGCTGTTACCCCAGATATTTTGTTCGACTCTTTCATGAGTTTTATAACCCAGTCCGAACAGATCGTAGTAAAAAAGGCAATAGCTGGAGAGTCTATCGATGAGGAGGAAGAGGAGGATTTGCTGGACCTTCTTGCAAGAATTGGTAGTCGTTCTGTCCCACCAAAGGATGAGTTCAAGCCAGCAATGTTGAAGGTTGCTCACAAAGCAATCATTCAAGATAGTAAGTTTTCTTTGGATTTCATGGCAGAAACTGCCCGTGAAACTCTGCAACTATACCTACCAGACGCCTCTGCCACAATCACTATGCTAAGTGAAAAGAAACCGACAACTAGAAAAGTACTAAAGTTGTTGCAGTCTACACCAATGAGAAAGGAAGAAAATGACGCCTTTGCTTTCCTAAAGCAGTTTATTAAAAGCCTCGATCCCCCAGGTCTCCGAAAGTTCCTGCGTTATGTTACGGCATCTGAGGTTATCTGCTTGCCCACAATAACTGTACAGTACAACAAGATGCGGGGTTTGCAGAGGGCACCAATCGCCCATACATGTGGCCCAACAATTGAACTCCCTTCGACGTACGGCTCCTACAATGAACTGCGGGCGGAATTTACAAATATTTTGGCGAGCAACTACCTGAAGATAGACATTTTGTAGTTTGGGACGATTGTACGAAGGACCATTAGCGCCACTGTAAGTGTAATGTTACTATAAATTCGTAATTTTGAATTAAGCAAACGTACACTGTCGCGGAAAAATCACACTCCGCGTTGCGCTAACCACATTGCATGATGTCCCAATCGCCGATCTTTCCAAAATGGGCAATAAACCTTATCGACGTTCTCAAAGCATCATTGGATGACAAGTGAAGCTGGGAATGTTCACACAAACCTATGGAGCTCTGGGGACATGACAACGTTCATCGATTTCATTCTCATTTCTGTGAAGCGATTGACATGTGATCTTCCCACACGATCTTCCCTTCACGTTCTTCATATTCTAACTGTAGTAAAATAAAATAAAATGAGAAAAAAAATGAACAGCAACAGTTTGTACTTTACAAAAGAATGCACGTGATTGGCTCTAACGTGGTAGCTCAACCCTTGCCGAATTTTCTTTGATCAAAAGCATGTGGGAAGATCACATGTCTATCGCTTTACAGAAATGAGAATGAAATCGATGAATGTTGTCATGTCCCCAGAGCCCCATAGGTTTGTGTGAACATTCCCAGCTTCATGCACTTGTCATTCAATCCCATGATGCTTTGAGAACGTCGATAAGGTTTTTTTCGACTCAGGCAACTTGTGGCCTCTCTGATACCTCATTGGCTGCGTGTTGGTAAGGTCAGCGCATCGCGGTCAAAGTACAACAAATTTGAACCTTGACCCAGCTCATAACGTTTTGCTTAACTGCTTTATGAAATTGGCCCCAGGTAGATGCCACAGTACACATTTTGCTGTCGGGAGCGTGCAGTTTCTGTTTGCGTTTGCGTGTTCCATCCGCTTATAGGGCGCAGGCAGAAACGCGAGCCAGCCAATTTTATTCACTGGTTATTATCGTTCGATTTAAACCGGCCACGTGATGTGTTCTCAGCTAATGGGGATGCGTAAACTGTCAAAAGGGGCAAATAATGATTGTTTTGCCTGGTTACTACAGAATTATGTATACATGCAACAATTATTTTGTGAACCTTTGAATGACTGTTCGAGTTATGATGTATGCTTACTATTGACATCCATCTGAAATAAACCATTTTATAATTATACTTGTGTGAAGTAAAATATGATTAAAAAAATTAATCTGTAGAGTTGTCATACATTCAGCATTTAACATGTTGCTGTACGTATACGACCTTCTTAAAGTTGCATTGCCCGTGTTTCGGTGAAAGGATTAAAAAAATTAATTTACACAAGCGAACGAATTTAGAAAGCTTACGTGTCTCTGTAACGAAAAATATCAAAAACTTAAATTTCCGACGTCGGGAATTGCAGATACAAGCCTTTTTCTTCAAACGTGCTTCACATGTTGTACATGTGCGCGTACGCTCATATGTACATAGTATGTGTACAATGTACACATGTACGCGCACATGTACATTTACGTCATAACCCTGTCGATTAAATGACCTGCCAGCCTTTTAATCATTTCTTGTTTTTAATCGACTGGCATTAATCCTAGACGGATTTTTACGTTCTTGGTACCAAATGAAAGCTGATAACTTTTTCTATTCTAGAAAAATACCTATTTAACTTTAAAAAAAAATTGTACGCCCAAATCGGCCCAAACACGGGCAGTGCAACTTTAATAAGTTATTTTGTATTGCCATGTATATGGGTCATTCCACGAAGTTGGGGCACAAAGTGTGACATTTCTTCATTACCACAAAATGGCCAATTAGTGAATAAGAATTCGTCATTTATATAATGATGTTGCACGATACGGTCGGTTTGCCTGTTCTGTAATGTTTTTATTTTAATCTTCAGTCTTGAGAGACTTTGACAATGTTGAATTATTTGACAAAATAATGGTCACTGATGTAACGGGGATGAAATGCCAATGTATCTTATTTCACTCAGTCCTTGAATTCAATAATAGCAAACTGTTCTTGATGTAAATTATCACTTTTAATCAATTTTTCTTGGGATTCTGATTCGAATTTTTGCGTGGTTCAAGAAAATCTCTTGATAAACACTAAAATTAATATCACACCTACATTTTTCCTGAATTTGCACAAAATCTCATTTACATGTAAATGTTGCTTCTCGATTTTGTTAAAAATAATAGAGGTTTCTAATTTATTTCACCCATGGAGTGACCCATATTCATATTGTTCAACATACTGTCTGTATTAATATGCGATAGTCATGTACAAGTATTTTTGATAACGTGTTAAGCTGCATTCGACAAGTACATTCTTGTTATGAACGGATCTGTGAATGTATACCAAAATCAACCAATTTGTGCTTGTGTACAGTGATCAAAAATAGATCCTTGGAGGTTGTCACACAAGTAGTTTGTAACATGTTAGGTATTGCTGTACATTTGTTAACGACTAGTTTAATGAGTTAGTTTCCATACTTGTCATTTATATTCATGTTATACATGTACAAATATGCGTTAATGGTCATACAAGCGTTTTTTTCTTGTAACGTGTTAGGCAGCATTGACAAGTACATTCTTGCTATTAACGGATCTGTGAAGTTAGCAAAACAAACCATTTTGTACTTTTGTGAAGTAAATAGATCTTAATTCGAGGTTATACAAGTAGTTTGTAACATGTTAGGTATTGCTGTACATTTGTTAACGACTAGTTTAATGAGTTAGTTTCCATACTTGTCATTTATATTCATGTTATACATGTAGTAATATGCGTTATTGGTCATACAAGCGTTTTTTCTTGTAACGTGTTAGGCAGCATTGACAAGTACATTCTTGCTATTAACGGATCTGTGAAGTTAGTCGATACGACTGCTGTGACTATGGGCACTGCCATCTTGACAATGTATTTTGGCAAACAGTCCATGCCACATTGAGCAAACGTTGGCGCCAACGTTAACAAACCGTTCGCGTGTTTGTAACGTGTTAGGCAGCATTGACAAGTACATTCTTGCTATGAACGGATCTGTGAAGTTAGCAAAACAAACCATTTTGTACTTGTGTGAAGTAAATAGATCTTATTAATTCGAGGTTATACAAGTAGTTTGTAACATGTTAGGTATTGCTGTACATTTGCAAACGACCTTTTCAACACGCTATTTTGCATTTTCATATGTATATTCATATTGTTATAAATATGCTTTGGTGGTATATACAAATATTTTTATAACGTGTTTAGCTGTATTAAAAAATAATATATTCTTGCTATTAGTCTGGAACGGATCTGTGAAGCCAGCAAACTAAATCATTTTGTACTTGTAGTCCAGATGCCAAAACACCGAACCAATAAATGTTGAGTACTCTACAGTTGTTTGTAAATTTGCATGATTTTCATATAATTTCATTATTATTATTATTTTTTTAAAATTTCGTTTGATGTGTATTAACATGTGCGAATACGCCATTTTGGGAGTCAATTAATGACGAGTCATTGTGGAAGCGATGTGCGGGAATGGCGAAACCCAAACTGGCAGTCAGTTAGAAGGTCATTGTCCTCTAGGTATCCAAGGAGCTGTTGATTAACAAAGCATTCAAAGATCTTACTTATTATGGGAAGCAAACTAATAGGACGATAATTGGTAGATTCAGAACGCTCCCCAGCACCCTTAAAGACAGGGACAACAGACGCCACTTTCCAAGGATGAAGGAAACACAGAGACTGCCAAGCACATATTGAATAGCTGGGCAAGAATAGGTGAAATTTCTGGGGAACACATTTTCAAAACAATTGCATATCAGGGCCGGTAGCCTTGGAGGCATCCAAGGAATTAATAATCCGGGCAATCTTCTTTGGGGTAATAAGAGGATCAGATACTACAGTGGCTGTTCGAGATAGAAAGGCAGGAAGGGAATGCCCCTCATCACTGAGTATGGAGTTAGATGCAAATATATCAGCAAAAAGGTTTGCCTTATCTTGAGGAGAAGTAAGAACTTCAGGTCCATGAAAGAGAGGAGGAATGGATGACTTGTTGCGGTTCAGTACAATATTGGCAATCCGCCAAAAGTCCCTAGAACCAAGCCGCTGTGTTGAAATAGAACTAGCAACAGAGTCTGCATACTGCTTCTTGGCATCCTCTAAAACTCTCTTACATCGATTTCGAGCTTCATGAAAAAGACGCTTACTTTCCAAAGTTCCTGAGAGATGATACTTTAAAAAAATGGTTACGATGGGCAATTGCTGCAGCACAGGCTGGAGTGTACCAAGGTTGAGAATGGGCCCTGATCTGGTAGGTACGTGAGGGGATGTAAATCTCCATACCAAGGTTAATCCATTGGGATAACTCGTCTGCCGCCAAATCAGGACCAAGACTTAGAACCGAAGACCACGGCACATCAGCGAGAAAACATCGAAAACCATCCCAGTCAGCCTTTCCAAACTGAAAAACAGTACGTTGAAAAGGCTGGAATGTAATTGTGGCAGAAGAATATGATACGGAAACAGAGACAATTGAGTGATCTGAGTTACCTATTGGAGGCAAGACTAAGTTGGCAACACAGTCATCAGAGTTAGAACGGGTTAGAAGCACGATCCGGAATGTGAGTCGGTGATAAAACGATCTGAGTAAGATCCTGGGAAATGAAAAAAATTATATGTTGCAATACCGGGAGAGTCAATATTACGAGAATGGGTCAGCCATTCCTTGTGATGAACATTGAAGTCACCAAATACCACGACTTGAGCAGAAGGATGCCGAGAAAAAAAGATGATGATGAAGGTGAACGATACAGGAAAAACAAGTATGTTGTTGAATGGAGAAGCGAAAGGCGAAAGCACATATACTCATGATTGTCACATTCCAAAGTGCTTTCACGGGCAAAGGGGAGGGTTTCCTTCACATAGACACCCATACCATGTGATGGAGGGTGGTCAAGGCGATGAAAGATATATCCTGGTAGCTTGAAAGAATCTGAAGAAATGTCACAATTCAGTCTGCTCTCAGATAGAGCCAGCAAATCAGGAGAATTATTAAGAACAAAAGACTGAACAGAGGTGAAGTTGGAACGAAAGCCCCTGATATTAGAAAAAGCAATACCAAGAGGCTTTGAACGCTGCGCATGGGCAGGTGGATTTGCGCGAGGAGGTAAAGTTTCTTTATTCTTTGTTTGTGTAGTAATGTTATAATTTATTGGAGAAAAAGAGTCTCATCAGTTAGTCTTAAGTCTAAAACACGCTTAAAACAATCAGAGGAAACAAGTGAACCCATGCGGACACATTGTCATAACAATGACACCCCGATGGCCTCAGGAATGCAACCGAAAGTGGCTGCACGGACCACCAATCCATGCATGTCCATGGCAGTGCAACCACCTCGACATTTTACACCTGTTGATAGATCAGCCTCTCAGAGCATTACCACTGAGTTCGGGATCCTGTACTACCAGGCGGCCATGACCTGCAACATGTTTATTTCCGGTACCCTTCGGAGAGGCAGAGTTCAGATAATCCAGGGAGGGTCCCAGGCGAGTATCAAATATTGGTAAGGTCTAGACCAACTGAGAGGAGATAGAGGAAAAAGGGGGGCGGGGGGGGGGGGGGGGGGAGGAAAACTGGCAGAACTTTGCCTAGTCCAGAAACAAGGTACAACCTCTTCACTGGACCACTGCAAAAGATGGGGTAACGACGCCAGACGAAAAAAAAGAGTTTTGCTACCCCCATATGGACACACACAACGCGCACGCACCTTGCTTCCACAATGACGCGGCATTATTTGATCCCCAAAATGACGTAATTGGAAAGGGGTCAATACGGGGTTTGATTGCTTTTACTGCAAAACAATTTCCACAAAGAAATTGTGTAAGTCTCACTTTTCAGGAATTTTTTTACTGTGCATAAATTACCATATTTTGTCATAAAATCAATCGCATAATTACTTGAGATGACGCTATGTAATGGGCTTGTCCCATTTAGGCGATTTTTATGCGACTGCCGCCGACTGACATATATGGTCATATAGCAAGTCGCTGAAAACTGAAGACAAATCACTCCCTCTCGCTACTTAGGTTCTCTTGACGCTGGTACCTGTCGCCGGTTAATTGTTGGCTGTTTTAAGCCGGCCACTTTCACACATTTAAGGAAAGGACATCCCAGCATCTCGGAAACAGGCACATAGACTGGTTATCAGATGGGAGGTTCTCTTGCCAAAACGTGGACCAAATTTTCCTTTGAAGGGACCAATGACGTCACGAAAAGAAGATAGGATGTCATTCGCCACTTGCTCGGTTCCGCCATATTGGCAAAACGGAGAGGCTTTCCTTGCATGAACAATGACTCCCTCGCGTCGTTACCATGTCAGTTGCTGTGACGTTGACTTTTGTCTATTGTCAAATTCGACGCATGCCAGGAAAGCCTCATTTTGAGCGCAACCGTACAAGTGGCGAATGGAGGCGGCAAAGGCATCATAAATATACCCATAAAATGATGATGAGCGGACCTCAGGCTCCAGATGGGGGTTCGTTCGAACTCTCCCCCAGCTTACAGGCCTGGAAAGGCTAATTCCGCGAGCATACGGGGATGCCCGGGAAGCCACCGTTGGACTCTCCGGCAACATCCCTTGACTCTCGGCAACCGTCTTTTAACAAATTTGCATGGTTTATTTTGTTTAACACAATGGTCAGGTCAAGTGTGGGAGCATGTGCCGCAGTGGCACTTCGCCATCCGTACAGCGTTCGTGAAAGTATCCGTCGTAGCCGTATACAGCCAATGTGTGGCTTCCGGTGACATCCGGGAAGGAGACGGCCGCTATACGGCTGCTACGAGTCACGAAGGGTGCTGTACGCATGACGCCAGTAGCTACTGTATGCGTTTGGCGCCGCTCTCCACACGGTTTCTTAACAATCATTGTGGAGTTCCCGGTAGACGGCGGGCTGGTGGCAGAGGATAAAAAAGGCATACGATGGGGATTTGTGTGGCTTCCAGCGAAAACCCTATACAGACTATGCAACCGCCGTCGACATTCGTGTAGCTTGTGTTAATATATGTTGTCTTCCAAAACCATCCGTCAGCCTCTTGCGTCTACCAGGCGTCGACCGGGACACATCTGGGGT